>VYZT01008482.1:165420-223187 GCA_013400735.1 Pomatostomus ruficeps
GCCACCCACAGCACTCAGCGTCCCAGTGCCCAGCACAGCCACACCACCGAGCCTCCCAGTGCCCAGCATAGCCACAGCACTGAGCCTCCCAGTGTTCCCAGTGCTCCCAGTGCCCAGCACAGCCACGGCACTGAGCCTCCCAGTGCTTTCAGTGCTCCCAGTGCCCCGCACAGCCACGGCACTGAGCCTCCCAGTGCTCCCAGTGCCCCCAGTGCCCCCAGTGCCCAGCACAGCCACAGCACTGAGCCTCCCAGTGCTCCCAGTGCTCCCAGTGCCCAGCACAGCCACAGCACTGAGCCTCCCAGTGCTCCCAGTGCCCAGCCCCACGGCTCTTCCCAGCACAGCCACAGCCCCGCTGCGAAGTGCAGCTGCTCCCACGCCTCAGAGAGCAACAGAGGGGCACCAATTGCCCAGATCACCCTTGGCTTGACCAAAGGGAGCAGAAATCTTCTCATAAACCCTTTGCATTCCTGCTACATCCACTGCCTGCCAAGTAAGTTCTCACTGGTCACATCCACACCAAATGTCAGGACTCACAACTACGCTTTCCCAGCAAATGATTTTTTCACTTTATTCCAGAGTGGGGACAGGAGACAAACTAGTATGAGAAACCAGGATACCAGAACAGCTCTCGGAATACAAACAGCACACCAAAACCATGAGATCAATACCTTCTTAAACCACTTTGGAATGCATTATTGGAAGGCACCGTGGTAAACACAATCTTTATAAGTGATTAAGTATTTAGAATGAGATGAGACTCCTCCAAATTCTCCTCCTATCTCTAGATTAATATCTCTGCTTATTCAAGATAAGATTCAAATGACAGATTTCAGTTTCTTATGGACACACCTTTCACTGACTACAATGAAGTGCATTGCTGAGTAAGCTTTGATGTCAAACTTATTTAACCTGCTTAGGTATCTTTGTACATTTTGAGTCTATTGACTGAAATCAACTCACCCTAATACAGTCACTTTTATCCACTGCCAAAACCTGAGATGGAGGAAAAAAACCCCTAAATACAAACTTCACACTTCTATTTGTTATTTTTGTTTCATTTAAGGTACTGAAACCTTTCCCTTGACTAATACAGTCAAGTTGAAAAGATGGAGAAATTTTTTGTCTAAAATTCCCAGGAAGTTAGAGATCCTCTTCTCTAACTTCCTGGGAATTTTAGTGGTAACAGTGGGACAGGGCAGGAATTCATAGAACTAGAGCTCCAGAAAATTTATTCCACTATCAGAAAAGTTTGCTTACAAACATTTCCTTGTTAACTCACTTTGATGCTGAATGGGTGATAAAAATGTTACAGTAAATGTTTTAAGGAAAAAAAAACAGAAAAGAAAAAAAGGAAAGGTAATAGATTACAGATGAATGGCACAGAGACGGGCAAGAGTGCTTTGTGTAGGACTGGAAATAAATGAATGCAGGTCAATTGGAAGTAGGAAGTCATCAGGGAGAAATATATCAGAGTTTAAAGATCAAAGGGATCAAATGTAATCAGACAAGGAAATCTGTTCTTATATCACATGCTCCACCTGCTTCATAGTATAGAATTGTTCCACTTTCATTACTATTTTTCTCCTTTGCATTATGTTCAGTTTGGTTCTGAAAGTATTCAGGAATCAGCTTATACTTTTTAAAATTCAACAAATCTTTTCTTTTTCAATCACTGGAAGAGCTACCACAACTACTGAGTAATGAGATTTAGAAAGACCTCTCTTCTATCAAATGCATCCCACTTCTCTCGCACCCCAGACTTTCCCAGAATCTCCTGCACAGACTGTCTAAGATTCCCCCTCAAACTGCACAGGTTGTTGTCTCTGCTCTGCCATTGGAAGGCTGACCCTGAACTGCCCTGCTCTGGGGGTTATCACTTTTGACTTATTTTTCTACTTTGTAGCTCACTTTCATTTCTTTGTTCTCATGTCAACACCGTCCTTTAGCATATCAAGCCCTGCCTCACCTCATCCTTTTATAAAACAAACCAAGTATTTCTTGCTCTTCTTATGAGACAGCACAATCAATCTCTCCAGATCTCTTCAAGGTCTTCCTCACTTCTTGAGCAAAGGCGAGCAAAATTGCTCAGAGAATTAAAAAAAAGCCATGAAAAGTCTGAGATATCCAATGGAGATTAACTGTCAGGAGAAAGACACATTAACACAGATATCCTGACTACGGCTTCTGCACCCTCCTGTGCAAGGCCATGTCAGCTCCCGTCCCAATCTCCATGCCAAACTGATTTACTGCAGATGTGTGCAAAGGGCTGAGGACAATCTGTCTTTTCTCACCTTTCTTAAGATATTTTCATACAATTTTTTAGGAATTATGGGAAAAGAATAATTTCTCCTTTTCCCATTATTGTTATTAGAGCAAACCCACATAGTGTTGTCATTTAATATGCTGCTCAAAGAAAAAAATGCAAGGCCAAGATTATTCAAGACAAGGGCATTACTCTTACGCATGCAGAAAGTGAGCTGGCAAAGCATTTTATCCCCCCAAAAAGAAAAGATTAAGTTAAGGATACAATTTTTTAACATAAGATGACACTTCCAAAATAAAAGCTTCTTGTTGAACTATGTTTTTCCTTTGGCATATTAGAATTTATGTCTTGTAAGGATAACACAGAAAAAAATTTACCATGTAAATAAATGAGAAACATGTCAGAAACACAAATCTCTGAGAATCTATTAATTCACAGTGCATTCTATATGTCTTCCTCAGCTAACAGCAACAAAACCATTATTTCCAAACTATTTTCTGTGAAGGATTAGTGTGTCATTTCCAAGAGGTTTCACAGAACCACAGAATTGTTTAGGTTGCAGTAAGATCATCAAGCCCAACCATTAACCCTGCGCTGTCACTCCAGCACTAAACCATGCCCTGAAGTGACACATCTCCACAACCTTTAAACACCTCGTGGGATGGTGACCCAACCTTTATTTTAGCCTCATTTTGGTCGTAATGTCTGACACCAAACAGGTAAATTCAAGGAATTCTATTCAGTCTGGTGTGAATGGGCTTTCTGTGTCCACCCATGATCCCCCACAATTAAAGACGACACCTAAAGATCTATTTCCACAAAAATCCTTCACAGAAAATTCTTCTGGAAATGTTAAGAGTATCCCTTTAAAAAACCACTCTGAACATGGATTTTTTTCCACAGTTTGACTGAATAACTATATATGGTGCTATATATATTTATATATGCCCAGCCATACTGTCATGAAATATTTTCAGGTTAGAGTAATAAAGTGGCAAGTACAACAGAGATGAAATTTGATAGGCCATTTGTGCAGTAAACTACGTCTCCACAGCTCTTTAATCAATGTCCTGAACCAATTACCACTCGTTATTCTTGATGCATTGTAAGAGAACACATGACCATATATCACTCTCAATGATCATAACATTTTATGCTAATTTAATATACTACCATATATAACAGCTCAAGGTTAAAAAGAAAAAGTCTCAAGCATTTCTGAGAGACATACAGCTCAGGAACTGCCTTTCATTTCCATTATTTAAGTAAAGGTATGGATTGATAGATATGCTATCCACTATCCATTTGCAGTGCTTTATCAGACATAAGAGAGTGGAAGTGAGGACCAAATTTAGCTGCCAGCATTTTTCATCCACTGTACTCATTTTTTATTCTGCATATTATTTCAGCTCATTTCTATACATGGGAACTTTTTGTGGCCTTAGAGTTTTTTGATAGTCCATCCCAGTAGCAAGCAGTAGTCAGGAATTGGAGCAAACTGGGCTGCCCTTCCAGTTCATGACGTAGAGCAGCACTTGGCAGGAGCAGGACCATCTGCCCAGCTCACAGAACTGTGCTCCATCACACAATATATCCAGTTTTGGTCATTTAACACCTCTGAGCTTTAGCTACAACCAGCAAAATCAGCCCAGGAGTTCTGCAAGCAGGTCTCTTCTCACGTTTAACACTCCCTAAGCACACTCCAGTCTCACTCTGTAGCCAAATCACAGGAAACTGCAGAGGGACTGAGTGTTCTGAATTCCCATCTTCCTTTTGCTGGAACACACATGAGATGGCTGTAACTGATTTATCTATAAAACTACCAAATATAAGACAAGCCGTAATCAAAGTAGATATTGCTAAGTGTGGCAAGAGGCAAAATAATAAAGTAGGCAGAGTATGGATTAAGTGAGGATTTTTTGAGATCAAGAAACATATTTGAAAAGGGAACTTTCTCTCTTAGGGATGGAAAGGAAACAAGATGGAAAATTAAATGAGTAAGAAAGTGCATAATTACATCTGGGAGGGCATAGGATTAAGGAAGTTAAAGTCTCACAAACACTAAACCAAGTAGAGAAAACAGAGGCAAGAAGAGAAAAGCTAAAGCAGTGGAATAGGAAAAAAGAGAAGCAGCGGTGACATTTCTCAGTTAACCTGGTATTTTTTAATGTGCACATGGAAGTATACACAGAAAACACTGCAGGAATTTGGGAATGCTTCCTGGCAGAACCTAACCCCAAACTCATGGGATAAATGTAAAAACCTGTAAGCTTCAGGCTATTAAGAGACTGAGTAAAGAGAAGAGTTAAGAATGACATATCCCTGCATATCAGTAATAGGAAAGAGAGTGGGAGAGAAGAGCAATCTGTTCCTCCCTGTGACCTCTGCTGATTCTGTGTTTTTCCCCATTCATTTCCTTGTCACATTTTCAAGTTCTAAAATCCCATTTCCCTGTAAGGTTGCAAAAATTACTGAAACACTAATATAAGCAAAACCACCCAAATAGACAGCCTTTCTCTGAATATTCAAAACAGTTCATGATGTTCTTCTATTTTTGGAACACTATACAAATAGGACATAAATTGCAATGAGCTACCATAACTTTAATACTAAGCTCATATTTAGAGTTTTACTTTCCTAGCAGTGTTCACTGTATGATGAATTTAATTTCATCTGTGATACTGAAAAAAGAAATTACGGCACTGCCAAAGCAGATGGCTGCTGTAATGAATACCACAGCTGAGAGTTACAGTGAAATTCCACTCAGGAGAAATACTATCAATATACAAGTTTTCTTTCTCAACTTTATACCTGCCCTTTTGGAGAAGACTGATTTTTACATGTCTCAAGGTGTTGGAAACCAAACTTCAAATTTAATTGCTAAAATTTTATTTTATGTGCATATATATATCAGCTTAATTGTTTTTTAGCTTCCTATGAGGAAGTCTTGTCAACCACCCACTCCAAATGCTCCTAATCTTTTAGCAAAATGAATTAGGCCTAATAATACATTGCAAAACAGCCCAGTGTTTTTTGAATCCTTCTACTGAGCCTTTTATAGTATGAAATATTTTCATAAAATTTTTATGCTTATATATTATATATGTTTGTAATATACATACTGGCATAGTAGAGACAGAGAAAAACCTTCCTATATAATTTAAAAAATAAAAATTTACAGTGTATAAATATACAATATATTCAAATTTTAAAAAACTTTTGTAGAACTTCTTACAAATATGAATTTTTCATGTCCCTTAGCAATCTCTGAATGAAAGTTACAGTACAGAGGATTTATATGATCTTTTTTTCACATCACTGAGACTCCAGAACAAGTACAGCCTTATGTGATCACATGTGGGTTGAGACTGAGGCACATGGAAAAAAAAAGAACCATTACCTCAAAAATAAGACAGATTAAATTCTATAACATTCATACAAAACATTTGTTTAACTTAAAAGGTACAAGATTTGGTTACAGAAAAATTAACAGGGAAATAGCCATATACTCCCTAGAAAAACAAGGACCACTTCAATTTGCTAATCTGAACCTAAGTACAATTTATTTACACGATTTCAGGTAGGTTCTTCAACCATTATGGCAACCAGAGCCTCTGTGGTACCATTCCAGGTTAAGAAAACATTTTCCAAGAAAAGACCCTTAACCCTTGACCAACATCCACAGACATGACAAATATAAACCTCGCAACAAAGGGTTGAGACCTATCGAGTAAATTAAACTATTTATGCAGTCCACTCTCTGCAAGGAGCCTCCAAAAAAAGGTTACATTAATACCAATGATCTGCCCTGAACCTCAAGGACATTTTGATGAGCTAAAAGCACATTTAACACCATGCCCTTTAAGATCTTCATTTTGCTGCTGTACTAAAACTTCCACTGCTGTTCATGTTGCTGACTCAAGAAGACATCTGAGACAAAAATAAAGTAGCACTGGCATCATGTGCTAGAGAGACACAAAGTTACTTCTGGCAGCTGAATTTTGTGTGTCTTCCCAAGGACTGAAATTCCAGGTGTTAAGGGAAACTAGACCTGGACTCCATGATCCTCAGGGCCCCTTCCAGCTCAGGATATTCTGTGGAAGAGCTCAGTGCAGCTTTACAACACAAGGTCTACATGACACCAGTAAGGGCTAGAGACAGAAGTCCATTGCAGCTGCAAACTATCTAAAAGGATAAACAAATCAACAATCAAAAGGTACAACAGCTTATGCTACCACTTCATAGAGCATGAAAACAGGAACAGCTTTCCCACAGGCAAACCTCTCCCAGGCTAACCCAATCATAGGTACAGACTCTTCCTCCTACTTCTCCTCCAAGATAAGTTTAGAAAAAGGTGGATTTTTTTTCAAGAATAAACTATATAAATTCATAAACCCTCCATCAGAGCATAAACGGGAGTTCAAGCTGTTGAGTGGACTTTGTTAGATCTCAGTTTCAGACACAGCCCTCCCCAGGGGGCAGAACAGAGACAGGGGATTATCACAGGGAAGGCTGAGATCCAGATGTGCTTTGCACCGAGCATCAGGCACTGATTTCCTCTGCTCTGCGAGCCTGGCCAGCGCAGGTGGTGAAGATCACACAGGGATGCAAAGGCCACACTCACCTTCCACTCTTGGAGCATAAATCCCAGTGAGAGGAGAGCTGGCGTCAGCAGGAGTGGTACCGCTCTGAACCCAGCTCCCCGTGAGGGGGAGAAGCAGAGGAACAAACCAGCTCACGCTCCCCGGTGCAGCCTCTTGAACAGGTTAAACACAGCACATTCACACACGTCAGCTAGAACAGCAAAGGAAGGCCAGAAAAGAAACCATAGGCAGAGGAAGTAGACAGTGACAAGAACTTGAATCAATTCCTGTCTCAGCATCCACAAAAAGCAGATGAAGGTCACATTCAGGAAGTTTTCTACTGGAGGAAAATGCAGTTTTAAAATATCTTTAAGATAATGACAGTGAAGATGGCAATTAGAATCACTATGAGCTGACAGTGCATCAGGGCCAAGTGAATTGCAATCAAAATGCTACAGAAAATAACAATGACAGAAGCAAGCTGTCAGAAATTTCTCTCATAGTTGTCCCTAAAGAGGGGGAACACCATGAGAGACACATGGACTGAACTTCACTAAGTTATAAACAAACTACAGACCTGAAGGCCAACTCACAGCACAGCGGAGCTACTGAAAACATTGGTAAATCCTCTACAGGATCCTGCTGAAAATCCTGTGCCTTATTCCTCGTCCCCATTGCTGAAGCTGTCACACCACGGAGATGACTTCATTACATCTGTGTGCTAGGGGAACAAGGACTAATCCAAAAGTCCATTTTAAAGACAATGGAAAAAAGTTTCACTGACTTTAATAGCATTTTCATCAAGCTCAGAAGTGATAAGCACTTGAGGAGCCTGCTAGATAACGATGGCTACTTGAATATAATGATATTTCCTGCCCAGCGAAAGTGAAAGATTGTGGAAGAAAATTAAATTCTGATGTGCCTGCAGTGGTTCTCTGCAGTGTGACAAGCAGCTCTGGAGCTCCCATGGCACCCTCCAGGTTCTAGACCTTCTTTGTACACACATTTGGGAAGAGCAGACATTCTCCATGGGAGAGTTTTTAAACATCTTTGCTCATGTTTTGGACCATTTACCATTGTGGCAGCTTGTCCTTAGCACAGGTACTGACACTTGAACTTGTCTTTGAAGCGACTAATCTTTCGTTCCAGGATTTCAAGATGTCACCCTACTTGGGGTTTTTCTGCTTATGAAAACAATCAAGCAAAAAGGCTTACACCTCACCCCTGCTGAAGAAGTCTGAGTTACTGCATAATACAAGATTCCTCTCACTCAAGACTAAAAACATTTTTTAAGTATGTTATACTTACACTTTCAGTTGGTGTGTTATAGTCTTCTGACCAGGAATTTGTCATTCAGAATTTAAAAGAAGCTGCAAGTCATAAGACCACTGCGATGATTTTTTTATGTTACTTTTTTTTCTCAATTTGTCTGTTTTAAGCAAAATTTAATTATTATTCAATGTGCACTGCCGATAGAGACAGAATTATGGAGAATAATTGAAAAGCATATTTTTCCCTCTTCTCACATTTTAGAACAATTTAGATCTGGCCAGCCTGTTTGATACTTAATCATAACACAGGGTGATTGTAAACCTTCAGTCAAAGCTTAGGTTTTCCCTTTGATTTCCCTCATTTTTGCAGCAGAGAAAACTTTCAGAACTTCTTCCAGCCAAATATGATTGATACAGCATTCATGTGTCTGGAGAGGCAAAGGATGAGATTTCTAATATACATAAAGATAGGGAAACATCTGGTGATTACAGATTTAATCTTAATAAAAGGATAAATAATATTATTTAAAATGGTTTAAGGAATATTTACATATTATTTGAAACCTTATGAAACAGAACATTTGGGTAGATTTTGACATTTGTTTTCCTTCTTGGAAACTGTTCCAAAATATAAAGTTTGTTTGGTTTTTTTTTTTAATCTTGGGACTATTTCTCTCAAGGGGGAGCACTGCAGATGTGATGATACTGACTCAGACTCAGCAACATTGAAAGGATCCCAGGAAGGCATCAGCTGAACTCCCTCCCCAAACAGGACTAACACTGAACCCAGAGCAGGGAGCCCAGGGCTTGGTCCAGCCAGGCCCAAAATTGCTCAGCCTCTCTGGGCAAAGTCTAATTAGGCTTGATTGTATTTAACACCTGAAATAAGATCTGCAGATTACATTTGGGAGTTTTGATTTCCAGACAGCATCACTGACAGAGTCAGTCAAAAGATGTACGAGAGCATGGACAAGACTGGAGAAGCGCTACCCTTTTTATCTTGTATATGCTATTACTTTGTATTGTTAATTAAATTCTAGGGTATTTTAAAATAAGTATTTTGGTCAATACTTACTTAAATATAGCATACATATGTATATTTAAATACATCCTTATCATCCTTGCTCCACCCCTGGAAGTGCTCAAGGCCAGGCTGGATGGGGCCCCAGCATCCTGGGATAGGAGAAGGTGTCCTTGCCCATGGCAGGCGGTTGGAGTGAAATGACCTTTAAGGTCCCTTTCAACCCAAACCATTCTATGACTCCATGACACATTTAACATGTGAAAAACACCACAGCTCCTTTACAAAGCTATTTGGTTCAGTTTTTCTTAAGATTTTAGAAAAAACAAACTCTACTATTAGTGTGACTTTAACCACGTGCTAGTACAGCAGTCAATGTTGTGGAGTAACCCTGCCTATCAAGTTCTGTTAAAAGTCAAAACCAAAATATTTTTAAAAATGACAGCTTTGGGTTTCTAGACTGTGCTTAAGCATTCTGTTTCATATATCAAATATATCTGAAAAGATTCTTTAGTAAATGTTTAAAAAAAAACCCAGAACCAAACAGAAACTCACTAAGTCATCCCTAGTTTGTAAATCTAATTCATAACACTGCAGCCAAAGAGAGATGTTAATTGCCACGGGTATAAAATTAATGACCACTGACAATACATACTATTTTGGCTGCAAGACTAAAATTCTGAATGTGTGATCAATGACAATTTTAAGATTAAGTGACCATTTGGGATTACATTCATCAATACTAATGGTATCTTATTTAAAAGTTTAATGAGAAAGCTATAATGCATATCACATTTCTCAGTAAGATACATTATTATTGAATTTCAGAGAGAGGATATTATGAAAAATGAAATAAAAGCAAAAAAAGTCCCGTGTTTAAAATGGATTTTCTAAGCACACTGAACACATGAACTGGACCGCAGGCATTTGCTTGGAGGACTATTCCTTAAGTAACTCCATCTTGTTTCTTTGCAGCCCATATAAAAAGAGTGTCTTTAAATTAGACCTGAAATTAGTCACTATAGAACATGAGGATATCTGCATCATATCAAACACACATGGCATTTTCAGTAAAATGTTTTAACATAACTGGACAGCCAGAACCACGGAGGGATTTTGCTCCTCTGAAGTCGTTTATCCACAGTATTTGATGTGAGGCAGCTCTTGTATTTGAGAAATCAATACAAGTAGCAGCTGAAGTAACAATGATTCATGCTCAGGGTAAAACCTGTCAAAACTCAAAGATATATAAAACATTCCTTTAGTCCATATTCTTTTGGTAGAGAGGAAGGGAATTATTATTTCTTGGGAGCATGGAATAAGGAATTGTTAAAAACAGGTGGGTGCACCAGTTGAGTCTAGTTTGTGGTGAACTCTGGCAGATCTTAATCCAAATTAAATCTCAGTTCAGCTTTTCCAGCCTTTAACAGATACTAACACAGCCCCCAATTAGGACTTCCAACAGCCCTCGCCCCATTATTTATTCAGGCTGTCCTTGCTTGTCTTTGTTTCATAAAAACAGCCCCTTATTTTTTTCCATTCAGCACTGCTGAGGAAGCCTTATTATCACATATATTTGATAAAAATATCATTACTACCCCATCCTAAAAACCCCCGAACACTGCAGTATCACTGTATAGCTGGCTTTGAGTTGCACACTCTTGCTGGTAACACCATTAGTACACACAACAGATATGTGGAAATAAAAACAAAACTAAACCATGCAGAAAACCCCAACACCTTTTAAACACTAGTTTTCCTGTGCATGGGCTGTGGCAGACAAACTCTTCACTAACAATGGACATTTCTGGGTCATTTCTGTGTATTGTCCACGCACAAGAGAGGAACAGGGACGATGTCATGGCTGGCAGTTTCACAGCAGAAGGCAGAACTTATGCTATATAAAATAAATTGTCTGTAGATTAGGGGAACCACTGACTGAAATAGTGCAACATTGCCTGTTTCTGTAGCATTAGCACAGTGGGATTCCAATCCCCATGAATTATTATGTGATGCAGGAATACAACCACGCAAAAATCAGAGTTCGGTTAAGACTGAGTTTCTAAGCTGCTGGATCTCAGAAACTCAGCTGGACACCACCTAGGTCCTCCTGAAATAACAGTATTCATACTTGACAGCACTGGCAATACTATTGAAAAGAAATACTTTTTCTGTCAATAAACGTTTCGTTTGAAAACCTAAATGCCCTAGAGTCCATTTTTACTGAACAACAGCAAAGTACAATCTTTTTCAATACTGGCTTTGAACAAGAACCTGAAAACATGAATTCTGATTTTTCAACACTGGCAACTCTGAACAAAGGGAAAAAAGCCATCTTCTACCTCAATTAGAATTATTTATTTTGTTTACTTATAAAACTTGAGGTTGAGCAGCAATTCTGTAAGCATAAATGGAACAGAAAACCCCAGTAAGTTACTTTAAAAGCAGCAACACCATGTCTAATGTGGTTTATTGGGAAAAGTGATCTGTTTTTTTAACTGCTACACTAGGCTGAACTTGCATATAGGAATCAACACACCCCTTATGAAAAACAGGAAGTGAATGCATAAGGGCTGGTGTGTGACATGACAGTAATCAGATTTAAATAAAAAGTGAAAGCATCCAAACAGTACTCCAGTTTCCCACCTTTTTAGTTCACTTTTTAGAGGAAAATATTGTGGCAGTTCCAGCCCTGGCCTGTAGGCCCTCACAGAACAGCCTGGCAGAGAGCAGCCCCAACATCCCATCACAAATACACCAGTGATTTTTACACAGTATTGCAGATACGTGCAGATCCTCCAGGTGTAACCCTGCTACTTCTAGTAACTGGTGAGGCAGTGACCTCTGTGATGAACTGAATGCAAGCACTTCCAGGGCTGCAACTCAACAGCAATGAAGGTGAAATCTGTTTATCAGACAAATACTAAACAAACATCAATGCCCACGATTCTCACCATAAAATACACTCTTTCTATTTCCCCCCCCTTCCATTTATGGGGACTGGTGGCTATTATGATTTGACACATAATTTAGATAAAATCCTGGATAGAAGAGGGACACTGTACTCACATGAACACTCACTCTTGAGGGATAATTCATGATAGTAGATAGTGTCATAAAATTCATTTTGCCAGATTTTACTACAAAGCACATCATCTCCTCAGGCAAAGACCTTGGCTTTTTATATCTTTAAAATGTCTTGCGTATCTGTGGAGCTCTATCAAATAAAGTCAAATATATGAAAAAGAAGGGCACTCTGCCAAGATAACCTACAGCCCTAGCTGTTATATTACCAGACTCTCAGCTGTCCATCTAGAACTTCAACTCAAAGTAAAACAAAAGCCTTCAAAAGGCAGAAATCTGAGCAGCCAACTTCCCTGAATTGCTCAGTATCTGACCCTTAAAGCACCCAATCTTGTAATACCTAAGAGAGGAATAAAATGTATCACAAAAACTATTTGCAAGAAGTAACTTCAAATTTTGGGGGTGGATCTCTCTTAAAAATCCCTTCTTATTTTTTTCTTGCTGTCCTAAAGCTGATAAAAATTGGTGTTTCGTGTTCTTGACAGGAGATAAAGATGAATGGGAAAGTCATGTCAGGATCAGACTTTTATTTACGATCTCATAAGTTCAGGAGTGTGCACATGCATGATTTGCTTCTGGACTCATCTCAAAATGAACAAATGAGAGATGAAAGATTACCCTGGGGACCTGCAGAAATACACATGAAAAACAGGTTTATCTAAAGAAGCATGCATTTCTGGAGGAAAAAGGTGATAGCATGAATTTTACATCAGATCTTAACTTCATAGAGAGTGCTACATAAAATATTGTTGGCCAGATCGCTGCTGGTTTAAAAAGCTTTTTGTTATTCTTCTGTATGAAATCATCTTGTTGAGCAAATGCTGTTTCCCTGTGCCAGGTGACAGATTTCATTTCATCTTTGTTATGTACGTTTCCAACCCTTGGCTAGTACTGCAGATAATGCTCCTCACAGTCAGACTTCCATAACCACTGTACAAACTACCTTGAGAACACCTGCACACCTTAAATCCACAGCTGTGATTAAAAATAAGACGTAATGAAAGGCAGTTTCTTTACCTTTTAACTTTTTCAGAACAAAAATCCACTAATTAATTTCACTGACCAAGAGGTTTGCTGACAACTGAGCATTTAGTTTCCACCTGCTTGGAAGAAAGATAATCTTCTAATGCAGAACACATAATCATAATTTAAGACTTCACTGAGTTCTTCCCCTCGTGGATTCTCCTGAAGTGCAGATAAACTCCCGGAGATCCTTTCAGTGCTCTCGAGGAAGCCAGTATCAGAGGCAAGCTCTGAAAGCTTGATGAGAATGTCACTTGTTTGTCCTTCATTTGCTGCAGACCGTGGTCAGTACTCCCCGTTATTATCCTCTAAAAATAGATATTTGTAGCAGCAAAGTGATGACAGGCAGCAGCACACAGCAGACTGGGGGTTCTTGGCTTCAAACGCTATGTTAGACACTTGTCTTCAATAGGTTAAACTGAAAATATTCAGATATTCTTTTGAATTATTCCTACTGGATGAGTGACATTTAGATCTAAAATTATTTTTCTCCTTCCTTTCTGAAGAGGATTGGGTTATTCTTCATCCTGATCTTACCATAAGAAGTGTTAAAACCTATTTCTTTTAAGCTAAATATATTGTTTTATTAAAATTCTCTAGCTAAAAGAGATTACAGTTTGAAATCCTAATTCAGGAAGAGATTTCCTTTTTTAGAGAGTATATAAATGCTCATGCTTCTAAACTAGAGCTGAACTTTAATCTCTTTCTAAGCACATTTCTGAACCAAGAGCTAAAAAATTCACACATAATTAATCTTGCACTGAAAACAGAAGCTGATGTCTTATTAATAGAAAAGAGAGGAAAAGTAGGAAAAATTCCTGAAATTTTGTAATCAAAAGGGCTTTGAAAGCAGGGAAAAAGAAAGAACAGCTTGTTTGTAGGGTGAAAAAAAAATCACAAGGATTTCATCACGTGAGGAAAGAGAGGAATGATCTCATCTATTTCTTCACTTGCTCTTCTGAGGCACGTTATACTCTGGCAGAGCACAGGGAGAACATGCCCATGATGTCTGAGCAAAACCTCACTAACAGCTGGAATAAAGCTCAGTTTCATTTCATGTGGAGTCCAGGGACAAGCTGCAGGGTATAACTTTTGCTGAGGGACATCGAAGTTCCCTAATGGTAAAAAAATTCCTTAGGACCTCAATTCTCACTCTCCTGAAAATTCACTGTCCCATTCTTTACCATTATTGCAAGGACAGAGTGTCTGATTTCCATTTTCTTATCAAAAGTATAAATCAAGTTTTGGTAGTTGTGAATTATACCACCAGAAGAGTGAGAAAAGTTTAAAATGTCATTTTAACACAGTCCTTATTGAAAGCAATAGCGAAATAATTTTTCCTCTTAAAATCTCAACCGGCTCAGATACTGTCACCCAGAGTGTGACATTCTTTGCTCACACTCTGACAATGTTCAAAGGAAAATCAAAAGATACAGCCCTGCAAACCTGTCCCCTCTCTGCATACAATGGGTACAAAAGTTTCACTGGTGCTGTGTTCCCACTGTCCCAGAAGAATCGGGATGGCCTCACATCCACCATGGATGCCTGAGATCATTTCCCAAATTAGTTTCCATGACTGATCTGCTGCCTCGCACGATGAGACGTTTTCAGCAACACCAACCAAATGACAGTGAGCTACGGACAGACAGACCACACACACCACACACAGCTGATCCATGGAAGCTTTGGCAAAGCTGGAAACCTTGGAGAACTGATGAAAAGCATTCCAGAAGCATGGAGAACCACCCAGTACTGAAGCAAAGAACGCACAGAAAGGCCCTCTGCATCTGCCACCGCCTCGCGTTAGAACTGGAAACAGAAATCAGTGTACAACACCTCGAATTCCTCAGCAAAAGGGTTTTCTTACCTAATATTTTCATAGAGCTCTACCAAACCAGCTGTTATGCCACATGAAATGGTTTTCATCCTTGCATTAAGAGCAATTTAAATGATCCATTCAATTATTACTTTTGTATTCAAAGATGGCTTATTTTCATACAGATTTACGTTTTGTTATGCATAGAGGATATTCTTAATTATGCCAAAACAACTGCAAATTTAATTAAAGTTTGCCATTCCAAGCATAAAACAGATTAAAGAAAATGCTGACAACAGTAAAATAAATATTCAACTATTTAATTTAATTCAACATTTATTTTTAATCCAAACATCAAAATAAACTTGTTTCTAATTACCATTTCATGACAAAATGTCTTGAAGAAGCATTTGTCTCTATTTCCCACCAATCTGCTCAGCTGAAACACACTAGCTTATTTATAAAGCTGTTGATTAATAAATCTGTTCCAGCTGTATTACTGTATGTTACAGAAGAACACAGACTGATATATGTAAACAACCATTATAATTTTGAAAACCCAAAGTTTTGACAGTCTTCAAAAGCAGAAATCCCATCAAATACATTGCAGGACAATTAAACCGCTAAATCTTAACAAGGAAGGGAAAATAAGGGGCAAACATAGCTGGTAAGGTCCAGAGGTCTGTGGCAATTTATAGCAGATGGAGAGATCAATAAAATGTTTATAGTAACTTACTTGTGGTTCCTGGAACTGGGTATTATTAGACTCAACCATGTGTTCTAAGACAGGACAACAAGCAAATCCTCAGTTTCATAAAAAGTTACCATCAGAAGAGGTAGGAAGAAAGAAGCTGGCCTGATTCTACTGAAACTAACTGGAAACTCTCCAATTAAGTTATGCCACTTAGTATTGATTTTAATTTTATAGTCAATAAATTTAATAATTTATAGTTAACAGCTGGGGGGAAAAGTAAGGTAAACAGGAGGATTTTCTCTCATCCAGATGTAGTAAGTCTGGCTCTGACTGAGGAACAACAATTCCTAAATCACAAGAATTATGAACACTAACTTAACCCTTGATGTAATTTGGGAGCATTAGTTATGAAGAAATACACAGGCTTTGCAAGGCATTGCATGCCTTTTCTCCAACAGATTTGGAGGAAACCGAAGTGCCTTGCCAGCCTAACAAGTATCCCAAGAGCCAGAAAATTTGGAATAAAAAGGCGTTTCCCCAGATAGTCACAATAATATTTTTCACAACTTCTGAATTTATCGCCTTAGACAATTTTTGGTGCTTTTTCCTTCCACCTTATGCAACATAATCAGAACCTAAGGTATTATTTATATCTGAGTGACAGCACCCAGCTGTTATGAGTTTTAGGAGCACCACCATTTGCAGAAGACACAACAATCACAGTAAGTTTCTGGGTTGAAAGCCACAAGCTCGGCTGCAGCAGTTGAGAATAAGCAACACAAGCCTCACCCAAAGCCAGCCAGGACCAGCACCACAAACTGCTTGCCAATCCCTGCTCATTTCTCATTTTAATTACTTTTTGTCAATACAGCTGAGCAAAGAAAATCTCTAGATGGAAAATGTAAGTGCTGCAAACCTCTTTACATAACTTGACGGTGAAAGGACAGAAAAGTTTCTCTTTGCAACGAAACCAAGACTGAAATACAGAAAGAGGCTTCTACTGCGAGCTGACAGAATCACTGAGAGCTCTTTGCATGTCAATGGACCATCTTTACCATGGGGCAGGAACTCATCCCTGGTGTTAACACATTTAGATGGAATAAAGTGTGACAGAGACTTCCGCATTTTCCTTTCTTATCTACATCAGCTATATATGTTAGTACCAAGAAAATCTCAAAAGAAAAAAGCCCCATCCAAAATCAAAATTTCAATAGAACAAATGAGGAATTTAAGTCATTATGAGGGATTATTAAACTCTTTCACAAAATAAGAAGCAATCAAGAAGGGAAGTAGCCAGGAGTAAGTATTTTTCAGACACCAATAAAACTGGAACTCTTCACCAAAACAACAGTGAACTGAAAAGCAGCAGCTCTATCCAACTGATATATGAATATTGTAGAGAAAGCTTGACCTGGAATCCACCAGAACTGGAAGATGAAAATCCTACTTGGATGCAATACCAAGTTAACAAATCACTTTATAGTAACGGTGTTAGAACAAACAAAACAACCCCAACTTGTTCAAATAACCACTGAGTCCCTCAATCCAGAACTACTCTCTCATGAAGAACAATTCATATTTTAGTAGCAGTTTTTATACAAACACCAATATACACAGAGGAAACTTATAAAACTATTTTTTTTCTTTCCTTTCTGTGTTCCAAGACTTATTTTAGAAAACTCTACATGGCATTATTGATCAAAACTCTTTTTGACAACGTAATAGCCTACAAGATCTTGAAATACTATAAGAAACAAAGAATACACTGCATTATACAGACTTTCAGACTATCACACTTCAGAGTCCCGAAGCCAACAATAAAAATTCCATTACATGAAACACCCTAGATTTTTTTTATTTTTATTTTTTTTGTATAGTCCATAAATGAGCAGTAGAGCTGTTTAAAACAGAAGGAATATCAAAAGTTAGGATTTCACATTAACAGATATTAGCAGAGCAGTTTATGGGTTAGGAAAACTCTGCTTCAAAACCCAGAAGAGCCATGGCAATCCACCTACCTGAGAACCAGGCAGCACCTCCATACACACCTAAAATACAGACTTCCCCTCATGGAGTCAGAAGGTTTTGGGATGAGAAATCAAGTACATGAGCCCTATTCTGTTATGTGGAACAGCAAATGAAACATACAAAACAACAAGGTTTTTGATTTAGAGGCTCAGGGATAATGCATGGTTGCCTTACCTGTTTAACATCATATGCAAGAAGAACAAATCTTAAGTCTGGTGAAACACAGTATCTTGATGCTTTGAAGGTTACCTGCAAGGAAGTAAAAGGAGAAGTGAGTTTGAAACAGGAAATTGATAAGATCTCTTTTCCCAAACTTTCCTACAGCTCATTTAAGAACTTCCCATTCACAGGACAGATTTGGTTTAGAAAACCGATGTAATTTTCACAAAAGAAAGACTCATATAATTCTTAGTCTAATTAGCTGGTATCAGTACAATGGCAACAGAAGAATCTGGCTTCAACACTAAATACCAATTAAGAGGCTGATGAGTTTTTTTTATCATCACTACAAGCACTAAGCTCAAAGATAACAACTGTAACCAATTCATTCAGAGAGGATGAAGGAAGATTCTCTGGCTGGAATGATTAAAGGGGAGATTCGTCGCTTGGTTAGCCTTAAGAATAATGTGCAAGAAAAAGAATAGGTGTGCACTATGTCTCTACTGCTCTTCCTTTAAAACCAGACATACAAACATGTTGCAAAACAACTTGAACCAAAGTCAAAGTTTTTCTTAAAATAAAGAAAATTATTAGCAGAGAGCAAAATGAAACATAAGGCAGCATTATAAAACTACTAATGCTTTACATCCACCCAAGACTACATGACACCCAATTGAATTCAAGGCTGTAACTTCATCAAGGGGTAATGCTGATGTCAGAAATAATTTAATTAACCTAATGCATGAGAAAGATAAGAATGTGCTTTAAAAGGGCACTAAAGGAAATAATTTTAAATTAATCTCAAGATGTCTATTTGCAGAATGAAAGGAAAAGGAAGAAGTAAAAAATCCAGATAAGAATAGAAAAAGTAGGACAGAAAAAAAAGAACAGAACCACAAAGTCGTAAGATGAAAACAAATAAAAATACAGCCATGTAGAACAAGATCTATCCACTATTTTATTTCTCAAGCATCTTGTTCTGTTTAGCCTAAACCCACTGCTAAACTAATGAATTCAACAGGGGTTTAAAGGTACACAAGCAGGAAGTCACAAACTATTGCATTCAAAATAGCTAAGGACTTATACCTGGAAAATAAAGGCTTCCAATAAACTGAAAAGATGCTATACACAGATTAAACTCAGGTTCCTAGGTAATACAGTTAGAACCAAGCTATCCAAAAGAATTAAGGGGAAAAATATTTTTGAAGATAAATTGTATTAGTTTGATTCAGCAGCCTGACAGAATCAAGTCAGAAGACAAATCTGCAGTCTTGAGAAAGAAAAAAAAAAAAAAGACAACACACCTTAAACCATCCTTCTGTATCTACAGAGCATCCAGAACAGATTTCTACTGTGCCCAAACTTGCTTTTATGAGTTAATCACCTTTAAGCAGAGACTGTGTTAATGTTAATCTATGAGCAACATTCCCTTTTCTTGGCACTTCACTGAAAATATTTTCAGACAGGAAATTTGTCTTCTTTCTAGCAGTTTATTAATTCCTGCCCCACCACCTCAGCACTCAGCACTAAATAACCCAGGCAACTTTCCAAGTTCATTCCCAGGGAGTGCAGCTCAGCCCATTTCACACGTTCAGGAAGGATCTGCAGTGCCTGATTCTGTCCCCACACAAGGAATGAGGCTCCTCCTGCAAACACCTGAGCAGCTCAGCTGCGAGCCATTGGCACTTCCAGGCACCACCAGCCAGGGCTGCTTGCATATTCCACATCCAAATCAGAGTGTGGTGGATCTGGGATTTACAGTAATTTGAATCCCACTGACCTTGTTCAGTCAGTTTGAATTCATCTGCATCGTTTTTTTGCCTCCAGAAATGCCTCAGACCCATGGTGTACATGCAATGCCAAAAAGCTACATGGTAATGGGTTTGGGCAAAACAGTTTTCTTTTTGTTAGTACAACAGCATAATTCTTGATAGAAAGAGCATAAAGCTGTAGCACACCTTTTAATATTTCACTTCAGAAATAAGAAACTAAAAATTAGACCAGCAGAAATCATGTGCTCAGTGCCAAAGCTGATAGCAGTGCTGATTTCTTTAAATTATCATAAAAACATAATTAGCCCATTTATTTAAGTTGGATTTACAATCAAGCCTTTAATGAAATAGATGTTTAATTCTAGTAGAATTGCAGAGAGATTTAAGTGACTTACAGTCACTTAAAGTGATTACAATTTCCTTAGAATTCTGATTTTGGAGGAGGTTTTTTTGGTAAAGACAAGTGCAATGTTGGCAATTAATTCAGAAACTGCTGACTTATATGCAGAGAAGAAGCACTTATAAATTTAAACAATCACCTGATTCAGTCCCCCTGTCTAACATGGCAACTAAACTCATGATCTGTGAATCACTAAAACAAAAGACAGAATTCTGTTCCCCACAACCATGTTTAAGTGATTTCATCAAGCAAGATATGCCTGATGCCATGGCTGAGGAGAAGGGCTTAAAAGAAAGTTCCAGTCCCTGCTGTAGGAGTTGAGATGTATGCCACACAAACCCCTGGGAGATTATCTGTGGGGCCATTCTCTCCAGGGATTAGATATATTTATTCATTAAAAAGAAGCTTGTGAAGACTCTGACCCCAAGGGTTTGTTCTCTTCTCAGGAGAACACATTTCTGAGTTTAAAAGGAAGTGTTGGGGAAATACCACACTGGAAATACACTGGGAATTAAAAACCCTCAGGTGTCTTGTTATCAAAAATCCAGGGGCTGGTTGTTCCACGGGTCTGCATATCCACAACTTCTGCAGCTTCCTGCTTTGTCAGGAGCTATTTAGCCTTCATTAAGGAAGACAGAGCTAAATGCTGCCCCATGTGACTATAACCCCATGGTTTTGCTGTGCTTGATCTCTGAGAAACGTAACTTTGGACAAATAAGCTCTGAAACTGGGAGGAACAGAGCTGCCTCATTAGGCACGGTCCGGGGATGCAGGAGCAGGGCTGGTTTCCCTCTGCATCAGTGCACAGGATCAGCTAATCAGGGACCGGGGTAATTCAGCACCCTGCACTCCAGGCACACCCTAATCCCCTTCCAAACCCAGCAAAGGCAAGGCAGGACATGTGTTAAAAGGGAAGGGAATTTCTTTGTTTCCACCCAGCCCCATCAAGAGTTGAAATCCCTACAAAAACCATCAGCCCTATGCAACCACAGAACAGTTTGACTGGAGAAATTGCTGTAATCCTTAAATTGGTTGCAGTTCACACTGTTGCATAATTCTGAGACAAAATAAATGTGGAGTTTTTAACACTTGCACACTGTCTTCCCTGCTTAATTCACACACCTGCCATCCATTTTTCCTATATTGCTGCATTTGACATAATTTCACTTTTTCAGACATAAATGATCCTATATCTGATCTTTCATTCCTCACCCGACCAAAACCCCCACTGACTGTAAAATTAGGTCTAACCACATGAAACATTGTATTTCTAGGTTTCTTTGAAATACCTCACCTGGTAAGAGTTTTAATTCTTCTCCTGACAGTGATACATGATGTGATGACCCTAATGGTCTCCCTGCCACCACAGATTGCAACAGGAAAAGCCAAATCCAGGCAGAAAGGACACAGAGAATTTAAACAAGCTTTTGTCCTTCACATTTCCAGCTTCCTTCTCTCACTCACCTTTCAAGAATTGCTAAAATATAGTTTTGCACGGAAAGAAGATTTCACTTTTTCCCCACCTTTCCATATGGTGCTTAAAACGGAACACAGAATTCCACTGAACAATATATGCTCGTTTGATTTCAAATGTCAATATTTCTTTCTTTTTCACTGTGCATGTTATGTGTGTTTTCCTGCTAACAGTAATACCTGTTATGATTGTGTTTAACAGAAGCTTTAGGCTTTGTTTAGCCTCTGCATCCTCAGCAAGAGCCCCTAAGTATCAGTGCCCTTTTGTTTCTTCTGTTTTCTTAATCCTGGTTCTGAGCTACTGGTGTACTGGCTACTCCTTCATCTTTCACGTGCTATAAAATGTTGGGTTTACTATTTTTGTGGGTTTCAACTATTATGACATTTAAATCAGTGCCTTGTTCATAATCTTTTAAGAACATGGTATAGAGCAGAGAGATGAAGTTATCTGTAATGTAGTCTAGCCCAGAGTTGTAGAAATATATTTGTAACATGTATACTTTACAGTATATTTCTTCCATAGTTTCAGTTGGATAGTTTTAAGTGAAATACTGTATCACAGTTAAAACTGATTTTAAAGAAATGTTCACTGTTGTGGAGTTTACGTATTTGCTGGGTTTGGTTTTTTTCCTTTAGTTTTACCCCTCCTGCTGTTTCAGTTTCTTGTGCTTCTGTTTTCTGCAGAAACTTTCATCCTCCATGCTCTTGTTATTCTCCATCTCCAGTTTTTGTTTAGTGCTCCCTTAACAAATATTTAGGCTTTTTTTTTTTTTATTCATCCAGAATGAAATATTTTAAGACCTTCCGGAATGTTACTTTAGAGACTGGTGGCAACACTACTGCCTAAGAAATTATACATCTCTCTATTGCACACCTACACCTGCATCAGAATTTAACTCAATGGCGTAGCGGAATCTGAGTGGAGGGGAGTTCATCAGCATCCACAGGTATCCAGCTCAACTTATCAGACAGGCAGTGGCCAAATGGCAGTGCAGGAGAGGAGTCAGGTTTGATGGAGTTACAGGAGCTGCAGGAGGAGAAGGCATTTGGCATGTCACAGTTCCCTTGGGCGGCACCGGGAACAGTGGGATTCTCCTGCACTGCCACTCACTGCTATAACTGCAAGGAGAGGACGGACCATGAGAGAACAGCTGAGAGTGGTGCCCAGCAGAAGAGCGAAGTTTGTAGCAGTGAAAACAGGGAAGCTCTGAGAAAGACAGGTTGTAATTAGAAAAATGTGCTATAATTGGAACGATGGAAAATTTGGGTTTCCAAGGTTACGTTTCTTAATGCGGTACTTCTTGTGTCACCTGAGCATTTCATCTAGACCCAAAACTGCTGCAATGCCAAGTGCTGGAACTGTTAACCCTCAAGTTTCCAGACCAGTTTAAAAGACAAATGTGCCTTAAAACATGATCTCAGCTGACCTCTATGCTATGGATGGGTGGGTCTCAAAAACATGAACCAAATCCCCCAAACTGACCCGAAACTGCAGCACATAAAAACAGACATGAACCGACCATGGCCTCCCTGCCAGACAATAACCTCTAACCAGTCAATCACAGAAGGTTTTCCCCTCACATTTCCCATTAACACGGATACAGTTAACCCTTAACTATATCAAGGAACAATCTTACCAGGAATATTATTTAGAAAAATCCCACACAGAGCTACGATAACCTGCCAGTTTTGCATTTTGTATGTTAAAACCTCCCTCACCTGGACAAAAACCAATGGCCACCACCAAACCACTGCAACCTCATCTGTCAGGCTTTCCCACCTCGGTGCACAGAGGTGCACTACAACAATAAACCCTTCCTCATAAAAACCCCTCTGCTGAAAAGGCTCTGCTGAGGGGCTTATTGGACACTTGGAGGAGCACGGGACAGTAGAGAGAATGCTGCAATATTCATAACCACCTATTTACAACATGGGTGGGTCATTAAAATGTCCAGTGTTGCAAAAAATATTAACATATATGTAGTTATAGAATGTTGTTTAATGTATTTACTATTATTCACCCTTTCATTAATCTCTTATGCAAGGTTCTTAAAATATAAGCATGTAAACTACTCTTGCAATTAAATCTACGTTAATCAAAAAAGGAACTATAATTGCATTATGATGCTGCACTGAGTTTTCTGTCAGAAGAGGAAGGGGGTGTGGTGGAGGGGAGCACGAAACAAAAAAATGTCAAAAGGAAGAGAACAAGTTGGGCTGCTTATGAACAGTGCCCTGTAAAACACCACAAAGCAAGCCCTGCCAAACGCTCGGCTTGGCCTGAAGATTTTGGCTGCAAGGCCTCCACAGGGCTTTCCCAGCTGGGCTGCCACAGCCTGACCATGACCCTTGAGCCGAGGCTGCTCCTGCTCTGTCACCCTTGTGACACCGAGAGCAGGCAGCAAGGTCCTTCCCTCTCCATCCGTGGGTAAAAGATGGTTCACAGTGACACAACACCACAGGCTCCAGGGTCTGCTCCTGACAAGCCTCTGGAAACAGGTGTGCAACTCAGCAATAATTGCTTGCTGTGCCCCACGACGCAGTTTCCCTTTGAGCTTGAAAAGAGTTGTGGAAAGGCACAGAAATCAAGGGGCAGAGCAAGTCAGAAACTGCTGGGTGTTAGAAGAGTCCAAAGCGTAGAGCTGGGGGAAGCTGTAGTAAATACAGGACCTTATTCTAAAGCTCACAAACCGAAATCAATTCTACTTGTATTGCCTGGTACTGAAAACAAATCAAGATTCAAAATACATCCCATCATCCACACTCAGAAGACTGAAGGAGTCACAGTAGACTCATTTCTGACAGAGGATCGTGAGTGTTAGGGTGCATGCATGGTATCTGAATACGTGCACCAGAAAAACAGCAGAACTGAGGGCTAACAAAAGTCTTATCACTTTCATAATTACTGCAGCTTTTTCAAGAGGGAGAAATTAAGGCAAAACTTCATCACGTTTCTTTCAGAGGATTCCACACATTTGGGAAGTTCCACACTAGAACACACAGTCCCTACACGCATTTTCTATCCTCTCTGTGCTTGCTTTTTCCATTTTGTTTTGTGTTTAAGGGTTGTAAAACAGACTCGAGAAGCTGAGCTAGAAGTAGAATAAGGAACCAGATGGACAACGTTCCCTGGGCAAGAGATTCCATGTGGCCCTCCATGCTCTTCTCTCCAGCTTGTGGCTGGGCTCTGTGTGAGCTGGTAACCTGCCCTTACCGACCTCATGGAACAGCTGATGGCAAAAGCATTAAATCAAATGCTTGTCAAACACTGACATTTCTTAGCTAAATGTGGCATAATGCCACTGATTTTGGAACTGCAATGTGTAATAAAATATTGCTAAATGCTGAAAAACTGGTCGGCTTGTCACTGAGGATCACGGTGATAGGCAGCCTGGATAGATGAGAGGGAACATATTGTAATCACGTATGGAGGCAGCTTCTCAAACACCAGGATGCCACACAGTGATTAATGTCTGGGGCTTTTTCTGGCTCCTCTGAACAGGAGACTTGCCCAGCCTCCAGCTGTGAACATTTATCTGCCGCTGGCTAAGGATATTAACTGTTTATGAGAGAGCTGAAACAGGAGGCACTACACGGATACAGTCAGAGGACAAATGTGTATTAGAAAACATCCTTGAATAATAACATCCGGAGATGTTAACAGATATTCTCTGTGCTTTGCAAGCTCCCTTTTCACTTATGGCACTGAATTTGTTAGCCATAATATTGCTTTGCTGATAGTTAAATTATATAAAGGCCAGATTGTTTTACTAATTGATTAAAGAAAAGGATTCCATTCCAAAAGGACAAATGAAATGCAAGAATTTCTTCTACTTCTAAATAAAACCTGATTTCTTTGGAAAAAAGTATTTTAATTCAGGAACCTGGGATAGATACTTCCCTATGTAAGAGAAGAGGGCATCCTAGAATGACAAAACACTAGCCTTTCTTCTTTACAGGGGCATGATTATTATTAATGGTACTTTTAAAGGTTGGGGGATTTTGTAATCTTTATATATGTAACATAGGTTTTTTAAAAAAACCCCAAACCTGCAGCCTGCTTTGTTGATGATACACCTACTTAGTGAGCATAGCAGCTCCTCAGTAGGGGTATCTGGCTCCCACACAATAAGCAACACAAAGGAGGATAAAAGATGTGCACTTTGCAGGAGAAGGGCAGTGTCTCACATGCAAAAGAAGAGCCACTGATCTGTGCCCAGTGGAAGACTGCTTCAGGGGCTGAGCAATGAGGGAAGAAAAGAAAATCTCCTCTGATTCAAATTCTCCTCCTGATTCAAACACAGCCCAATCAGGGCTGACAAAGACTCATTACCTGCCCCTTGCCTCTGCACAAGGAGTTTATCACGGCAGTTCAATTTTCCATGGACAATTATCAACGTCACTAAGAAAACCCTGCCATTTCTGTGGCTGCTTGAGCAGAGGCAAACAGGAGAGCAAATGCAGACTGAAATCAGATTAATAACTCCCATCAAAAGGTGACTCTTCCATGACTAAAACCCTTTGATAGGGAAGAAAGAAGGAACTTGCATGGCCACTGCCTATGTTGGATCTCTGCTGTATTTTTTATTAATCCAAGACATCTCTGCAGAGTCATTAAACCACCACCATTCTAATTATGCACCAGTGATTAAGCAGATGTGACACTGAGCGAGGAAAATGTTTGATTAATGATCCAGGTGTCTAACTTTGGAAGATTACATTTAGCAGTGCAAATTTGGGGACAGTCAAGCCCAGAAGAACAGGACAGATTTTGATTTCAGCCTGCCTCACTAGTGTTATCCTGTTAGGATTGCTGGCCACCGTGTCAACAGACAGCTCAGCACAGAACATTTCCCACTGTTCTCTTCCAAACATACACCAACCAACTTGCTGAGCCTTCTGCTCTGTTTCAGCTTTTTATTATACTTCCTCCATATGAACAGTAATTGCTGGGACTGACTTTATTTACGCATAACGCTCAGCTTTTGGCTGCGCAAAGAGAGGAGCTCTGTAGGAAAAAATACACTTTAGTTTTTCTTTTTCTCTGCTCCACCCATAATTGCTAAATGGCTGCTTGAATATTATCTATTTTGCATCAGTTTCCCACATTTCTAATTAACAGTAGATATCTGGTGTCTATATCTTGCTAAGTTTGTGTGAATTGAGGATAAAGCAGTTCCATATAAAGCTCAGAGAAGAACAACTTTGCAAAAGGAGGCAGTGAAGAGCAGCCTGTCTGTCCCAGTCCCTTGGCACTTGGCAAGGCTGGCATGGCACGGTGCCTGAAGAGCTGTCCCACTGTCACCGCACTCCGCAGCACAGCCCAAACTCCCCCGGCCACAAGGGCGTGGATTCATCTGTGAGGAGACCCAAGCCTGGCCATTAGAGTCACATTGTACAGCCAGGGATGCCCAAGCAGCTGCTTGTGTTTGAGTTCTGCACCGAGGCACCTCGTAGGCCTGCCCCAGTCAATGCTCAAACTGGCCAGGCAAGGGCTCACACACACCTGGGGAAATGGGTGAAAGTGCTTCTGAACATTTTAGGGTTTGTACTTCACAGAAATTCACCTTCCCACCCACTTTTCATTGTGTCTGACAGCCTTTTCTGTCTGGCTAAGAGGTACTCAAGGCAACTCCCAGCATATAGAAGGGTGCAGCTCACAGAAAGGGAGCCACACGCACACACACACCCATTAAAATATAATTCTCTCCTCCATCCTCCTCTGTCTTTACACTGACCTAGGAAATCAGCATCAAGTTCTTTCTTCTGAGCTCCTACTCTCCTCTTCCTTGTTTGAGGAGTTAGAAGTAAAGGTCACCTGAGGCTTTGTGCTTTGGAAAGAGGAATCTCTATCAGCAAAGGCCAGGAACAGACCAAGAATAAAATCAGTCTTTGCCAAAGACCACTGATGAAAATGAATCATCCTTTTGAGTCTGCAGGTGTAAAAGATCTTATTAAATTAAAAGTACAGGGATTAACAATAACAGCCAGTGGTCTGCATGGAGTATTTATGAGGAAAAATTGACAAGCCACACGATTATGCTGCAAAGCCCTGATAAACGAGAATTACAGGGTAGAATGTAAGTGGTATCCCTGAGAATAACAGCGCCAAGCAAAGCTAAAGAAAATGCAGACTAAAGTTCTTCTTAGCAATTACTGCTAGTCAGAAACCATTCATGTACATACCCTTTACTGGTCAAGAGGAATAATCCCCAATCATCTAGTCTGCCATTAAAGCACAGAGAAACAACTAAACCAGAGATTAACATGACTAGGAAATACATTTTTTTCTTTGCATCTTTAATTCCCTTAAGGAAAATATTCCCATGAATTTTGAATATTTTCCCACTTTTCTAATATTGAAAAACTATCAACATTTAAGTACCATTCCCACCTTTTATGAAATATCTTTTTCTAATAGACATCAGGTAGATTCCCCAGCATATATCCTAAGCATGATCCTTCAGATGGCCTGAACAAAGCACAACCAACAGCAAATCCTCCAAAACCTGTTATTTACACGTAGGTTGAATAAAATAACAAATAACTTCATTCAGAAATCAGTCACTGACAAAGGAATGGATTGTATTTTTCATTTATATGCAATCTAGTCTAGGTTATGAACATATCTCCTGTAACTTTTATATATTGTACTTTCTCCCTCCCATTGCAGGAAAAAATCTTAGCAGATCACCACTGACAAAGAAGCAGATAATATATATTACTTACAAAAGTTGTATTTTCCAATAATAATGTAGTTGTATTTGTTTCTACATTCAGTTCAACAACATGTCCATTCCTGGTTTTATACACCACTGCTGTATCTGCAATGACAAAGGAATAAGCAATCAGCAAATGCACTGAGAATTTCATCCATCTGGAGAGAGAACCTGCATGTTAAATTAATTAGAGTATCTTTATTACAACACACTGACAAGACAGAAGTTTTGTTGATTTGCCTCATGAGCTTCAAAATTACCAGTTTTTGCCCTAGAGCATGCTCACCTCATTCAATACAAATATATTTTAGCCATGAACCAAAGTAAAGTTCTGCAAAAAAGAAAAGCTTTTGCTGGCCATCATATTCACATGTCTCCTTAGATGTGATTCCAGCAAAACTTCTGGGGACTGGATGGACAAAGTTAAGACTATTTTAAGACAGCCCATATTCTGTGTGATTCGTGCTGGGCCACAGAATACTGAATTTTGGTGTGAGCTGAATGTTAGCAAAGGAAGGTTAAAGCTAAGTAGATCCACTTGCAAAACATTTAGAACACTGTGGGAGGAACTGTTGCAACTTTTTCCTTCTTCCACTCACTTGATTTATCATTTCTTGTGAAAAAAATAATCTAACACATCTCAAGGAAAAAAAACCTGAAATTAATTGTGATTTCTATGAAAAATACTTTGTCTGCTTGTATCAAGACCTGCAAAAATTACCAAGAAATGCACAATTACTACATCAGCAAAAAAAAAGTTCCAAATTTCCCACTATTTCTAGCAAGAGATTGAGTAGATTGAGTGCAGATTCTTTGAGATTATTTAAAACCCATGCAAGAGATTTGTACTTAATGAAATGAAACTACTTTATCATAACAATGTAAGAAGCATAAGAAAAGTTCTAAATTAAGCCTAAGGAAACACAAAGGAACTTTCCTAATCCTCAGTAACATCTGAGAAATTCATTACAGATCCCTGAATTTTATGAAGTGGGAAGTAAACATGACTGGAGGAAAAGGTTATGCCATCATAAAAAAACGCTTGGCTTATTCAGAAAAATGTAGCCCTATTTTAATTGACTCCACAGGAACTCGAGATGTACAGCACTAGTGAATGTCCTCTGGAATGTTCTGTAAAATTAATGAAGCCTCATTTGAAGAGCTTACTAAGCTATTTTAGGAGCTGGCTGGGATGTGGGTTGGGATTGATGGAGTTTAGGACAGTATTATTAGAGCTGCTGTTTAGGAAGGCAAATTAGACTGTGAACTGTGGAACTAACAGCAGCTCCTTTTAAAGAGAAAAGATTTCAAATATCCATTTTGAATAGAAAGGAACAGCACTTCGTAGACAGTTATTTGGTTTCAGGTTACTAATTACAGAACATGATCATTTCTGAGCTTCCTTTAGGCCATTTTGCACATGTTCTTTTAGGAACCCCAGCACTGAAATTCTCCAGTTACACTGGATCATGGCGCTAAGTATTGTACAAAAAATGAAGTCTGGCTAAAGAGCTGTCCCTGGTTATGGCTAAACCATAATGTCAGAAATGGCATAACTAACCCAGAGACACTGACCAGCACTGCTCCAAACCCTGCATTTTTGCTCCATGAGTGACTGTGACGTGCTGCCCAAAATCCAAACGAGTACAGAACGTTGCTCCTTCTCATTTATCTACTCTTCTATTGTCATTTGCCAGCAGGATTTACAGCATTGTGCCTCATGAACTAATCCTACCAAAACCAATTGACTCAAATAATTAACTTTCCCTTAAAATTCCTAAGAGGACCACGAATAAAATACACAGTCCTAGGGCTCTTCTTGCAAGTCTTACACATGGCGTGAAACAACATTTGGAATAGCAAATACCGTGAGAGACACAAATGAGAGCCTTTGTTCTGAAGTTAGAGGAAAATTTATTCAATCAATCAGAGCAGAAAACTGAGTCAGACCTCTTGAAAAGGCAGGCTTTGCTGGACAGTAATTACAGCTCTCTCTGAACTTGGATTCAGCAGTTAACTCCTGAAGTGCATCAATCAAATGAATGCCTGCAAAAGGTATGGAGGCTCGCAGGCAAAAGATTATATCAAAATGCCATGCAAACACTGAGCATAACAGGCTTCAGAAGTAATCACAGTAATTAACATAGAGGTCCCCATTCCAATCAGTATCTTCTCAGGCTGGATAATGTGATGACGATGATCGTTTTTCTCATTGATAGCTCCAATGTTAACCAAGAGTCATAAACATACATTTGTTTTGAAATTTTTGTTACCTAGAGTCAACAAGTCTATGAAAGAAAACAATACCTAGCCCTTAGCATTGTCCATTTACACAGCTGATGCATTTGTTTTGTTTATTATTTCGGTGCCTTCACCAAGAAGAGGTTCAGGGACCTCTGGCACTGCACAAAGCCATTTGGAGAAGTGGAGTTCTTACTTCAAAGAAATTCTCATTTAAATTGAAACAAAGAGTAGTATCATGTGGAAAGCTCTCAGCTGGGCACAAATTGCAGCACTGAAGAGCTCCATTATTGATCTGAGGACACCACTAGAATAAAAAGCATTCTGTCTTAAGCAAAGGAGAACATGAGGAAACCTCTGTAAAGATGTTCTGGATGATGCACACAAAAACAGTCACAAAAACAACTGATTGAAAATTTCCTAATTACAATAGTTCCCAAATTTCTGAAAAGTTTGGAAACTCCAGAGCATTGAAGAACTGATTGGTTTATTCTGTTTTACTAACTCATGAAGACAGACAACCAAGGATCTGTATATAAGTTATCCTGACATCAGTCCCAAGTGAAATAATGGCACAATAAATCCAGGATTCTTCCCACAGGAATAGTGGCTGGCAATATAATTAATACCTGATAGCACTTTACACCACGTAGATCTTGTTAAACAAATTTGAGAGTGTTATATTTGATAGAGGCAGCTCTGCTTAAACTGTGTATTGGGTTTTATTCCGAGGTATTTGATTTATTTTATGGTATCCAAAGCTTACATTCAACAGAATTAATGGAAAACACATCAGGAGGATTAAAAACAGTATCACTAAAAAACCAGAGAGGTAGACAGGGTTATTATACACAACTGTCTTTGGGAAGAATTGATTCCATCTCTTCATTTTGACCTTATTTCTAAGGCTGACTGAGAAGGGGATTGCCTAGTGGACACACACCTCTGCAGGATAACTTGATGCTCAACAGGTTCTCTACAACTTATTTGGCTTTCACAAAGAATGCAACATTAAACAAAATATTACATGAAAACAAACTCTAAAATAAAATTCTTCTGGGATTGTCACAGCATATTAAATTCACGTTACCCACCAACATCCTTTTATAGAATTGTACTAACTCCAGAACCAAGAGTAATTTATTTTATCATTCTGAGGCTAAATGTCCAAATTCTTATGCTACTATATGTTTTTAAAAGTAAATATTTTCTTAATCTGCCCTATCTCTAGGCGAAGAACATGGAATATGTGTTCTGCTGAAGTGATTAATCCATACATTTTAAATCACACTTTGGATGTATACATGAATAATATAAATAGAGCCCTCAGTGACACCACTATTACATAAATGGAGCATCATGAATATCTCAAGTGTTTTTTAAAATAAAAGCAGCATTTCTTATAAATAACTTCAGTAAGACTGTTGTTCCTGGTTTAGGTTCAACACTAGTAAGGGTTTTGTGTAAGATCAAGGCATGAGTTGGCAGGAAATGCAGCTCCATACTGTGCCTGGCATAATATAAATTGTTCCAGGGAATGTCAAAGTACAGGCAAACTATCATAAAATGAAAAGAAATCAATGCAAAACTTTTCACACTTGACAAGCAGCTTGACCCCCATCAATTTTGCAATACTTTCTTTACCTCCATTTATTGAATTTTCCCCCATTTATTGAATTGACAACACACTACCATGCCCTAAATGTTACAGAATTCCTCTGTAGCACTCACAGTTACACATGGCATCAAATATGTTCACATGAACCAAAAAAATTCCAGGCCCTTGTAAAGTCTAATGAAAAATCCTGTATTATTTAGCAGGGAAATGAACTAACTTCCACCCTTAAATACATCCCTAACATTGCAAATCAATCTCTGAATTGTTCTAGTGCAAAAATTTGGCCCAGGGTCTATAGGGCCTGTCCTGGTTTAGCTTTCTGACAGCAGGACACTGAATGGTGGTGCTTCATTTGGAGATTATAAACTCTAGTTTCACATGTCACTGAAATTCAGCAACTCATCCTGTTCTTTAAATTATACAGACTGGGTTGAAAGGACAAGCTATCATGTATTTTCAAGTCTCTAGATTTTTAGCCCAGTGTTGTATTCACTTTCACATCAATATTGATCCAAGTTTTTTAGTTGGAAGTTTTCTTCTTTTACTGGTGGTATTTGCATCTTTAGACCTGTAGGTGACACAAAATGCTCCAGGCGGCTTAGCATATTATTTATTTTTTTCTCTCCCATGGAGTAACTGCAAGAGTCTCCCTGTGTGCCTTAAGCTGTTGACACATGTTTATCTGTGTATTTCAGCTGCAAGTCAAGAGAAAGGGAGTTGTGTCCTCCAGGTGAATGAGCAAAGGGGATGTGAAATGTTCTGTCATTTCCGCAGGTCTCTAAATCTGGGATATTTTACAAGAGATCACAGACCAACACAGATACGAGACATGACCAGTAAATCAAGAGTCATCAGGGCTGTACTTGGAAAGATCCAGCAGCTTCAGGAACAACTGGGGCTTCCTTGATAAAGTATAAAAGCAGGAATCCTGCCCTGGATGAACTGGGAGAAATTATGAAAATACAAAGAAGCATCACAGGCTCACTAAAGCCACAGGAGTTAGAAGATTGCTGAATCTGAGCCTCCACTGTCCTGTGCAAGTTTCCTCTTAGCCAGGCAAGACTTGTATTCCTAGAGTGGTTTTCTTCTATTGAATATTAGTCTGTTCTGTTCTCAGAGGGTTTAAGTGATGATTTTTACCTATGAATACACACTGAGTTATTCTTTAGCCTCTAACAGTCATCATGGCAATCCAAGCTTATTATAAAACTGAAATCTGCCCAGCCTGTAAATCTACATTGACATCATGTTCACTGAGATTAACGTGAATAATCTCTGCAGCTGCTGGCACTGACAAGGAGCAAAAGAATCAACAGCACTCCTTTGGGTGTAAAAAAACCTGATTCTTACTAGATTCACAGTACTGTTAATGCACATTTTGTTCGCCAAACAAAAGCAGTTTGGTAGAATATTGGCCAGATTTTTATTACTTGTTGATAATAAGGTGTATTTCATGGTAACTCCTGAGATAAATGGATCAATCAATTTCAGTGGTTAAAGACCAAGTCTGGCTTGCTAGGACCTGGCTCAAAAGTGGTTTAGAATTTACTAATACTGATATTGAACAGTCTGAAGAAAAAACTGATTTACAAAGAAAGTACACAGGCTGCTAATTGCTGGTTATTTGCACAGAGCACTGTAAATCTTAGCCTAAGCTAATTGCCCAAAGGAGAGCAGCACTCAGGCAGTTTTGTGCATAGAAACCATCGGATATTAAGGCAATTTATCAAACAGTCTTGAGAGAGCAAGTAGTGTCTAAAAAGTGAGGGAAAGAGAAGGAAATATTCAGGCAATGCTGAAAATCTCTTCCATAATATCTGGAATAAGGAGGCCTCAGGGTAGTCTTCTGAAATTGCTGACAGTGTTAACCTGAAGATTGTTAATGCTTGTTTTCCCACTGAAAATATTTACTAAGTTTTGGTTTGTTTAAGTGGAATTCTGCTTTGCAGCAGAAACAGCAGCATTAGCAAGTCAGGGTCCTCCTCTTCCTTATATTTTATGTTTTTTTTTTAAATACAAACATGCAAGAAGGTTGATACCTTGCAGTCAACACATATGTCAATCAGCCTTTGCTGTACACAGTATCATTATAACTGCAGATGGCATTTCATCAAATTGATTATAGAAAATGTCATGCTAATTAAAATAGAGAATGCTTTCTGATTTAATAAACAGGAGGTGCTAGACAAATCTTTGTCTAATGAAGTGTTTACTAATTAAATAAAATAGTCATTTACAAAGATATTAGAGATACAGACCAAATTTCAATATGCTAGCAAAGTCATGTGTCAGCTGGGGAAGATTTCCACTGCTTTTCTAAAAGTTTAAGTTGTTGTTAGTAATGCTCTCAAGACAAAAATTATTCTGCACTAGTTTTACGATGTAATGTACTCTTATAATGTACTTTTCCAGACAATCCTTTAGCATACAGATTTCCTGTTCAATGGCTTGCAAAGTTGTACACACAGGTAATTCCTGTCCTTGCTGATTTCTCCTTCCTTTCCCATCTGTGCCCAAGGTGCACTAACCAAAAACCAGAGGCAGATCTGATGGTGCAGTAGCTACAGGAACGGAGGTGGCAGAGACACAGCAGCACCCTGCCAGGCACAAACGGATCTGCTCTTCCTACCTTCTTGAACTCCAGAATGAAGTGACCAGGCATGGATTGGCCTCGAAAATTCAAATTTCCATCCATACTCAACATATCTTCCTCTTTTCCTAACCTGGTCTTTGGTTTGCAGAGCAAGTCATGCTCAACTCATGCTGATTTTCAGCAGTCCCAACTACTTTAGTACATCAATGTATGAAAATCTTCAACTTTTCAACACTGCTCAACAGCCAATATTCCTTTATAAAATCAACTTTTTCCCTGTCATGCAACTGCACAGGATCATGCCCTGGGATCACACTATCCCCATGCCAGTACTTCAGGCAGGACAGAGGGACCAGACAGCTCCTGAATATCAACAAATCCACTGGGGCATTGATTTACAAGAAAAAAAGGAAAAAACCAAAAGTGAAATATAGAGTGCAGTCGAGCCAAGCCTCTGGAGTCTGCACTGAAGCAGATGAAGAAACATTCACTGCAGAGCTCTGGGAGGCAATAAGGAGGACAGTGACCAGCAGCCACAGGTTGTACACAGTATCTGTGACAAGCTCAGCTGGAAGAACATCCCTGTCTGCGCCTACATCACTTCTAGACAGGTTGGAAAGATGGAAACACATGGGAAGGTGCTGGATTACTTCACAAAGACAACAAAGATAGAGGCAGACAAACTGAAATGCAGGTGACTACAGAGAACACAGCTGAATAAAGCTGCAGTGACTTTCCTGGGTCTCTACCCAGACACGCTGTGCAATCCAGGTGTGATGTCAGCTCCATTTTCACAGCAAAACTGAACCACACATTCCTCTTCCATGTACTGCCATGGTAATGGAAAACGTTCTAAATTAGAAATTTCCAAGTTTTTCCTAGAAGTTTATCAAATAGCTTGTAATTTAAATTGTAACTGTTTGAGGGTTTTAGTGCTGCCATCTGTGGCATAGAGAAGAAAGTTTGCTGAAGCAATTTCTTCTCCAGTCTTCCTGGATAAACAAATTGTCATGCAGTTCTCTTGTACTCCCCTGGGACTCTGCCTGGGAGTGAGCACAGCACCTTTACACAGATCTGCTCACTCAAAACTTCTCAAATCCAGGCTGCCCCAGCAGGGTCTGTCTCATTTTCTGTTTCAAGAGCACACTCAGAATAACGCAGCTCTGGCTGAGCTCCAGCTTTCTGAAATCATCAATATGCAAGATGTTGACAACATTTAAAGAGCTAACAATTAGAAAAAGTTGAAAAAAATAGGAGTTGTGCCACAATTATTCTCCTATCAGAAGACTTGAAAGTCTCCCTCGTTTTAAAACACAACTGGTCAAAGCACTACAAAGTAAATGAACAAAAATAAATGAAAATGCAAAGATCTAAGTGTGTGCCAGCATAAATGAGAGGCAGTTATTTAACCCAAAGGGCAATGAGTTGATGGACTAAAGCACAGAATGTGACTGTTTTTGCCATTCCTCCCCACACTTTTCCCATCCCCTATTCATAATGCAGGAGTCTCCATCTGTATCTCTGTCATTACTCGGAGGAAAATGTCAGGGATATTCATTCCCCCCTCTTAGAGCAAGGCACTAAACATGATTTCATTGTGTTACAGGCTAGGATAATAGACTTCAGTCTATTAGTCCATTCCAATTTGTTTGAAATGCAATTAACAGTATATCAGCACCAAAAGAAAGGGAGGGGAAGTGGCTGCACTCGTGGCAGAGAGCCGTCCTTCTACGCCACACCACTGCTCATGTGCCACACAACTTTGGGTACCTACACTTTCATTTGTTATTCTCTATGTTAAGAAAAGAGACAGAGTTAGAGAGAGCCTTCAAATTAGACAACATGCTAAAAAATGTTAAAGATGAAGAGTAGTGAAACTGCTAACACACTTTAGTTTTCTCAGCCCACATTGAGTGGTGATGGTGAAAGATCAAATATTGTCATTTTGCCAGCTCCAAAATTTCTGACTAAACTCCTCAGTTCTCTCAGCTACTTGGAAACGTTTTCGCTCTCCTGCATTGCACCGAGGGCCATTCCTGAGCCAGCTTGGCAATGGACTCAGACAGCTGTTGTCCAAATAGCGTACATGTCCCTAGACTGCTGAGAAAATCAGGGAACAAATTCTCTGTTTCGGTCACACATCCTATTGCAGCCTCTTCCCCAGAGGGATAATAAAGCACAACAAGAGAGCAGCACTTCTCTGGCAGCCTTGGGAGTTGACCTTTCTGCTGAGCCAAGCCAGATGGAACATGGACAGCTCCACTCGGGAGCGGGCAGTGCGGCCCGGGCCGGGTTTCACGCAGCCTGCGGAATTGGCACGGGTGCACTTTGGAGAAGACACGGTGATTCCAGGGAAGGAAGATATATATGCTTCTCTACACCCTTATAATTGTAAATCTCAAATAAGACTGAGTGTTTCAGCTTGCAACAGGAATGTGAGCTTCCTAAGTCTTTCAAACAAATGCTCCTGAGGGCTCACCATCGTCCCTGCTTCTGCAGTGATCCAGACGTGACTGGCGTTTCCTAGAAAAGCCCAACAAGTGAGAAAATTGAAATTCAGTGCCTGTGTACATTGCCCAGTAAAAGGCCAGTCCCTGGAGCAGCCACAAGGCTGCAGTCCTCTCAGTCCCTTTTGTCCCCATGAGGGCACCTCAGCAAGCTGACACAGAGCTCAGTGCCCACACCACGCTCAGGCACTGAAAACATCGCAGCTGGGACACCCACGTGGCCTTTGGGCTGTCCCTACCAAGCTCTGTCACACAGCTCCTGGGAGTCTGGCTGTCCCGTCTGAGACAAATGTGGGAGGAAACTTCCCAAAAGGGTGTCTCCTCTAAAAGGCAGAATTTCAGCCTCTCCCCTAGCCAAGGCTTGAAAGGAACTTTCTTGGAGGGAAGTGAAAAAAAACTGTTTATTTAACAAGCAAGGTGCATGCAAGCCCAGAAGAAGAAGAAATGAATAATGTTAGATAATAAACCTCTCTGTTGTGGAGAAAGATGGTGGATTTTAAAATCCTTTCTTTCTCTGGCTTAGCTGCTCCCGAAGTTGGGCTGGGCCAGGCGATCCAGGGGGTCAGGGGGATTCTGTCTGTCCCTGCTGGAATGTATCTCCCAGAGATGGTCTGATTTTCAGATGAGGAAAACAAGCCAAACAGTCCAAAAAGACGGAAAAAGCAAAAAGCTGCTGTAGTCCCTGAGAGAGGAAAAAAAACCCCTCCTTTCCTAGCTTACAGGCTAGTGAGGAATGTAAACCAATTCTGCACCAAATACAGTACTTTGGAGGAGTTTAAAAACAAACTGTGCCAGAGTTTCCCTGGCTGCTCCCCTTCCCAGCTTAAAGTTACAGGACCCATTCCGGGGCATAAGCAGACGATAGGGAAACACAGAGCATAAAATCACCCCAGGACACCGGCACACCCAGCACAGCAAGGTCATGGAGTAGCATTTCCAGGTACACTGACAATGCTGATTTTTTTCTTTTATTTTGTATTACCGAAGGATGAACAAAATATTTTATTATAAAAACAAAGGTAGGCAACTTTCTGTTCACAATTATTTAACCTGCTTTTTCCAAATCTCGTTCTGATTTATGAAAAAACATATTGATTAAATGAAGATCTTTAGCTCTTAAGAATTATCATGTAACCAGGAAGTTATAAATCACATCAACGCACTGTTTTGTGATCTTATTTGTATCTTTTTATGAACCTTAAATATTTGTCTGTACTAAAGTATTTCTACTGATCTGTACTTTGAATAGAAATTACAGATTCAAGAGTCCCATGTGCCATTAAGAATTTTTGCCCAGAAATATTAAATCCTGTGTATCTAAATTCAACTCAAAAAATGAAAACCATTTAGGTGTTGTTTTCATATGTGTTCATCACCTACCATACTGCTGAAGCTCTTGGGAAATAACCACGCTAGGTAATTTGAAAATTAAATGGTGAGTTTGTAGGTGTCTAATCAGCACAGATATGGAAACACAGATTTGGCACCAGCATTGGAAAACACTGGCAGGATTTCCTTTGGCATGCATTCACTTTGGATGCCATTGTTCTGTCTGTACATGTAATTCCACTGTCCTGCTGGAGTGTGGGGAGTTGGACAGGCAGAGCCAGGAACTGCAGGATCACCAGGACCGTGCTTGGCTTGGCCCAACAGGTCCTGCCCTGCCTGGCACACTCTGGGAAAGCTCCATACGAGCAGGAAGCAGGTCTGGAGAGGAAATGACCTAGGGAAGTGTCTCATCTTCAGGGTGCAAACAGAAACCTCAGGTGGGAGCTCAGACTCACACAAACAAGGCTTCTGATCAAAGCACATCAGCATTAAGCCTGGCATACTGGCCTGGAAAGGAGTCTGATTGCATTTTGCAGCACTCGCCAACAGATTTTATTTGGCTCAGAGATGAAGTCTCAGTTCCAAATGGAAAGAGACACAAGTAATTAAGTGTCTATCTTAACATTATCATCATGTGCTTCACTTTACTTCTTTCAGAATTACGAAGGTGACACATTAGCAAAGGACATTTTGTGCAGCTTATCTCTACAATTAATTTAAAATAAAATGTAGCTGAACGGGAATATTACAAGAAGAAGAAAATCAGGGAAAGGTTGAACAATGGCGTTCTTGGCAAGCCAGCAACTGTTCTTTACCAGCAGGAACATTTAGCGGGAATTTGACAGCATTCCCGAGAAAGGAGGAGCACAGTCCTCCTCCAGGTGTGATGTGCAAGTGAAACAATAGACCTTTTCTCCATGCTTTAGTCATACATGAATTTCAAAGAATAAATATTTAAATTACGGTTCCAAATTTATCCTAATAATTATTCCATGGAATTACACCTCTTACCTGCTTCTGATCAGAGAATTCAAGCAATTCCGCTTTTATTTTCCATTTGAATTAGGCTCCCCTTTCAGATTAACATTATTATTCATTTTATTAGTTTCTGGTTTTCCTTAAGTAGAAAAGTAATTTTTTCATTGAAATGCTGACTTTATTAGTAAGTCCATACTTGCTCAATAACTGCTTTAGACACAGAAAAAATATTCTGTTCAAAGTTTAAAGCACCTGTGTGGAATTTTTTAATTTTTGTACCACAGAAAGGAAAGAAAGTAATTGGAAGGATTGAATAAAATAGAGTGCCTGAAAAATAGGTTTTTTTAGCTCCTGAAAAATAGATACCTGATGCTCATGATTAGCAATTATTAAACTAAATGGATCTAGAATAAGCACTAGTACATTATGAGGAACGCCTCAACAGAAAGATTCTTGCATTTTCTCCTCTACTCCATTACCAAGGATATAAGGACATGCAAGAAAGGCTGATCCAAAAATATTAGCAGGAACAAAATTTGTTTTGGTATAACTGTGCCTTTGGCAGAACATCCATATTTTCAATCCTAAACATTTTGCTTTGGAAGAATATTAAGTAACTTGCTAAATGAGGGATCTTACACTCATTTACACTTACTCATTTTTATCATCTTTATTAAACACTTTCCTGATGGTGAAACTGTCAAACAGATTTTGTTATGTTATTTTCATTTTTCATGCAATTAAAAAAAAAACCCTTCATGCACTTAATTGAAACACAGATAGAAATGCTCCCGTATTTCCCAACTGTAGATCATTTTAGTAGTTCTAAAGACAAACTTATTCTAGTTTACAGGTTGAAATTTAAGTCACTACAGAGAAGCCACTTAGCAGTTCACCGTGCTCATGTGCAGTATGTGAATTTGATTTTGTCTTCCAAATTATATATTTCAAGTACATAAATGATGGACAGTTGGAACTGATGGAAACAGAATAGATTGCATTCATTTTATGCAGTAGATTCAAGGCCAAAAGAGCCCATTGTGTCCTTCTATCCTGAATTCTTTCAGAGCCCAGATTACAGGATTTTGACCTGCAATTCTGGCACCAGGCCTGTAATTTCCTGTTGGGTTTTCCTTTATAAAGAGCATGCAGGCTTGCTTGAAACACTTCAGTTCAGAACCCACTATTGCTCTTGACATAATATTATGAGCTGACAAAGGAAAAAAACAAATCCTACTAGGATGCCATTAACACCTTACTTAAAGACTTTTCACTATAATAACGCCTGGGGGGAATTAGCAATAAAAGAAATCCATTTAATTTTACAGTGTAATGTGAAGCACACTCAGGAGATGCCAGAAACTGGAGCCTGTTCTGCTCTGTCGTGTAGAGTGCCCACTCCAACTGCCTGAATCCAGTCTGTGCCACCGAAATAATTCACTCTTAGGGTAAAACCACAAAATTATCCCCAAACTCACCCAGCACGCTGCAAACACACCTGTGGGGACTGGCCCTACACTGCAGCTCAGCACTTTGCCACTGGAGATCCCAGCCCCACTCTTCACCTCTCCCCCCTCTCTGATTACCAGAAAGGGCCTCAGATGCTGCTCTTTGTTACAGCTTTGCACAGAGGGAACGTATTTCTGTCATTTATCACACATATGAACAAGCACAGCATCTGTGCTTTCCAAAACAGGGAAGAGTTCAGATAAATAGAGTTTAAAAACCTATATAATCAGGTTTTCTCTAAAAATCCCTTCCCAGCAGTGACAACAGAGACTCAGATGTTCAGCAGGTGCTGCCCAGCTCAGAGCCAGGGTTTCCCAAGGGGCAGTAAACGGGGATCCAGCCCAGAGGGCTGTACCCACCTGCAGGGCCAGGCTGTGTCCCCCAGCACACCCTGCTGAGGGCACAGGGCCAGCCAGGCTGTGAGGGATGGCATAACATCATTAATTGCCTACAAAAAAAAGGAATGGTAAAAATTAAAAATGCCCGATGCTTCCTCATTGCTTCACGTCTCCCACCAAAACTCCCTGCAGGAACACTATGGAGGCTTCTGCCACCCCTCTAGGTCAGACTTCAAGAATATTTTGTGTTCTGGACCCTTGCCAAAGGCACAGACATGCTCAACATGAAAAACAGGTCTTTGTCACATATTGGGAATTTTTTTATTAAGAGACAAAAATAAGGCATCGTAAGTGGTAAAGTCACATCCAACTTCTAAACAACCTCTCTTAGCCCCACACATTTCCAGGAGCAGCACCTTTGAGCAAGGATCCATTTGAAACACTTTGTAAGTTTTCAGGGATAAACCGATTCTGAATACTTGAAGATGGTTCATTTTGAGTCTGAAAATACATCTTTTACTTTTGGGCCCCCGGAAATCCCAGGTTATGTGATGCAATGATCTATCTGAAGACCAACCACTCAATTTTTATTACCTAACTTAATTAAGATGTGCATATAAATTTCTCTATTCTATATGAAATCACACATATTCCATCTGCAGAGAGCACAAACATTCCTTTTTCTGCAGTGGCATTTTCCCTAAACATGAAACCCAGCAGAAAGTGACAGCACTACTGTTTCTGTAACATTTACCTTCAACTTAGACCAAAAGAAAAAAAAACCCACACACTGGATCAGCTTTCAACACACAGCCCCAAACAGGAAAAATGGGTATTCCACCTTTTTTCTTCAAGAAAAGAACCCAGAACTGGAGTTTCCCCGGAAGGAAATGACTTCCTAGGAAGAAAACAGCTACTACATTTGAGGATGGATGTCTTGTTTAGAGCCCATGCCAAGAAGCCTTGGCCTGATACCAATGGCTCTAAGAAAGACTTCTCCCATTCCTTACTCAGCAGCAGGGCAGAGGAAGCAAAGCTCCCAAGCTCCCTGGAGTGAAATATCAGCACCGTGAGTCCGTGCTCAGTGATGAGGACATGCTTGGCATGTTTGGTTTGGGAGATGAGAAGAGAGAAGAGAGAAGTGCTTTAATTCTCACTTAACAAAAAAAAGAAAAGAAAAAAGAGGGAAAAAAAAGAAGGCATAGAGTAGCTAGCTCTTGGCAGGAGCAGGTTACTTAATCCACACAGCAAGGAAAGCAGCTGGGAGAAAACTGCAACTTTCAAAATATTTGAAACTCATCACTGACAAAGTTTGGCACAGCTTGGATCTGGCACTTGCTGCAGGACTTAATCGCTGTTCTCCCTACTTCTAGGAGAACTATCTGGAGTATACAACATACAAAGCAAAGAAAAATATATTCATTTTCAGTAAATAAGCAATACCTACAGGAGTACCTGTGAAACATAATTTTATTTTCAGCTATGAAAAGACAAAAAGCTGTCACTCATGCTTCTGCAGTCTTATAGCCAGTGAAACTCTTCTTCTGAAACACCACAAGGCAATGGAAATTAAACATAATGTAATAAACAACCTGCATTCCATTTTTTCATAACATGCTAGCTTTTCAAGACAAAAAGCCTTTGAAATCTTTCAGCACACAGTTATTTCCAAGTACTGAGTTTCTAGGTGGTACTTCTAATTAGTATCTGAGATGCTATTGCATTTATTTTTCACTTGTAAAATAGACAGCTGGTTATAGACACACCTGAGGGGGTATAAACAGCCCAATGCCAGCACACCCTCACACAGTTAAATGCTAAAGTGATGTGGCATCTAACTCTATACAGCATTTATTTTACATATTTCATCAGACAATTTACCTACACCATTATTAATGCAATAAAAAACTCCTGAAAATAATTACCAACTTGTAAATATTGGCTACATTGCGTAGACCATGCCAGGATTTCTCACATCCTTGTATAAGAGGTAATACAATATTCATCCTTGTTAAGAGGACACTCATCCTGTTGTGAAGTTCTACTACCTGTCTGATAAGTGTCCACGCACTTAATTATTCAATATGTTCAATTAACAACAATCACATCATCTAATGTGATTATTCATCACACACCAAGCAAATAGGATCAATTCCAGTATTTCACACACAGCTTAATTAAGGAAAAAATACAGTTCACATAGCAAAAATGGGAAGTGAACTCTTCTAAGTAGCAATCAACAAATGCAGTGCCTACTAAAATCATGAGTCTCATGCAAGATAAAGAGAACAGAGTGAGATCCAGCACTGTGAGACCAGGCAGCTGCTGAGACGTGGCTGAGCAGGGGGCACAGGGAGAAGGAGAAGGAGGAGGAGGAGGAGGAGGGTGGCAGTCGTGTGCTTGGGGAGGGCTCATGTCTCAGACCAGCTCTAACCTGCTCCCTGGCACAGCACCAACCACTTAATCTAGACCATGAATTCATACAGATTTACTTGTGCACTAGAGATGCTGGCCAAACCAGTATATACATAATCAATATAACTGACATGTATCAGCAAATACAAAACTAGTGATTTGTTCCCCTTTAAATAGGTTTTTCTTTCATAATTATACTTCAATGATTTCTTTTCATAAATGTCAAACGAAACATCTGAATAATGTGTCACTTTAGAGGAAATGTTAAAATATTTTAAAGCTTAATATATTGAGGCAACTTGTAAGTCATGGAAGCAAAACCCTTAGAGCAAACCCCAAGAGCGACAAGGGCACTGCTTTGTACAGCACTGACCCTGTATCACATCCAGAGTGTTCTCCTGTCACCCAGAGCAGCTTCAGCTATAAAAGCATCCTGCCTCGCTTTGGATCCTTTGAGTTGGAACAAATTCTGAGCAGCGTGGGTACAGACCCAGTTCATAGCACTTTATTCTGGGATCGCTCATGGTGCCACTGGCAGTGATGAAAGTGCGCTCTGATGTCTTCATCAGATGGCAGCAAAAATTGTGGTGCCAGAAGAATGCAAACCAGTCCTATTTTCCATTTGGAAAGCAAATAAGATGAACACTATTTCTAGTTCAGTTATTGTGAGAGGTTTATTTATGCCCCTGCATCCCTGCATTGGTAACAAAGATTGAACTGATGCCTGCAAAACACTTGAGCTCCCAGAGCCGGCTGTGGGAGCCATTCCTGCCTGGGAGACGGGCACCAGGAAAGGGATCCTGCATTGCATTTCATGGGAGAAAGTGGTGTCAAGTCTAGAAGACTGCATAGAAAAGTAAGTTCCTAGTTTTCCTTCTGCATTTCTGCTGTAAGAGATGCCCTTTCCAACAGCCCTGGGTTGCATCAATCATAAAGATAAAGCATGTACTATTAGTCTAACCCTTTCTTTTTTTTTTCCCCATCCAAATCAACAACCAAACCCCAAACAAACAACATCAGGAACATACTTTTTCCAGCTGAACTGGAGGCTGGAAGGTAAATGGGTATCACACTATGGGGTCAGTCACCTGATGACAGTTCTAGAGCAGCTCCTACAGTCGGAGACCAGAGACAGTGACACTGAAGACTAAAGGGACTGTTAAAGCCACCAAGCCTGACCTCTTACACATCACAGTGGAAAACTGAACCATCAAAAAGACAGAAATTCTTCTAAAAATGCGGCAACAAAAAGACATAAATATGCCAAAGAGAGCATAACTTAAAAGAACATGTTCAACAGCAATAAAAGGTGTACATGAGTCTTTATCCCAGTACCTCAGTAATACTACAAAGGTATTTGTAGATTCAATTTTTCTTTAGAGAAGCCCATCTGAACTCATTAGATATGACACAAGAACTGATAAATAAAAATTCTAATCAGAGTTGGCTAGATAGAGTAGTAAAGGAAGAATCGAAGTTTTTAATTTTTCCCTAAAGCTTTTAGCTAGAAGGAAATTAATTACAAACAAATGGAAAAAGAAAAAAAACCCCAACCAAAATCAACAACCAAACCCCAAACAAACAACTAAAGCCAGAATCCAATTTTCTGATATTCCACATTCAAGCAAAGAATCAGTAGCTGTTATCAGTCATATTATACAACCACGAGAGAGAAGACAAGAAGGAGATGCCCTTACAGAGAAGGACACTCGGTGCACAAAATGCATTTCCAAAGGTGCTTCATCTTGGTGGGGAGCATCTTCTACAAGAAGCAACAGATAAACTCTTTTAATTGGTATGAGGACTAGAAAAGATGTGGGGACTATGCTGCAGAAGATAATTAGCATTGCTTGGGGCAGAAGCAGAATGAGTATTTATGATCTAGATTAAAAAATTTTTTAAAATGGTATTTACTTGCTTATACAGACAAAATGCCAAAATTCTTGCAGGTTGTAAAGTTCACCAGTGAATGCCTTAAATTAATCTTTCCCCCTCACAGGAAATGACAAACACTAAGAAAGACTATTCTCATTACGAACGACACAAGAGATCATTTCAGCTCACCAGCTGGTGATTCCTGTAACACAGAGACGTACGAACCCAAAATATTCCCATAAAATATAACAGTTATATTTCGCATTCAGTCAACATTAAGAGTTATTGCTATTCTGAAGGACCTGTGCAGGTGATGTTTGGGAGTCACAGGAAATTCACAGACAGCAAATAAGAGGCACTGAAGTAAAAGTCAGACTGCAGGATTTCAAAAGCAAATTCATACTTACAGACAAACATTTCACAGTCGCTTCAAATCCACGGCAGACAAAATGAGCTGACAGACCTCCCTCCCTCATGCTGCTGGTTTTGAATGGATGGAGAAGATGTCTGAGAGGCTGCCCCAGACATTCGTCAGGAGCGAGCGTGGAACAGATCTCAGCCAACCTTCAGCAGGGACGAGGGTGTCGGAGCGTGAATGCAGAATTAGGGTCCCCGTCACGAACCCACTGCAGGGGGGCTGCACCAGGACAGCAGCTGCACGTGGAGCAGAAACAAACGGGGGAGCAGAGCTCTCCCTCGAACGTGGAGCAGCCACTCTGACACGATTAGGGTGGCAAACGACAGGGAGGGAAGTGTTGGTGACTTCTGTGCCACTCTGGCTACGAAATGAACGTGTGAATTTCCTGCAGAAGCAACAGCACATCAGTGGTGTGACTTTCACCCCTGGCTTTTTGCAATCTCGCAAGGACTTTAACCTCATTATATTCTAGGTGCAGCACTTTATGTGGTGCTACATGTAATACCTCTGTTGTAATTCTGCCGTTTAAAGCCACATACTAATCAATTAAATACGGTGTGTGGCATCACCAGGCACACTTCCCATTAAATAAAGCCATTTGGAGGGTTTTAGTAAGTCTTTAGCACTTGGTGTCTAGTTTATAACTGTGCACAGTATTTCTCAGCACAGATCACCCCAGTATTGATGTGAGGTAGTAGCACACGTTGTAATTATTTAAGTAAAAGACACGGGGCTTTGAGATTAAACTGGCTTTGAGAAAAAATACTACACCCAGCTCAACTAAGCACCCACGTCAACAACGCCTGCAGGGAACACTGGCAGTCCAAGAGAGAAAATGACTGCTTAGAGCTTAAAATTCAGCTTCAGAATTCTGTAATATCTGAATCCTTCCAATCATACAGAGAACCGAGCTCTACTCTCTGCAGATTGTATTCTGATATTGCCTATCAGTCACGTGCTAGCCTGTGAGATTTCTTTTAATGGGAAAAAGTATATTTTATAGCATATACAGCAGATATAACATTACCACTTCTTTCACAAGTCTGAAAAACATTGATCTTAGCATTGAACATAACAGAAGAAGAGCCACTATAAAGCACATTAAACTTCTGGTTTTATTTTAATGATGCCCTATTTTCAATTAATTTTTTTTTTAACAAGAGAGAGAAGACACCTGACTTTTCCCTGGAAATGTTGTGATGACTGAAGATTCCTGCACCTTCAACTTCTATCAGTATTAACTGATATTGCAGAGAGTTTGTGGAGAGAAGTCAGAAAAAGCTGGGCAAAAGAAGAGGTATATAATAAATTTCATAGATCTACAGTTAAGTTTTCATTATTTTCTCCAAAGAATTACTTTTTAGTTCTAAAAGAGAAGTTACCTTGGTGGCAGAGCTAGAGGTGCCTTGGAACTGGGTGAACCATACTAAGAGTTTGATCATGAGGAGAGTAAGTATTCTGGAGAGAGGAAAGAGGAAAATCAAATCACTCAGACCAGCTTTGGAAAGAAGAGCTCAAGCTGTGTGCTTCAGCTGAAGATGTTTTACCACTATGCCTTCTGACATAACAGATGGCCCTGTCACCCAAGCAAGCACAAAACCAGGCTCAAATAACCTCACGGGCAATCGCAGCAGCTTCAAGTCAAGCTGCAGGAAGTAGGATATGACTGACGTTACAGACAACCTGACCCTGTCTTAACCTCTGTGTGGGCTGGTCCTAACTTTTCAGAATGATTGAACTGAAAAGATTGAAAAGAGGTTTGCCACATATCTAAAAAAATTGTCAGAAACACTACAAGATAGAAAAGAGCTTTGTCTTCCTTCCTGTTCCATGAATTGTTCCTAAAACACTTTGTGAATCAGACCTTTACATTTGTTCAAAATAACATTTTGAACATTTAACTCAAATAAAGGTTCCCCATTTGACAAAAATCATTAAGTATCTCGGCATTTGAGCTGACCCACAATCAATAGTTTCACATAAACCCACATACTTCCCTCTATCTTTCTTCAGGTCAGCTGCTACAGCAAAACATTCTGTCAGTTTTTTAGCTAAAAATGAGCAACCTTCTTACTGATATCAGAAACGACAAAATAGAATTCCTTCAGCACCCACAACAGCCAAACCATGCTTTAACTGTGTGCAGCTCTTGAAGAAGAACTGAGAACTGCTGTTATGTCAGAGATCAGTCAGCCCTGTGAAAGGAAAGGCTTCCAGACAGGCTCCAGCCACACGGGTGCTGCAGCAATCGTACCTCTCCCTCTAATTGCCTCCATTTCATTGAAGATGAAAAAGCAACTCAGAGATGGCAACTCCATGCATACAGAGAATGCAGAAATACAATTTATATTCCTCTTGGGAGATGCCCTAAAACAAATCCTATGATGAAATCTAGTATTAGCTTTAGGATAAAATCAATGCATTTCCATAGGCACCAAAAGTACATATGGTATTGTACATACACTTAATACTAACAAATCTCTTTTAGAGGGACTTATATAGGTGAATGTATTCCCTTTCTAATCTGGATTAAAAGCCTCTTACTTCAGTGATATATGCCCTCACAAGCCTGTGTAAAAACAACTGGGCAAGCAGCAGAGAACTAAGAGCCACTCTTTTCTCACTACTGTTGAAGGTTCTCAGGGTAGTAGAATCAATTAAAACTATCAGTAGAAATTAATTATTTTCCATTCTCTCCCTGGGGATGCAAAGGTCTGCAGGTCACTTGTACTCTCCTCTTCCTATACAGATAAATCAAATTGATTGATTTGTCTTGATACGGAGTAGAAAAATCTTGGCCACAAACTAGAGAAAGACTACCCAGCAGAAGAATCCATTTTATTCATTAGTTAAAATGTTCTTTACAAATACATCATTTCCAGCAGTAAGAATTCAGATTGAACACAAAAATTATCTGACGTGTGCTACAAACAGGCAAATCATCTGACTACCACCAACAGATCTTGGTTATTGTATGCTTTTTATTAAATATACATTTGAAAAGAGCAGTATTCCTGATAAATCTATTTTACCACCAGAGATTTCATAAGAAATGTAAAGAAATGCTGTAGAATTGTACCTGCTGGGCCGTGTGTTTTTCACAGGATGAGCTGCTCTGGAATTAGAGCCTGTAAGTACCAGTCAGGTGTTTTTCAGTGCTTCTTTGTCATGTGTATCACATGTCCACGGGCAAGACTCGGGATGTCACTGTGATCTGTGGTTCCTCTGCCTCTCATGGCAAGCAGCAGTCACAACTCTTCTTTGATTGGGGGAAGAGCAGGACCTCTCCTCTGAATTAAGAGGTTTTGATATTTCTAGTGTTTATCCACTTTTCCTTAAATCCAGCCAGGATTCCTTCTTTCTTTTTTTCCTCCTATTACCTCATTTCCTTTAGAAGAGGATTTATGAGGAAAAGCCCCACTGCTCATTCTAATGACACATCAAGCACCAAATGTGTGCATTGGGGTTCCAAAGTAACTCCTGTTTTCTTCCTTTTATTCTTACAGCAATGGTACTTTCAGACTTTGAAACTATTAAAGATGTAAAAGTCCCAAGAATAGTATTAGAAGCTCACATTTGAGTGTTACCAAATCAGCATTAGCTGGTGCACCTCCAAATGTTAAGAGTGTAAATACTCACAAGTAGGAAAACAAATTTCTGGTTACATTAAGCAGCATTTTTAATAAAATCTCCTGGAAAATAAGTAAACATTAGAGCACTTTAGGCTGTGAGAGCTGCTGAGCAAATCTCAGGAGTAGCTAAAGACCGTCCTATCCATGGGTTCAGTTACTGGGATGCCTCAGCTTCCAGTGTCTGCAAATATGGGACAAAGTGTATGATCAAGCAGAAACTATAACACATCTCCTCTTCCTTCAGCACACCACTCTGGCCCTTTCCATCCCTCCTGACCTGTGAAAAAAGCCAACGTAAAAATGTAACTTTACTGATCTGTGCTTCCTTAGAAAGCACTGAAAAAACCCCTACCCATTATAAGTAGAATGAAACCCACAGAAACATCCTGAAAGTTATAAAATACAATTCACTGATCTGCAAAGACGAAAAGAAGTCTGTTAAATAAAGCTTCATGAATGATTCACAAGGCCCAGAACTCCCTCTATTTCCAGCAGGGATCTCAAGTCAGTTTAATATTTCTAGGTAAATAATTCATGTTACTTTTGTTTCTAGCAATAATGCATTCTCAAAAGTGCTGGCTGCACAGTGTGCTCTGCTCTTTCCCTGGATTTTCAGGCTGTGCTGCTGAAAGTACATCACTTAATTCCACTTCCAGGAGTGATCATCACCTGGTTCTGAGTATGAATAAAGAAGAATGAATACTGACTAAGGTTTCAGGCATAGCTTCAGCTACGATATATTAAAATGGCCATGAACACGGAAAAATAAAGTTGGTATCTGTACATGAGATACAGAATCTCCACAAATGATGGAGTATTTCTGAGAGTAGGCAGACAGCAAGAACTGAATGCTCACTATTTCCAAGGACAGTCCCATGATAATGTGGAAAGGCACAGAAAGATTTGAAAGGGCATTTGAGTTAAAAATGGTCTCCTAATACAGACTTAGCTCTTACACTTTGCAAGGATAAAGTCTGCAAGCACTAATGCTCTTTGTCTCAAAAACTGTCCTTATATATGCCACTTTCTGCCTTGCTAAGGGGAAGGCAATTATGTTGCAAAGATTATTATTTAGCAGGTTTTTGCTATCATACTGAAAAAGATCTTCCTATAGGAGATAATATAGTACTGCTGTATCCTACTGCACACTACAGCTGTCACAGAGCTGTAAACGTTACAAGCTTATTGCTATTAGAACAGCCAATTTTGGGACATTAAAAGGTAACATTGCTTTACGCATGGATTCTCAAGAACAATTATCCCGTGCAGCTTCAGCTACCAGAGCAAGCAGAGAAGAATACCTGTCCTCAGTTATCTGCAGAATTATCTTTACCTTCCAAAGAACGGTGGGAGACCTGGAATCTCAGGGTCTCCTAATGTGGGCCATCATGGCTACCAGTGATTATCCCAATATCCGCAGTGATTTATGCTGGTGCCGCCGCACGCAAGAGTAAGGAACCGTGGTGGTTCTTGCTATTTGTTTCCAGAAGAGCACAGCAGTTGCTCACAATGACTACTCTTGTTATGTTTCTCCCTACCAGTTTTATGTCATGAAACTGAGATGCAAACCCATTACGATCCATCCATGATAATGCCTGCTGAACTACAGCGCACCCGGATAAAGCCGCTATTATGTCACTCAAACGTGCTTGAATTCACAGACCGGGAGGGAATGCAACTATTCTGAGCACAGCTGAAATCCTATTCATGCCAATCAATAGGAATAAGTGGGCTAAAATCAATTATACCAAGCACAGCATCAAGCAATAATATTAGTATTGCAGTGATCAAGTGCACGCATAGAAATAGGGAAGCTCGAGGTGGGAGCTCAAGGAGGGCTAAGTTTTATTATTCAATATACAGTTAAAGCAGAGACAAAGAAAAATGTAATTTTCAATAATATTTAATACGTATGCGCAGATGGGAATACCTCCTACGCATTATCTGTTTATTCGTATTGGTGATCTGCTTAAAGAACAGTCTATTAATCACATATTTTACTGCCGTCAGCTTTGATTGCAAAATTGTCATGAATAAAAAATAATTTCCTGTATCATCTCCAGAGGCTCAAGAAAAAGTACAGCGAATTCCTTTCATCCCCATATGTACCTCTCCCACGAATTTATGCCACTTTCAATTTCAGTTCCCCCTCAAATGATGTATTCCAAGCTTGAAAAGGGGAAAAGGCCTGAGTTATCAGGGCATGCTTCATTCCTAAATATCAATCCCTGAGTCCCTCACTAGCAGCAAAATCTACTTTATCATTGCTAGTGGTGATACTCTTCGATTCTGACAGAAGCCATCGAGACAGACTTTTAAGAGCAACCAACAGAACAAAACAGACTTTTCAGCAATTCCAATTGGTTTCAATGCCATGGTAATTTCACCTAATCAACAAAGGCTGATTCACGCTGGAGCTCTAGATAGTTATTGATTTGACTTCGGATTTTTTAAAAAGGAAGAGCCAACATCTTTGCTTCCAAACACTTTTGCAACTGTCATGTTAGAAGCTCTAGATTTGGCAATATTGAAAAGTTTATGATAATCTAAGATGATGATCTGATGTTTTTAGTTCCGCTGACATTTAAGAACTTCTGCAATCATAGTTTAAAAAAAAATCCCTCTCTCTGCCAACTTAAAAATAAAGTTACAAAGTTAAAAATAAATAACACAATTAGATCAGTAATATAATTCACTATAATGCTATCATTAACTTAATTGACACTATGCAAATTTACATTAGCTCTGGATGTGCCTTTTATTTATAGGGGTTTTCTTTTTAAAGATACAAACAGTAACCATGCCAGATCAAATCTTGCAGTTTGAGTGGGTTTAATCTACCAACTAAACCTACAAGACGTACTTTAAAAAAAGAACCTGGGGAGAAACTGCCAGTACTTTCTTTGGGAATCCAGATGATGTTTACCTGTGCGCTGGCAGAAATGCTATGCAGAATTTATAAGCATAAATATATTTTAAGCAGCTCTTTTGTTGCTTGCCTTATTCCCACAAAAGTGAATTTCACTCTTTAGAGCAGAATATTTTCTAAGCACTGGTGCTAATTTCTCTTGTTTATGTCTCAGCTTAGACATATCTTTAGTTACTTCTTGTCCTTGACACTTGTTCTGTCCTTCCAAGAGGCAGATTTGTTGAACCCGGTCATTTCAGTGTGTGACACCACAGACGAGGGAGGAGTTTGCAACTGGGAGGTTTCCAACAGTCAGATTTCAGCCCAGTCTCTATACACTGCAGACTGATATTAGAAAATAATTCCAATTTTAGGTAACTGATTATACCAAATGTAGGAATTCTCCATCTCTGTTAAGATCTGCTCTCATCTTTAAACTCCAGCACTAAGGCTAGTCTGAAGGAAGGTTTTTCACATGCCAGCACCACACCAGAGTGTACTGCATATGGAAGTACCTGGGAGTTTTTTTTCTACTTTCTTCAGAAACCTCCAGACTCAACGGAGTATGGCTGACCCATGTTGCATTTCTGGCTCCAGGCATGTGGTCACTGACCAAACCCAGACATCCATGCAACAACACAATATCTGCAAACGAGCAGGATGCAAAGGTGCTTTCCCCCAGCAGAATGAGGAGCAGCGCCGTGATATTCCAGCCAAGCAGCCATAGGAGCTCCAGTGAGTCCCTTGGCACTTGAGCACACCTTTTCTGTGGTTTGGCTCTGTCCTCAGGCATCTTTAGACTAGCTACTGATTATCACTGCAATACTCCAACACACAAATATACAGACTGGGCCTAAACAGGAACATTCTGCACGGCTGTTATGATTTAAGAAAAAAAAAAGGGGGGGGGGGGGGGGAACTGTTCTAGGAACATGAAAAAGAGAAAGAAACATCTGAAAGTGAGGTTTTAGGTTTGTTTCCCCCTAGATGTCAAGCTGCACTTTCAGCTCCCTGAGAACATATAATAGGATAAAAGCAAGTCTGACAGCTATTCAACAACCCAGATCTTCAGTAACAAAAAACAAGTTGCAGTTTCTGGGCGCACTGAGAAGAGTAGCTGAGGCTTAGAAGAACAAAAAACAATTCAATTGTTCCTTGTCTTAGGAAAAAAGTTCACAGATATGAAGAAGCTGAATAAAGGCAAGGTACAAGTTTCTTCTCCTTGTTCTCCTTCATTCACTCAGGAGGAGTCTTCAGAGAAGAGACATTCACTGCCTGAGCCTTGCCCAGCACATGAACTGAAGGGGATGGATTCTGACAACCACAAAATGCATCTCGATACTTTAACATCCTGGTTAACCCAGGATTTCTGTAGGGAATTTGATGACATAATCAGCATGTCAATTATAACAATAATAAAAACATAATGCATATATGCTGGCTTTTGGTTGGCTTGGGTTTTGGGGTTTTTTTTTGCTGCTTTTTAAAGAACACAAGGTCCATGGCAGGTCACTTGGCTAGGCTATGCTCCGGAACCCTGGTCTTTACCACACTGAGCTATCGGCAACATTCCCTGAATGAACCCTCCACTTCCAGCTACACCCACTTGTACAAAAAGTCATCTATCACTTTAATGTGCTCTACACTTAGTAGATAGAGAGGTGCCAATTGTTCCGACATTTTCTTTTCTAACTCTCTGGGAGAATAGTCCTCAGAATTATTTAGTTGTCAAAATGTGACACAATAACGCAATACAAAAGGCTTCACTTGGTGGTGGATGTGGATGAATTTTCAGAAGAGTATAATCAACTTCTTTTGGGTCATCAGAATGAAGAACTGAGCCTTCAGTCTTCCAAGTAAATGTGTCCAATTCCTCAGGACCCGAAGTGAAAACTGTGATCCTGAAAGCCCCCAATTACTTCCTACATGCAGGACATCCTAAATGGCAAATGAATTTACTTTTTAATGTCACCTTTTTCCAGGTGCTATAACTTCTGTACAATCATTACACAAGCAGAGATGAACAATGTGTCTACTTGCATTCAAAGCCCAGTCCAGATGAATACATTATCTGCCCCACAGCTGAAGTCCTCTGTGTTTCTCAATCCAGGCATTTGAAAACAGACAGAAAATGGACAGGGAGCCTCCCAAACTGAGTAGAAGAAGCTTTTGTTCACAGTCAGTTTGGCAGACATTTTTTATCTAGCAACTGAATAATACTCAGTCAGGATACAGAAAAAAACCTTTTAATAATCCATCTTCTGCTTAAAGATTGTATATTACATCACCTATCTCCCCTCAAAAATGCTTTCAAAGCTGAGGACCTCTCAACTGGCAACAGCATTCCTGTATTGAACCTGCCAATTCCACATCCTGAGCTGGAAGTCATCTCTCTGCTTCCCCTCCTGCTTAGCACTGCAGGAGCTGTGCTGGTACCACTTCCCTCAACTGGTTTTTTTGCCAGAACATCACACTAGAAACTCTCATGTCCTTGCTCATCATTACAGCTGAAGCTTTCTCAGAGTCACTGGTTTCTAAAACACAATACAGCAGCAGCGTGACTGTAGCACAGTCCTTTCTTTCCTAGGACTGCAGGTATAAGTTTTAAAAGAAATACAAAATAACCTTGGAGTGCATACATTCTTTCTCTGTATGACAGAGACATACAGATTATCTTTACTCTCATGAGCATTTTAGCACCATTTACAGGAAATTTTGGCAGCAGGGATTCACTTTGAGCTCACTCATGAACAAACTGGGTGGTGTGGGACCCACGGCTCCCCCATGGGGAGCCCCATTCAAACCATTCTCGTGACATTTTCGCTTCCCACTGACAGGTACATTTTAAGGTCTGTCAATCAGCCAATTCTTAATTCATTTAAAATGCACTCTAGTGCTGTTCTGTTTAATGTGAGAGGTGAAATAATGTGCTTGGTTCCAAATGACAACATTTACTGGAAAGGAGTCATGGGCTCAAGTGTCCCATTGACATCTACCTTTCCTGCTACAGAACAGATAAGCATCCACAGACCAGGTGCAATTTAAGTGTTTAAAAACATGTCTCAGAGACAACAAACCTTCAGAGCTAATCAAAGCCTGTGTTTTAGTCTCTCAGCACTAAAGCCTAAGAACTACAGCCAAAATCCCCCATCTCAAGTACAAGTTACAGAAACAAAACGAGAGGATGGTTGGAAAAGCTCTTTGAAATGAAAACTAACAGTGTGTGGCTGAATGACTGCTCAGAATTGGAAATTCTTGACAGAGAGAAAGAGAAGAAACTGTGCTGAACATGAAATAGCGACCACCCAAACCTCAGGCACCAGGCGAAGCAGCCTGATTTCCACCTGGGCTCCAAGGAGCTCTCTGTGCACCACCTCATTGAGGATTTTAGGTGGGGACTGGGAAAGCAGTGCCTGGAATTTCTGTACACTTAAAAACAAATTAACCATAAAATATGCCTCCAAATACAGAAAAGAAAATTGGCCTCCATGATGGCAATTAAATATACATTATAGGCAACCTCCTGACTGCGTAAAGATTTCAGTTGTTTCAAAAAACAAACACTCACTTCACCACAGGCAACTGCAACTGCATTTCTGTGGGAAATTCCACAAGACACTCCTGACAGAAAGAGCTGATTTCATTCCTGAGAATTCATAACTAATTTAAATTTCAATGAAGCAAGTGCACACCTGTCTGCACATTTTGTTCCTCCAAATCTATCAAATCTTCAGTACCTACCCAGTGAATCTTTCAAAGCAAAAAAACCCCAAACAAAACAAAACCAAGAACCCCAAAACCAAAACCACCAACCCATTAAGTATTTCAGGAGTTTGGGATTTTAGCATCTGCCTTTGAATTCTATATTAGAACTTGGTTGATATGCTCTGTGCCTGAATAGATTTATTGGCATAACGAACACACCACAATAAAATTTTGAAAAGTCAATATCATATAACAAATATTTTTATAATTCCACCAGCCTACTATTCACTGTGTTCCAAACTGACATGCTACTGACCAACATCTATCCACAAAAGAAAAAGTGACTCTGCATTTCAGTCTTCAATACAATTTTCATGAAACACGGATCAAAATACTGGTTTTTCATGATAAATGGATCCATTTTGGCTGGTAACAGTCATTCATCAAATAACAAATGTAATTTGGTTTTGTGCAGCTTTTTGAGGCAACAAAGCAGAGGGCTTTATTTGCTGTATTGTTTTTAATCCCACACTATTTGCAAATATTAGGTGACAATGACAAGCACAGAGCAGTCAGCTGTTTCTAATAATTCCCTGGACAAGCTTTGTTGTGCATGTTGCCCTCCAGAATATATGGATAGATGTAGTACAGAGACTTACAGGAAAGTTTTACTTTAAACGTAGATTTTAGATGTTGCATCAGTGCAGAACTCTTGAAGTGACAAAGCTGAGTCAAGTGCACTGTTAATGAAAGAGCTGGTGAGCTGCAGAAACCATGCTCGTGTGCCAAGAAAACAACAAATGGGCCATCATCATGTGGCCCAGGGATGATGAGCCACACTTCTACAAAGGCATGGATTGAATAAAAAACTCCTCAGGATCACAAAACAAACAGAAAAGACAGCAAGGAAGAAAGCAAGGTCTTTGAGTTAAATTCCCAGAACCCAGGAGTTGCCAAAAAGATATAAAACACCCTCACCTTTTTAAAAATCTCTATTTCTCGTTTTGTTTGCTTGCTTTTTATATGTGACCTGCAGTTAATCCTGATGAGAGCTGTGATCTAAAGCAAACAGTACTGTATTAAAGGGATTCAGTGTAAATCTCTGGGGAGTTTGGATCAGGCTGCTCCTCAAGAATCTCAAACTGGTTTTGATTCTAGGAATCCCTCTGTGCAAGAAATACCACTGAATTCAGTGTTTCTTTGCAATGACTACTCACGTAATGGTTACTCAAAATTAAGGTGCAATCTTCTGCACGTTGTAACACAAAATCAGTTCAGAAAACTCAGTCTAAAATATTACAATTTCCCTGGTGTAAGAGCTTTCAAGCTAAGCCTGAACATGTCATGAAGTCTTATAACATGCTCCTCTAAATGAAAAAAAAAAAAAAGCAA
>VYZT01008484.1:0-24806 GCA_013400735.1 Pomatostomus ruficeps
TGCATCCAAGTCATTTATGAGGAGACCTGGGCCTAAGATGAGCCTGTGGAACCCCACCATTGGCCTGATGCCAGTTTGATGTCACCCCTTTCACTACAGCCCTTTGTGCCTGACCTGTGAGTGAGTTCATTCATCGCATAACGTTGTTATCCATCTGTGTGCAGGCCATTTCATCCAGAAGGATCCTCTAAGAGACAGTGTCAAAAGCTTTGCTGAAGTCCCAAAGGATACTGGCTTAGCCTGTTGTATAACAAAATCAGGTTTGACAAGCAGGAGTCTCCCCTCCTGAAGCCATACCGACTGTGACCAATGGCTGAGTTGTCCTGTAGCTATTTTTCAGTACCTCCCAGAATAGGATTTTCCATGATTTTACCAGGCACTGGAGTGAGATTGACTTGATTGCAATGTTTCTTTAGAGGGTTCCTTTCTCAAAATTCATGTGCCTCTTAAAAGGATGTATGGGAGATGTGAGAGATGTTTCTGGCTTTTGGGAAAGTGTTCAGTGTGGGAGTGTTTTGATTCACCAAGATTTAAGTAATACATGCTGAGACTAGCCATCATTTCAAATAGTTAAAACTACAATGACAGTTAATCTCTATTCAGAAATCCTAGCACTGTCATTAGAATTTTATTTGCAAAGTTGTATTAACTCTTTATTGTCTCCTTGCCTAACTGATATTTGTGCATACTTTCGTTTTCATGTTCTCAAGATCAGCATAGGTTTCTGTATTTCTTGGCGGAATGTGCCTTTGAAGGTTTTTTTGCTCGAGATGAAGGGTTTCCAAAGCATGGAGCATAGATGGTATTTGCAAGGAATTTCACTCAAAATTCATGCCATTCAACTGAATGTCACCTTCTTTTTGCAGTCCTGCGAGGCACATCTGCTGCAGGAGGTTTCTGAACAGATGTGCACTCCTTTCCTGAACTGGGAGACCTCACCTCTGTATTGGCTAATATGCATAATTCAAACCTGAATTTTTAGAAATCCAGCTCAACAGACACTAGCAGCAGCTATCTGTTTGCAATATGTGCTGCAGTACTTGATCCTTTGACCTGAGTACGCTGAACACTTCACACTGGCTTTCTGTCTTCTGGTGAACTGTCAGGAAGAGACTTGTTACCCACCCATTAGGAGGAATCTTATTTAAGTAGCAGACTCTTTTCTTGCCTGCTGCAGATGTTACTCAGAGGTGCTTGTCCATTTAGACCAGAGATACAAAGAATATTTTAAATCGGCAATGATCTCACTATATTGTGCTGAAAAGTTAAATAGCATGGACATTCATTTTAACCCTCAAAACAGACAGTATAGAGAGGAAGACTAAAATGTCATTATGGAATTAACCTCTCCTTCCCCCTGGGAAATTCCCTGGCAGAGTTTTAAATAGGCCTGTTAAATATTGAATATTCATAAATTAGTTTTAAAGAAATTAATGTATCCAGTGAAAATGCAGACGATAACTATGTGACCATAAGCAATATGAAAGCTGGTTTCAGTCTTCAGATACCCATCTATGATCTGGAGGCAAAGCCTTTCATTCTATAAATAACTGGTTTACAATCTTTAGAATAGTTCAACGTATTGAAAACCGTAGGAAATAAGTAAGTTAAGGAAGAATTGCCACTTTTAGAACAGTGTTGTAGCCTCCAAATGGGATAGTTTGAAAATTAAGGTTATTCTTAACATGTTTTCATACTGTAATAATTTGAGATGCTTATGGCATGTGAAATACGTTTTAATTTTAAATTAGGTGTGGGTTTTTTCTTGCTTCTCCTCACACATTCCTTTGTGTGAACCAAAATGAACGTTCTCTCATCTTTCAACAGAACAAAAAATACTAAGGTGCCTTAGCTAGTTGTCATCACTCAGATTTTATAAGTTGGGTTTATTATTTTCACTGCCACTTTAGAGCAAAACTAACTCTAGAGCAAAACTGTAGTTAAAAATGATCATTTTGCTTAAGAAGCTTTGTTCCTCTAATAGAGAAGAAAATGGGAAATACGTATGAGGAAATGGAGAATAATAACTTTTGTTAGGGCTAAAATAACTTTGTAAATTATTTAAAATCTGAATGTAATAATTATATGGTACATTTCTTACTAATGTAATTTTGTAAAGCTCTCTATTTTTAATTTCTTGATTTAAACAATTTTGTGTGCTTTTTTTGCATTAATGTACTAATCATAATTAAGGCTGACTGCTGAACATTAATTATTTCTTGTATTAACCTGCCTTATTTGCATCCTCTGATGCAGTACCTTGGCATGCTTACCCAAATCAGGTGAAATGAGCTCGTCAGGCTTGAGTGAGTTCACTTGCCCCCATGGATTATTCACAGTGACACACAGCATTGAAAGTGCTAACAGCATGTTACTTTGCCTTCCTGATACTGTGTCAGGTTTGGTTTTTTCCCCCTTCCTTATGAAATAACTCCGCATTTCTTCTTTCTCAGGAAGACGCAGAGAGGGCCAGGTACTCTCACCAGTCCAGTCGACATTCCCATTTGGTTTGTGTTCACACTGTACACTTTTTCTTTTTGATCATGGCCTTTAAAAACCAAACCACAGGAAAAATGGGGTGGGTTCTGGTTTCATTTCCTAATGGGAAGGATGAAGCTTCAAGTCTCCTAAGTATTTACAGTTTTAGTCATTATTTTAAGTCATATATAATGTTTAAGTTCGTCTGGTATTTTATTTCTATCAATGTTAAAAAGGTAGTTTATTTTTATATGCTTCAATCCCCCAGTCTTTTCTTGCACTTGGAGTATTACTGTGTTTCTGTAGTATTTGTGAAAGAAAAGGTATCAGTACCTTAAGATGCAATTTGAAGAAGAGTTTGGTGTGAGGCAAGGTTCTTTTTCTTTGAGAAGGTGGGAATATATTATTCATTAATGGCAAAAAATTTAGCTGAATGATGCAAGGTATCCCAAAGACTGTTAACAGATGTATTTATTGTATAGGCTCTTTTATATCATCTTCAGGCCATATACACTGCTAAAGAATGGTTTTATTGAGGCTGTGTGAGCATCTTCCTGGTCTTAGATCTGCCTGCAAATCAGCTGGTTATTGATCTGGGTGTATAGGCCAGGAAAGGGACAAATTACTGAAATAAAAGGGTTGGGTTTGTGTATTTTGGAAGTTGGAATGAGCTGTTTCTTCGTGTGACTTTGACAAAAAAGTGATTGTCACTTGCTAAGAAGTCTTGGCAATTCAATGTAGTCTTTGATTAACTGAATTTTGTGTAACGTCATGCAAGTCCTAGTTTCAAGTGTTTCTGCAATTTGCCACACAGGTATTTTTACCAAATAATTTTGAACAGGAAATGCTTTATGTGAAATATGCTATGTGCAACACTTAAACTTGTGAGCTGGTACAGATTTGCTCAGGTCTGCTCTTGTCTTGGTTGACATAGCAGATATGCTAAGATGGAGATTAAGTAATTGGCCATTGCCTAAACAAGAGGGTTTGAATTGGGCAGATAACTAAGCTCATTTCTGGAGGTCTTCCTTAGAATTTCTTTGCCTTGGTTATTTTCTTTCATTCAGTGAAGATTAACTGAATTAAATTTAAAAATTTATCTCATCTCTTGATACATTTTTATAATTTCATTCTCAAGAGTTCCTCGGATGTCAGTGCATCTCGCAGGAGCAGAGCAAGTACCTCCAGAAGGAGAGATCTTGTGGTGTGTACCCTGGAATGAGCACGTGTTTTTAGAGTGTGATGTGTTCACATCCTAACATTTTCTGTGTCTACTTAACAAAGCAGGAGTTTGGTGAAAGCATGCTTGTAGAAAATGGTATTAATGGGACTGCTGCAATGATTGATGCGTGTGTGTTCTTTAGAAAAGGCAAGCATCAAGTACCACTCAAGAGAATATGTAAGCAGCTTAAAAAGTTGTCTTTATTTAAACAGCAGTGTTGCCTGAATTAGCTACAGATAGGCAAGCACAATATAGTGCTTAAATTGGTCTGTACTGTTAAGCTGTTCTAGTTTGTTTATTGGTTTATATTTTTTTGTGAAATGTGGGCACTAGCTTTAAGTCAAGCATGTGTTAATCAGAATGGGGTTGATTACAGTTCCACTTACCAGTTCTTTTTAACACAGAAAGAGAAGCATGGCCGGTTTTTGTCCAATTACGTAGTTAGAATTTCCTGTGTTGTTTCTGTTCTAGGTGATAAAAACCTAAAATCCTTATGTTTGACTTCTTAATATTTTAAGATTGAAAATGCTGATAATAGTGGCATTAATTCTCTGAATTTTATTCTTAGAGTCATGCTCACAGTGAATCTCATAGTTCAAAGAAGAAAGCTGTTTATTCCCATAAAGCTTTATTGGTTAGTTTTCTCCTATAATATTCATTATAAATACACTAAATATGTAGCATTATGGAGAAATTTGTTAGCTTCCTGACATTTGCATAAATGCTTTTAGGAAGAAAACCCCTCATATTGATCAGATTCTGAGCTCAATTTAAACTCACAGTTCGAAACTGTGTTGGTATCAATGCAATAATATCAATGGCATCAGCTGAATAGAAATCTCGTTCTGCTGGAGGCCTGGAGGAGGCTCCCGGGACTAGTTAAATGTGGCACTTGTCTGGATTAAAGTTTATTTGGTCAGGATGGAGATTCGGGTTCTATTCTTGCCCCTTTGTCCCCTGTCAGAGAGTTAGAAACATTTCAAATGTATGTACAGCAGATTGAATTTGCCATAGACCCAGTGATTACTGAGACAGGCATGTGGATTACTGTGATCTTGCAGAAACTGTTCTAGAAGGTTTGGTGTGTAATATGTGACCGTAGTGCCAATAAGTTAAATATTTTGGGTGGAATTTTTCGGACAGTTTTGGGTACTGGTGAATTAGCAATTGCATGAGGGGTCAGGAAGGTCAGAACAGCAGTGATGTTTGTGTTGAGACTAGGCTGAGGTAATTTTGTATTTACTTACTGTACTACAGCATTTCTCTGTGTGCGTTTGGAGTGCTATTTTCCTGTTCCCTCAGTTCCTAAACAAATGAGTGACATGAATATTTCTGATTTCTGTTGCCTGTTGAGATATGAAGTGCTGTATTCTGCAGGCACTAGTTGTTGCCGTGTTTTCATCTGTCTGGTTTGTCTTTTTTTGTATGTTTGTAGGAATTTTTTGCCTCACGTGTGCATATATATGCAATTTGTATAGAGAGTGTCAAAAATCAATGGAAGTAAGCCCAAGTGTAATTGCTAGGCTCTCAGTATGTGCACGTGGTGTAAAGAATAGTGGTAGGGTGCAGGACAATGCTGACCTCACATAAACATCCATCCCCTATTCAGTTATTAGGGATTTCTGTCCTTCTCTCTCCCCCAAATGCTTTGATTCATAATGGTATCTAATGGAAAAAAAGATAAACTAAATAATTGTACTGATTATTGGCAAGTCTTGTAAATTATGTTTTTCATGTATTTCTTGCTGCGCTTGTCAAACTTTTGGAGTTTTCTTCAGAAAAAAAAAAAACCCAAAATGATTTACTATTTTGTTTGAGCGTGCCATTCGAAATACAGGTAATGCTGATATACAGAGTACATGGTAGTTTTGAGGAGTTTATTCTTCACTTGCTTAAGAAAGTTAAATGGATTTTGGGTCAACAGTAGGGAAAGCTTTACAGCATTCTGTACAAGTTCTAAGTCTGGGAACGTTAGGATAAAACTCTTGTTTGCAAGATCTACAGATGCAACCTTTGTTTTCTCTCTTCCTTCCTTCCTCACCCCTCAGAGTGGAATTTACTATGGTCAAAGAAATTATAGCAGCCTTGGATATGGTAAACCAGTTCCTTCCTACCATGTTCGGGTCTGTCTCTCTTTCTCTATTAATTTCATTATTTATATAGAATATGCACGTGTGGGTTTGCTTACTTGTGCCATACCATGCTAACTTATCTCTCTATGACACTTCAAATTATTACCGTTAAAAGTAGTTACAGTTGTATTTTTTGCTTGTAAGGGTTGTGTTTTATAAAATTAGTGTATAACATGCAGATTACTCTGCTCTGCATGAGGTTTTAAACTTAACTTCTGTTTCTTGATTGCTGTATGATAGACAGAAAACAACCAGCAGCTGTGACAGCTGCTCTTTCAAATTCCTGTCTTTTAAAAACAACAACAAAAAAGTCTTGTATGTTTAGCACATGTTAACATTAAATGTTAATGCTGCATATTATGCTATCTTTTTTTCACCTTAATATAAATGATAAAACACTGATATGTCATGTCATGAGATGAGTAATATCTTCCAGTGCCTGCAGCTATGGTCATGGCCAGGTTTAAATAACCAGCTAGAGGAAATGGACATGTTGTTTGAAAACTACTTAATTTTTTCACTTTCTTCCACAAATCTACTTGAAAGAATACTAGATTGCATTAACAATGTTTAAATTGATTTCAAAGATAATGGGTTTTCCTGGAGGCTCTTCCACTCTTTTCTGAAAGTTTCTGTCTACTATAGATGGATTAAAATTTAGTATTTAAATCTTTAGAACTTTCATGGAATATAAAGCGATAAGTAAAAAAATTTTATGTATGCAGAAAACGTATTTCTGACTTGTTCTGTTGTTCCCATTATAGTCATCCTCTCTATACAGTGATCCAGTGGCGCCAGCTGGGAGTTACAGGGTTAGTACAGTGTAAAACAATATCTCACTGATCTTTAGATGTTTGAACGGCCAACAGAAATATAAAATTGCACTTTTCTCCATAGGTGTCTCCTTTAAGTACTGGTTTGATAAGAAGTAATCAGTTTGGTTTGTAAGCACTGTTTGCATGGTGGCCCTAAATTTGCATTGTATGGCCATGAGGCTTGGCAGTATTACACGTGCATTCTTTGGATAATTTCAGAGTTGCATTTTCTGTGTATCATTTTTTTGAGGCGTTCAGTTTAATCTTCTTAACATTGTTAAACTGCCTCTTTAAAATATTTCAGTAGTTGCCATTTCACTGCTCTTTTTACAGACAAGCATAAAGTTGGTGAATGCAGCAATGATCTGGGAACACTGGGGTTAGAACAAGTTAATTCAAGCATACTGAATAACAACTGCATGTATAATACTAAAAAAAGTATTTAAAGAAGTTAAGCATTTGGATGGAAAAGTTATCAGGAGATTACTGAAGTTTGTGGTAAACACACCTTGAATACTTTTAAATAGGATGCCATATTTAAATTTAATAAACAAACAAAAATGCAATAACATGAAAACCTAATTTGCATCTTTACAAATAAAGAGTTACTGGCAGTGCCATAAGAATGGCTGGGATAGCTCTACAAAAAATGATCTTTAAAAGTGACCTGCATGTCTCAGACTTTATGCCTTTTGCTGCTGCAGTAGTTCAAATCAATCTTACCCTGCCATTTAGAGACATGCTAAACCTATGTAAAAATAATTAAAGATTATGTAGTATTTGTAATTAGTTAGTGAAATCTTTTTTTGCCCTTGGATTGCAAACAGATGATTTACGTTCTTTGGTTTTGTGTATGTTTTCAAGAGAACATTGGAAGATTCAGTGACCGTACGAGACCATAAAGACTGCTATTGCATATAACTCTGATATACACGTAATTCTAATTTCTGCTTGAGGTTTCTTCATAGGCAGGGGCAAAGCGGCATGAAACTGTAATTTTTTTCTTTCTAAATTGCGTTGCTGATAGCTGCTTTTATTATCCCCTGCATAAACAGATTTCAGCCTTGCATCTTTAAACATTCTCTTTCAGGAGAATGTGCATGGCTGAGCGTAAAATAAAACAGATAAGTGTAGAGCATAGCTTCAGCTCCCAGGGTGTGTTAAAACTTCTGCAGGCTTCAAAGCAGTTAAAACCAATGGCAATTTAAATATTTAATTTAATTATGGAAACAGTTTTGATTTTTTAAGCTATTTGGCTGTTTTTCAAGGGAATTCTTAGAGTGACACATGGAAACAGACATGCCTAGTAGCAATAGTAAATGCTGCTGAGAATCCTTGAGAATTGTTTGTTTTTTACAAAGGTATGCTACTAACTGGAAGTGCGTAGATAGGATGGGAGAGTACCTGGCTGTGCATAGGAATTACCGTGTATGAGTGTGGCATGGTGATTGCTGAGCCTGAATGGAAATGGTTCTCCCTTCTCTCTCTCTCTCAGGCCTTGTTGTGTGTGATGGGTGACATAACTCAAACACTTCTCACACTCTTAGCGTAATAGGCCTTTGGTTGTTTCTTTCGTTATCTTTGTTTTCTGCACAGAAAGTTGTAAAAATGTCTTTCATAACTTCTCTTTAGCCCTCTGCGCACAGCTGTTCTTCGAGAGCCAGCTCGGCCCGAAGTAGCCCTGTGGTGAGCATCCCTGTGCCCGGTTTGCTGCGTGCTGTGATGTTACCACACCAGCAGTTCTGAGTGCGTCCATGCGGGTCGTTCCACTGACCAACACACAGATCCGATCCTTCCATTCCGCATAAGAAGCTCTAATTTGTTAGATGTGATTTCTAACAAGATGTACTTTCACAGTAAGACAGTAAACTGCAGAAGCCATAAGGAATTAGTTTTTCTAAATATCTTTTTAATGTTTGTAATAAGCACCTCGTAACTGAAGTGCAGTGCGTTGTTGGGGTTACCACCCTATGTCCAGAGGGGCAAGCACGTGAAGCATACACAGTGCGTGTGGAAAAGCCTTTCTTTCGGGGAAGAGCACTAACAGAAACTGTTACATCGTGCAGTAAGAAGCTTGCTTGTATTTGTGGTGACCAGTATCCAAAATGAGGGAAATTTATTTCTGGGTCTGTCTTGTATTAAAAGTGTCATTCCAAAGTTGGCTTTTTGTGCGGCAAAGTGATTTTAAATAGTTTTGTTTTGCTTCTGCCGCAGACCAATTGTCTGGGTTTCATTGATACAGCTGTTCATTTGTCGTGCCACACAAAAAACGTGGTCAGTGTTCTCGTATGGGCTAAATTGAAGTGTTCAGTCCTTTTTTAAATTTCTCACATACTAACAGTGTTATAGATACTAAACAAATAAGATCACATTTATCAGAAACTAATATTTTTAGCTACAAGAGATATGAGAGTGAATTTTTGAAGGTGTAGGAAAAAGGTAATTTTGCTGTTGCTTTTTGAAGTTCTGACACCTAGCAGGTGTTGACATAGATTTGTAATCTCTTGAACTGTGAGAATACCACTTGTCTCCTTAGATTTTCTTAACACTGAGATTAATTTCTTAAAAGTACACACTTTTAGATGTACAGGAATATATATATCAGATGTCACTATGTATATGTTATTCCAACAATGCCAAGGCACCATTCACTCACACTAGTGAATGGTTAATAGAGTTCAAAATATCTGTTTAATGAAATAATCCTGAAAAGCAGATGAGATAAAAGTCTTATGAATAATTTAATGTTCATTTCATACTGTTTCTGTGGTTTATATTTTGGTTTTACTCTGGATAATGCATTTGAAATCAGCTTAGTATTCTCTGGGAATCAGAAGAGTTGGAGAAAGTAGAAAACACTTGTGAGAAACTGTGTGATGCTTCTCCGTCCTAAAATGTGTCAGGTTTGCTGAACCCGTTGGGAAGGATACGGGGAATACAAAAAGACCAGAAGGAGGAACAGCGAGGTTTATCAGGTATATTGACTTCTCAACAGCAAAGAGAAACAGATGCTGAGTGAAGGACCAGCGTTGTCATAGATTGTGGCCCGAGTTGTTTATTCCTTTGCTGTAATCACAATAAATAAGAATTCTCTTCAGTATCTTTATACTTTGTGAAATGCAAGTGAAATAGGAAAGTTCAGACCAATTTCCGTCTATCAAAATTTATCTATCTGGTTACATTTAAAGAAAATTAAGATAGGATTTTAAATATAGATGTAGCTTTATAGCTGGAAAATTTATTGTCAGAGAAATAGAATATAACGTAGCAGTGACAAGAAATGCAAATCCTGTAGTCCTAAAGGTGTAATCTGAGCCGTGTTCATCAGCAGACTGGTTTTTATGTAACTGTTACACATGTAACTTTTAGACATCTCACTCTCTTTTAATCAGAATGAGGCTACACGTACCTCAAGTATAAAGAAATATTTCTTTTTCAATGGTGAGAATTGCAGAAGGACAATATATTTTCAAACTGTTCATGTAAGGATTTTTTCTCCTATAATCTCTTTCAGAGCTGAATACAATGTTCACAGTAACTTTCTGCCTTTTGAAGCAGAATGTTATCAATAAGCCATCAATAACAGACCTACTCTTCTCATTAAACACTGGGTTTTACAGGCATAATGTTTCTCAGCTGAATATTTCACGTAAATTCCATAGCAGATGTAATTGCTGGAATGCCTTTAGATGTATTGTGCCTTTTTCAACAAGCACTGTGCAGCGCTAGCATTTTCCCCCACCTTTTTAGGTGCCTGTCTGACATAGATCTTTGGGGAGTAACCTTGCCTTCTAGTGTGAGACGTCTTAAACTTACGGATGGGAAGAAGCCCAGGTTATAACCAGCACTGTTGGGTTTGTGTTGATTTGAAAAAAGACAACATTTGTAGAGAAAAATATTAGTTTTCATTTATCAGTTTATATAATCTGTCTTCTTTAATCTGCCAACTTTTTTTAAAGTTAATTTTTGTAGTTTGTTTGACCCTAAATTAGTACTAAACCCTTTGGTATCTGGTTGTATGGTTTTTTATATGACTCTAATTGAGGAAATTGAATCAATAATAAATGTTCTTCGTTTTTAGTGCAGTAATTGAGATTTAAGGTAGGATTTTTTGGTTTTTGATAAACTTTTGTTCATTCAGTGGTGTCATCTTCAGTTCTCTTTCACCTTCTCCTTATCTTTTGAAGTCCTCTGATTTTTCTGATCAAAGTGAGACTGCTGCTGACTATTTCAGCCGTTCCAGCCGCAGGGGGAGCTTTGTTTCCAGTGCAGATGATGGCCAAGTTTTGGATAGCGTGAGTGTAATGCTCTTTGTTGCACTGTGGTGAATGCAGCACACTTACTAACCATGGATTTTCTTTTCACACTCTGAAAGAGTAAATACTGTAAAAGCACTCTGAATCACCTAATTGCAAATAGGTTTATTGCGGGGATGGGGCTGTTTTTTGTGTAAAAATGTACGGAGTGAATTTTTAAAAAGCATGCTGCTTTATTTTGAAGGAGATTTTGCCTGTTGCTAGAAGCATGTGACGAGTGCAGTGCTTCACATTTGTGTGTGTGACAAGCTTAAAAATCTCTTAAAGACTCAAACATTTTACATTTTTTTTTGTTATGGAAATGACACAAAACTCCCCTAGCGTTGTTGCTTTTGGAATACTATTATGTCTTTCGGTGAAAAAGATACTTGGAACTGTGCCCACATGAGTGCATTTTAGTTTTCCTTCATCCCGCATGAGATTTTGTCAGGATCCATCACTGGAGCACTCCTTGTGGGCTGTGCACTTGTACTGGATTCCATGGCAATCAACAGATCATGTACAGGAAAATTATCACAATGCTTTTCCTGTGCATCTCCCTTTGTCCCAAACCTAGCCACCTTCTCTCTCTTGCTGCTGTAAGTTCTGAAAATTCTTGTTACTTGCAGTCAAAACTTTTGTGCTGAATAGTGTGGAGAAAAAAGGGGAATTTCTGTTCTTAGGTATGAAATAGCAGTCAGGGTAGCACACGCAGCTGGCAGGCAGGCAGGCTGAGAGCTCTGGGTTTGTTCAGCTGAGCAGAGGGAATGCTGTGTGGTGACCAGCGGGGTGCAAGTGCTGGCTTAGGTGAGAGCCCAAGTCTCTGTACCCCTGCCAAGCAGTGCACCAGGGGCCAGCAACCTCACGCTGCAGGTCAGGAGTTCAGAGCAGACACTCCAAGAAGGTTATGGTCGCAGTCTGTTAGGTTACTGCACGGCTGGAGAGCTGCAGGTCCGGAGTTCAGAGCAGACACTCCAGGAAGCTTCTCAAGAAGGTCATTGTCGCAGTCTGTCAGGTTACTGCACGGCTGGAGAGCTGCAGGTCCGGAGTTCAGAGCAGACACTCCAGGAAGCTTCTCAAGAAGGTCATTGTCGCAGTCTGTCAGGTTACTGCACGGCTGGAGAGCCGCTGTGTTCAGGAGCTGGTGACACTCAGCTCAGTCAAGCCACAGCTGCCCTGGGCTGTTGGCCATGGTCCTGCTCGGAACGGGAGACTGAGAGCAGGAACACTCCTGCAACCACTCCCTGTGACTTTGCATTTAGATTGGATTTTAATACGGTTACAGTGCAATATAACTTGTAATAATTCATGTTATTTATCATCTGTACATTCTCAAAGCATGAGAGACTAATAATTTCTCCAGCTTAAACTTTAGGGGTTTTTTTCCCATAATAAAGCTGGCAGGAAAGGGAACGAGTGAACACCTGCCGTGAGAGCCTGGCTCTTAACCAGAGTCAAACCACAACACCGTCATTACATATTATTAGATTCCAAATTTATGTTTTCATTTAGGTTAGTCTAAACGTAAGCTTCAGATCCATTGGATTCTTCACATCATTTTATCATCGTACTGGTGGAAAATATTTGCAATCTATAATTTCGGTACATCATTGGAGGTGGTGAATTTGTCGTGAAGAAGCAATGTTGCTTTTATAGAAACCACAATCCAAGGAAAAAGTAAGATCTTATAAAGTGGCGTTTGTTTCTTTTGTGATTGCAACAGACTTCCAAACTCTTTTCCCTGGCACGGAGAAAAACAGGTGTTCTTTGGGAAGTGAGAGATATGAGTTACCATACTAATTACATGTCTAATCCCACCTATTTTGATTCATAGAAATGTAGAAACTGTGCACATCTAGAATATAATTTTGCAGTAGCAGAGTTTCCTAAGAAGAGAGTGTGGTAGTTCTTTTGCTTAGTCTTCAGTACCTAAAATATGAACTGAAACTATTTTGTAGGTTGCTTTTCCTTAGTGCACTTTAGTTAGAGGCTTTTACCTGGGGCAGTTTGGTTGTGATTTAATCGCAGATTTCTCTAAAGAGAATGAAAGTAGCAATGTGTTGTCTATGAACCAGGACACTCACGCTGCAGTCACTGCCTGAAGTGTCCTTGCATGAAGCTTTGCGTCTGTTATGCCTCCCAGTGTTGGAGTCGTTGTTCTGTTGAAATCTGAAATAGTAAAACTTGTTTTGTTGTTCAGTACTGGTAATGACTTTTTTAAAACTTCAAAGAAGAGTTTCTGGCTTTTTCTTTACAAGCAGTCATTTATTTTGCAGTTGAGGTGAAAACGACTTTCTTAGGCTGCATATTGTTTTTCCTGCCTTGATATGTGCAAACATCTGGGGTCTTCTTCAGTTGTTTCATTTCTAAATATTCCTCAGTCTCTTTGAACAGAAGATGCTCATTCAGCAGTCCCTTATTGCAAAAGGTAATCAGGTTCCCTTTTCTCTTTCAGCTGGAAGACAAGAGTGAAAAATCACATTCAGAAATATTTTCAAGGGTAAGAGCTTTTAATTTAAAAATTATTGTAAGTCAATGCTCATCCACAAATTCGCAAGTGTTGAAATAGTTCAAGAAGCATAAATGCTGTGTATTTTTCATCAAGGTTAGCTTGCAAAGATATTTTTAGATATACTTCTTTATTGCCCAAAATGAATGCTTTGTGCCTTTTATTTCTTGAGGAAAAAATTTATTCTTTAGTTTACTTTTGGTAATTGTCTATACAATTTATTTTTCATGTGAAAAATACTTATCAGAAAAGGCTAGAACGTAAGAGGCATGGGCTATAAAAATCCGTATGGTGGATTCCCATTGTAGGCTTTCTTCTGAATCCTGGGTGGCAGGAATTACAATTTTTATTAATATTGTAAATATCTGCAGTATTTCAGCAGTAATAGCCATCTAATGAGTGTCTTCTGGACAGATGGCTCAGAATTGTAATGTTCTGTTAAAATCTGTCATCAATGAGAAACCAACACTTTACCGAGAAGAAACACAAGTGCTGAAAGATAATCAATGGAAAATACTGTCTGTGAGCTGACATGAAGAAAAACGAGACAGAAAACTCTTCTGTGACTGGAGAAATTTATAAAGAGTATTGCCGAGTATACCAGGAATACCCACGTGATTCCTGATGCGATGTTTTTCCCTTTTTAAGCCCTCATCTCGCAATTCAGTGAGTGCAACCCCTCTGAGTGGCAGCTCGTCGCGGAGAGGAAGCGGAGATGCGAGCAGTTGGGTGGATCCCGATGCCTCCCTCAGTGAACTACGGGTAACTGCATTTTCAGAGAATTGCAGCTGCTTTAAACAGGAAGATTGTTTGTTAATACAGAGCTTCTGTAATAACAAGAAATGTTATGAGGATGTAGTTTTCAATCATGAAGGATTTCTTTACTTTCTTGGTAATTTATCTTGGTATTTTTTTTTATGTTGATAATTATGGTTTAAGAGTTTATCTTACAAGATAAGACTTTGCTTATGTCAAAATTCAAGCAATTCTGTCCTCTTTGAGCTGGTTTGGATTCAGGGTTACAAACAAAACCTCAATTTCCATCAAGTTCTTGTGAATTAAGTGTAATTTCTGGAAATCGTTGCAGGCTTTGTCATTTGACAGAAGCGCACGTGAACCTTTCAATGCTTTCTCGACTTTACGTTATTTCCCCGTACTTGTTATGCAATGGTTCGTTTCTATGTCCTGCAGGATATCTATGATCTTAAGGACCAGATTCATGATGTAGAAGGGAGATACATGCAGGGACTTAAGGAATTGAAGGTATCAGGGCTCCTCCCGAGCATGCTTCCGGAACGGGTGTTGTTGGGTAGTGGAGTTAGCACCGGGTTCACTAACACACAGTGCCTTCACTAACAGATTTTTACATTTCTTTAAAGCATGAATCTAACGTTTAATGCATGGAGAGCATCAGCTTGAAATGTACATGAGATTGCACACGTTCATTATTTGATTAATGTTAGAAGAGTAATAAACTTGGATATTTTTATATGGATAGCTGTTTTCTGATAAGATCATGAGACGTTCAGTTTATATTTTTAGAGGTTTGTCAGCAAATGAACGGATATACAAAATAATTACTAGGTACTGAATGGGGAATAAAGAAATAGGAGATTAAGAAATAATTATTTCTTTCTTTTATACATTTTCACACAATCAACAGTGCAGTAAATTTAAAGTAATCATACTTTTCACTGTTTTGTGTTGAAGGGAAACGGAACTCAACAAATTATGGGGCTTACAAATCTTTTTCAGGATATTTGTTCTGTTCTCTTTCCTGTTGTCTAATTGTGAACGGTTTCATGTAAAAGTAAAGAGAACTTTTCATATTTGTTTGATATCCTTATAGAGACTGAATTGAATGAATGCTTCTTGTATTAGAGCGTGTAACAGTGATGTATTTACCAGCTCCCTGGAATTTCTTCAATTTAACAATAGATTATATAATAAGGAGAAAATATGTAATTTGAGCTGTTTAGTGTAGCAAAAATTATTACCTCTTTAAAGGATAACTTTATGTTTAAAGGTGACTTTCAACCTGACAGCAATATGCTCAGATGAAGTGTGTTTTGGTTTAGCTATGTTGCCATATGAATGTTAAAAGCACTTCAAAGAGTAGTAATTACCAGATGATTAGACACAGATTGAAGGTACTGTTAGACTGCTTCATATTTTCAGAGGGGATGTAACTCTCACACCTTTATGTGTTTGCCAGCATCTCACGACTGCTACTCTGACTCGTGGCTAATGGATTATTATTTACTGTAATCCTTTATAGTTCCCAAAGGGCACAGAGTGCAATAGCGAGATCTTCACCTGTGCTTGGCTTTCAGAATTGAACTGCATTTTATGTTATTGTTAATACTCAATAACATGTTCCTGAGTTAATTCCCATTCCATAGAGATCCTTTTGGGAACTTTTTTTTACTTAGGAAGGTGCTGCCTTTTCCTCAGCTGTGCGTGATCAGTGTTGTCCTGTGTGTGTTGTAGAGGAGTTACTGGGATAGCTGCCTTTACGCTGGGTTCAGATGTTGGGGTTTTGCGTGGTTGGGTTTTCCCCAGTGGTTGGCTAACGGGGATTTGTAACCACCCCACCTTCTGAGCGCTTTGGTTGCCCTCGTGCTGCTGAAGTGTGGGGTTTACCTGGCTCCGAGTGTGCTGGCTGTCAGCAGAATAAACTCTGCTCTGCCTAGGTCTGGTTTAGTTCCATCTTCAGATCTTTGCCTGTCTCACTTTGCTTCAGTTTTGTTGCTTGTTTATTTCTTTGCATCAACTGGAAAGGAATCCTGTTTCTTTCCTCAAAGTTTTTCTTACATGCTGTTAACAGTGCATGCCTTGCACTGTCTACTGGCTTGAATCATCTTGCTGAGCAAGCTCATTTTTATGGCACTTTGACTTCACTGATAAAGTTGTGGGTGGTATTTCTTCATAGCTGTAGGTTATCTGCAGAGCCTTATCTCTTTTCATACCATCCAGTTCCCCCTGCTTCATCCATAAAACCCTACAGCCTCCTTCGAGTATTTTAGATATTATTTCAAATCACACTGGAAGAGTTCATGGAGCTACATGGAATTCTTGAACCATGACCCACACATAATGCGTACTGAAATAACGGCATGCTTAAAAGCGCCCAGAGTGATGATTGTTATTCTAAGTATTTAAATGGTTGACATTTGTTACAGCTCTGACAAAAAACACCCCCAAAACGACCAAAAATCCCCCAAAAACTAAAAATAGGATAAAATGGTAGACGGGGGAGATTTGTGTAAGAGGCTATGTAGTAAGGTATATATGCACCTTTAGGTAGAGAGTCTTTACATGCTTAAAAAAAAAAATCTTAGTAAAAAAACCAAAGATGAAGTATCTGTTTAAATAGTGAATCCTTCCTACTGGGACAATGTGGCTATCTCAGAATTTTGAATCTGAGGTCATAGGGCACTGCTTAAATAGTGAGCATGAAGTTGAAGCTACTCTTGGAATTATTTTCGTGATCTCCTTTACTGATTTAATTGTCCAAGTTCCCTCTGTCAGACTTGCTGCCTCACTCTAGACTGTTTTCTCCTGCATGCCTTGAGAATACCTGGTGTTACTGCTCGATCCTGGCATTCACTAGAACGTGAAGCTGTGATGTTACTGCTGTCTCCCTGCTGCTGTGAGCGTGGCAGAGTAGGACATGCAAGTGCAATATTATCTTGTCTTTTTCCTGCTTTTGTAATGATAACTTTTCATTGTTGTGTATGACCTCAGTTGAATAATGGAGCTGAGCTGTGACTTGGTGTCTCTAAAGAATATATCTCAGAAACAAGAACGGTTGCGTAATTTAATGTCTAACATCTCCTACTTTAACATTTCGATGGTATTTTAGCATTAGAACAATGCATTCAAAAGTTCGACTAATGCCAACCTTTCTTCTGTCTGTAGGATTCACTAGCTGAAATCGAAGAGAAGTACAAGAAAGCCATGGTTTCCAATGCTCAGCTAGACAATGAGAAAAACAACTTGGTTTACCAAGTGGATACTCTAAAGGATGTTATTGAGGAGAAAGAAGAACAGATAGCAGAGTTCTATAGGGAGAATGAAGAAAAGTCAAAGGTATTTTTTTCTAATTATAAACTATAGAAATCTGGACTACTTAGAACAGTTGAAAACACTCAGAGTAGCTTTACTTGTTGGTATTGGGCTTAAGTCTTTCTGGCATCTTTTCTCTCTACAGTTTATTAAATAAAATCTTCTGTGTAGTAAATATCTGGACAACTTATCTAGACCACTTGAGTGATTCTGTGATTTTTTTTAACTGCTTGGTAGGCTGAATTTCTCAAATAATTGCAGTAATTTCATACATAACTGAAAATAAATCTAATTGATTGATTTAATACAGGAATTGGAGAGACAGAAACACACGTGCAGCGTTCTGCAGCACAAGCTGGATGAACTCAAAGAGGGCCTTCGACAGAGGGATGAATTGATAGAGGTATGTTCATATGAGATAGAACCTGGGCAAGTAAATGTGGTGTAAGATCTGAATGGGAACAGCCAGCAGACACAGAACAGGATTAAATATTTCTTGCGTTTTTAAGAAAGAATTTATCTTGTTTTATAGTGGGTACAATTTAAGCTACCAGTCCTAAATTTATGCAGCTGAAAATGTCTCTGCAAGGTTTTCAAATGTATTGCAGCTTGCAGAATGGTTAATTCTTGTGAGAATTGTGGTTCTCTCATGAATGCTCCTTGGATCTTTTCTTTGTTGTGAGAGCAGAACTCATATTTACGTGGCCAAAAGAATTTTCCATAGCTAGAAGTTCTGATGCATGGATAACACCAAATGTTATTCTTTGCTTTTCTCAAAAGTTTCCATTTCAGTTATTTCAGATTTTTGTCAGTATCAACCATTGGAGTTTGCCATAGTGAATATTTGTTTGCTTACCCGTCAAGCACAATACACAGCAACACTGGTCAGCAGGTTACTGGGTCACAGCCATGTTTCTGGGTGTGCAGGGTGTTCCTTTCCTCCCTCACCCTATTCTTTTCTTCCTTTTCCCTTTTATTCTGGAAACAAACCCACCCACCGTAAAATCCCAGAACTGTTATCAGTCTTTGTCTTAAGATGGTCCACAAAGAAATACATATGTATATATTGTCAGCAGTGTGTGGGTGTCCATTTCTCGGTGATTTTAGCTGGAAGCTGTAGTTCAGTTATTACATCATTTTCCCACTGCCTTTTCATTTCAGTAAAAATTGATTATTGCTGAGTGTACAGGCCAAAGTTTCCACTGCCATTCTCAAAAGCTGTGTAATCGCTCATTGACCCTTTATCTCTTCACTGTGTTCTTGTGCTCTCTGGGAGGTAATACTGTAACCTCAAGAGGTTTCTGAAAGCTCCCAGTTCTGTTTTGGAAGCATTATGCTTCATGAACTGGAGTTGATGTTACTTACTAGTACAAGAAAAGGAATAAGATTACCCTTAGTATCAGCATTTGAGTCAGATAAAAGCTGATGAGAAACCCCCCCCCCAAATTCTGTTGTAGCTCTGTTGCTCGCTCTCAGGTATCTCTGACTTCGCTGAGAATTAAACAACTTTGCATGTTCTTGTTTGGGGTTTTGGTGCCGTTTAAGTGTGTGAGCCAAGAACACAGAGTAGATTTGTCTGGAGTGTTTGCTTTAGGAGAATGTAGCATGTGCCAAATATTCCCAAATACATCCAGCTGCTTTGAAGATGTGACCCATATTTGCCACTTGTTTGTGTCTTTTCCCAGTCTATTTGCACTAACATAATGTAATAACTAAATAAATAACTGAATCCAGCTGAAGCCGTGTAGCTTTTTGCAGAAAGACATTGTCTTCCATCCTAGATGTGAAATCAACTTCACACATTAAGAGGGAAAAAAATTGTCCCTAGCCCTTATGTCATCTTCATAGCTACGGATTTAATGATGTTTGCAGGGCCAGCAGCCAAATGCAGTGATAGTCAGCTAACGTGAGATATATTCCTGTAGTATCAGAAAGCACTGAGCAGTTGTCTTTCGCTTCCTGGATGTTTGATTCAGACTCCTTCTTTATACCTCCAGGAAGATTATTGTATTTTGTAAAACATTAATAAAACCAATTGTTAACATCAGTGTTCGCTTTCAAAGAGGACTTGAAGGTACCTGGAGGTTACAGCAGGGTAATTTTTTCTGTCCACAGACTGCAGGGGGAGCAGCCACTAAAGAAAAGTAACTCGAGCTGCATTAAGCTTTCCCATCAACATTGATTGAATGAATTAAATACCATACTCGTGCATGAATTCATGAGAAATAAATTACATTAAGCTGCACACTGTTTCTGTAACTTCATGCTCATAAACTCTTTGGTTGACTTTTATTACTTAGTTTCCTTTATCTATTTTAATGTTTGGGATTTTTTTTTCCATTTCCTTACTTCTCTTTCCTCTTTTATTCTTCCCTCATCCTATTTACCACAGGAGAATCAACGTATGCAGGAGAATATAGACTCCATAACCAAAGAAGTGTTTGATCTCCAGGAGACAATTAACTGGAAAGATAAAAAAATAGGGGTATGAATCAAATATGGGGTGAGAGGTATTTTTTTAATCTAGAAGTAGATGGATGCCCTCCACTCTCCAAGGAATGCCGTATAGTCCAAAGAAATTAAGGCCACTCCCAACTGAAATGTATAAAATGTTTTGCAGTTTTTCTCCTCTTCAGAACAGGAGCCACACTTTACCTGCATAATGCTGAGTAGTGCTAATTAAATCTGTAACATGACCTGTTAGATGTACAGTTCTGCGATTTTTTTACTGAATTTTTAATGGCATGCCTCATGGTAAAAGATGTGATCTTGAGTTGGCTTCTACACCCAGCTTGTGCATTCCTGTCTTGCATCTCTGCTCCTCGCAGGGTTGGTGCGTTGGAGGCAGCACTGAGCCAAGCTGGTTTTGTGATAAGACACGCGAATACTTTGGGAATTGAGAGGCAAAAGCTGTGCTGCCTTACGTTTCTTTATGTTTCACTCTTTCACTTCCATCGTAAAAAAAATTCAACATTCTAAAGTTTTCTGAACGTTCATCTGAAAGCTTTTTATCTTTAATTTGCCCTATTCTTCCCATGCTTATTTCTCACATTTGTGTAATGGACTGTCTCAATTTGTGCAGTGTTTTTGTGCTCTTTCAAATTCATTGCCAGAGTCAGTACAAGCATATCCCACATTCAAGTATCGCTGCCAGCTAGGACAAGGAAGATACATCTTCCTTTAGCCAGAATGGCCCTGCCAGTTTGTGTTCTTCGAAACACCACATCTGGTTATTTTTCTAGGTTTTTTTTTTTTAACTCTCAGAATTGAAGTCTCTTAGATATGAAAATGTAAACATGCTGCTCTTTCTCACATCTATAAACATTTGCATACTTTTCCTAGCTCACAGTTTTTGAGCCTTTCTCCCTACTCCTGAGCAGCTTTGTTGATTTTTCTCCATTCCAGCTTTAGAAGCCTCTGAGAAGCTTCACAATGGAGTTTATAACTAGAATTGTAACCTGATTTTACAATGCATACATGACTTTTTAGCTGTTTCAGATAAAGAGAGGGAGGCAAACAGAACAAAAATAGCACAAGTTTGTTTTACACCTGCCTTCTTGTGTTTACCTGTTTCTACAGTGATTGAAATTTGTGGTTATATTTGATCTTAAGTTAGATCAGTTCAAGGACACTGAGTTATAGCTTTGGGTTATATTCCTGAAATATACCATTATGTAACTGTTTATTGGCTCCAAATATTCAACTGGTAGTGGCAGCTCTGAGTTTGGTATAAATTCCACGAAGGCTTTTAGAATATTTAGCAAATGGGACCCCAGGTGTCTTTGTGTTCTGGCACACGATCAGATTCTGCTCGTACCAGTGAGGTAAAACATGTCTGCAGAACTTTGCTGTCCTGATTGCTGTCACCTGCCCCAAGGAAAGAACTGCAGAGGTGGATTTTGTACAAAATCCGTGTCACATTAAATTAAACCCTGAGCATACAAACACTGGGATTTTTACTGCTTTTGGATAATGATTACTTAGATCTACATAGGTAGAAATAAATAATTGTATCAGTTTCACTTCCTTCCCTGTCAGAATTTTCTGATTCCAACACTTGGGTATTAGGGGGTGAGGATAGAAAATCTGTTTGGGGAAGGTCAGCATCGTCACAGGACACTGCACACACAGTCTCTGTCTGTGACTCTGGCCTCTGTGTCCGTTCTCTCAAATGCTGAGCCGACTTCCCCTTCTGCCTCTGCCACTGTTCCTCAAAAATTGAACAGATTTGTGTCTTTAAGCAGAGCACAGAAAGGTGTAATGATTGAGGTTCTTCATGCTATTTATAATGTGGTTAGAGATCTAATGTGTGTTAGGAAATTAAAGGACATCTTACAGATTTTAAATTAAGACGTCAGCTAATGTTGTCACACATGTTGACTTGCCTTTATTTTAAATGTTTTATGTTACATTTACATACTAACAAATCAAGTGCAACAGCACTTGTCAAACTTTCCTGTTGAAACTGAGCGATGCTTTTAAACATTGCTCTAGTGTGCAGAGTCTGGAAGGTTATTAAAATTCAGCATTCTGCAGTTATGTGGGTACAAAGGTGTACACCTCATTTCTTTCTGGGTGTTGGCCCATTCCTACACCTCCATGCATAACAGAAGGTTCAGTTGGAGCATTTTCTTGGCAGAAATGTGCAGCTGTTGTCGGGTGAGGATTGTTTGCAATGCATGGAGCACCGAGTGCTGCCCAGTGCAGTGAGTGCCTGACTGTCGGGTGACACCGCCCCAGCACAGGCAGCAAACCTGTCCACACCCACAGTGCACTTCCAGCTGCCACACTTTCCTGTGCTCAGATAGAGCTACTGGCGTTTGCTGCCTTTTTTTTGCTCTAAAACTGATTGTGTTGGGTTTAGTAAATGGTGTTGTAACCCTTAAGCCAACAGTAAATAAACCAGTATTTGTGAGTGGACACATTCAAGGTCTTCTAAGATGTGTGATTCCTACTCCTGTACCTTATCAAAGGCAGAGATAAATTAGTTCCATAGATGTAATGTTTTAGGATCTTTGCAAATTTCATTTCTTGCTGCAGAGTGCCTGTATGAAGAAGAATCACTTACTATTTTGGTACTCAGTTTATCAAAATTTACCAAAAAAATAGAATTCACTAAATAAAAATCTCTCAAAAAATCTACTAAGACTTGTCTGAAAAAAAAGTCCTGACAAATGCAGCATGCAGCTAGATCCACAGCTTGTAGCAGGCAGTTATCAGAGATGTGTGTTAATACGTATTTAAAAAGCATTTAAAATTTCATTTCTTTACTTTTATTGAGCTCTTTGTATTTACGTGTAGAAAATCTTTTTGCTCTCTGTCATATGCTTTCTCTCTGTGCCGTTCTTTCCTTGCTCTCTGCCTGGGCCCAGGCCCTAGAAAGACAGAAAGATTACTTTGACTGCATTAAGAATGAGCGAGATGAGCTCAGAGAGGCGGTGGCTCACCTGAAGGAGGCAATGACCAGAGGACAGGTATGTTGGTAGCAGTTCCTTACAGTACCAGAAACGCAGGAATGGGGCATGAAACCAGGGTCAGTGGCAAAGAGGAGGAATGGTTGCTGTTCTTGCGCAGTCTGCAAACCTGACCTTAGGGCAGGATAAATGCTCCCTGCATTGGAACTGTTTCCGTGAACTTGAAAAGCTCTTAAAAAGCTTCACTGTTGATTTCTCTTGGAGCACTTCTGTTGCATGACTAGTTTGGTTTTTCTTTTGCATTTTTAGAGACACGGATTAGTTATAATTCCGGATGGCACACCAAACGGTGACGTAAACCACGACCCAGTGATTGGTGCAATAACCGTCGTGTCACAGGAGGCCGCCCAGGTCCTGGAATCCGCAGGAGAAGGACCCCTAGGTGAGAATATCCTCGCATGCTTTACAGAGTGTGTGGGGTCTTTGTCTCCTCGTGTTCACAGGGGTGGATTTACAGCTGCAGGTGCGAGCACCTGTGATGCTTCTGGAATAGATGCTTGTACAGCTTTCAGCACTGATTTTAATCTTTTGTTTGTTCTGAGTAAAAAGACAGATGTATCTTCTGAGTAAGGAAAAATACGTGCTCAGATGTTTGAAATTGATTCGTTTTCTTGGTCCAGTTCCTGTTTTAATACTGTCAGAAAACATCCTGCTTAAAAGTGTCATCTTTTGGATTAGTGTGTTTTCCATTGGGATTCATGAAAATAATTCTTTGAGAAGTTTGCTTAATCAATGAAAGAACAGCAAGTGCATTCTTCCATCACATTCATTAGAAAATGATGTTTTAAAGACATCCAAGAAGTGACAGGGACAGCAGAGACACTAATTGGGGATTTCAGGGTTAAGTTACTTTAACTTGCGTTTATCCCTAGGTTGAGCAAGTTATTGTATGCAAGGTCAATCCTCTGTGAAACACAGAAAAACATCTCAATATACTTGAGATATATAAGTATATATAACTCAAGTACATAATATATAATAGTTGCTTATTTTGGTATTGACAGAAATTTTTCCCTTTTTTCTGCTATCAACTGAAGGTCGTTATGTTATTAGTGAGATACCAAAGTTTTAAGGTTCTGGTGCTGTTAGCTTTGAAGAGCATTTCATTTGAAATGGAACAAAAAGTTATGAAAAACATATTCCTAGTTACAGATTCCTCTGATTTTTAATTGGGTTCTTTGGTTTCAGATATCAGGCTACGAAAACTGGCTGGAGAAAAGGAGGAATTACTGTCCCAGGTAAAATAAGTTATTAATTTCAGAAATAGACCTTTGTGTATAATTTTGCAGACAATTTATATATAAGCAATAAACAAACGTTAAGCACTAAAGCAAAATAAAATACTCCTCTTCTTACCTCACTGACGACCAGGAGTGAACAGTTCCTCTGTTAGTGTCCTTACCCATGGGACTTTGGTCTTGGTTGGTAGAGAATCCTCATTTCACAAACTGGTTGGCTGAAATCTGACTTGCTCCTGACTCTGCTGTTGGTGCACACCAAGAGCTCTTTCTTTTATTTTGTCTCATGCGGGAATATAAAGTCAGTAAAATGACACTCTCGTGAGCTCAAGTGGCATTTTCTTCAAAATTGCCGAGTGATCCTATTTCATTTCAGTTACTCAAAGAGAAAATTAATTCTCTCAAAGTAGTTGTGTTTAAATACAGCCCTGTTGTGAGAAGAGAGGACCCAAGCAAACACGCAGCCATTGAGCAGTTGTTAAGAATACTGAGGTGTTTGCCTTTCTAATTGGAGACATTGCAAATTTAAACCATTGTTGTCAGCATTTGCTCTTGCAGTGAATGAACCTTAATTA
>VYZT01008485.1:0-14400 GCA_013400735.1 Pomatostomus ruficeps
CTGGAAAAGGTTGTCCAGAGAAGTGGCAGGTGACCCATTCCTGGAAACATTCAATGTCAAGTTGGATGGGACTCTGGATAACCTGACTTAGCTGAAGATGCCCCTGCTCATTCCAGGGAGGCTGGACTAGATGGCCTTTGGAAGTCCCTTCCAACCCAAACTATTCTATGATTCTGTAAACAAAAAATAAGCTTAACATAGATGCAAAACTTGAAAGAAGTTTTTCTTGTTAACTCTCTATCAGATAATGGCTTTACTTCTCTGTGGGAGCTAAGTTACCTGTGTCAAAAGGCTTTAAAAGTTGCGTGTTCTCTTGTAAAACACAATGGAAGCGCCATATGAATGAAACCATCCCATATCAGAAAAACATCCCCTTCTCAGTGGTACAGCAGATGTTGAAGTCCTTAAGCCTAATGGGCTACAAATATATTCCATGGCATGTTCTCACAGAGATTCAGAAGCCTTCCTGTGCTCAGCAGGCAGAAAAATCCACTCTTCACATATAGAAAAGATGTCTTTTCTCACACAGCAACAAAGCAAAGCAGAATAGCATTAAGCAAAGAAGTGAGAGCTGCCATCTCCCATCTCCATACAGCATTTCCCTCTGCCCCACTCCCTAGACACAGAACATTAGTACTCCACCGACAACTCCTCCGACATGAAATAGGGAATAACAGAAATGTTTGATTGCTAAATTAAATCTCCATTCCGGTTGTCTCAAAGCGCTTTTACAGCAAGCATATGGAAGGCAGCAATGCTTGGTACCACAGCAGAGAGGAAGCAAAACAGTTTTTTGTCTTCTCAAGAAGTTTTGCAGCTTAGAACACCTGAGCAATCATCCATGGATTGTCTTTGTCTTTCTCCTGCCTGGCACATATGCTGCACTCCTTAACCAGGGAAAAATCATTTTGACTACCTCAAGATTTGACAATACAAGCAACCTCTTAGTCCTGAACTTATTTCATTGGTAAACATCCCTTTTCTTGTAGTGCTGAATGGAAAAAAAAAAAAAAATCCCATGTTAACTTTCTCTTCAGAAAGCAAAATCAGTTGCCTAGCTGTTATCAGACAATTCTAAACAACCCCATGAACTCATACCCTTTTCACTGGCAACTCCTATCGAATCTTAGAAATTAAGTATAGACAAAAATAGGATTTACTATTAAAACACGGGTCATAAATAGAGCTCAATATAATGTGCTCAGAGCCAGTATGAAAACTGATCCAAGGAGTCACAAAGTCTTTCTTCATCTCTGACAAGAATTATTATGGCATGTTGCTGTGCACTGTTAAAAAGCCGCTATGCTCACCTTCTCAGTCTGCTGCATTTCATCACTAGTGAATGTCATTTTGCTACAGATGTAATTCTGTAACCAGGGCCATGTCTAAACAAAACAGTGAGAAAAGATATGGCAATTGTTTACAGCTGTCTACAAGGGCAGTTTGGTGTATTACTTCTTCCACTACTGATAATGCATGGCCCATAAGACAGAGAATGAGCAGGAAAACATTTCCACATCTTTTCTGTATCCAGTAACAGGACTGACTAGAGGAAAAACAGCTAAACCTTCTCCTAGTAGCATGGCACACATGACCTCTCCTAGAAGCATGGTTCTACCACTCAAGGAGGCAAGAGACAGACTTTAACCACACACCTCCTCCAGTGCAATCAAGTCTGTGCCATTCAGGTGCTCAGTGCCACCTATTTACTGGTGAGGTTGTAAAGCTTCATGGTTACTTAAAATTAAAAGATTCAATATAAAAGTAAACCAGTGACTATTACCTGAACAATTCCTTTGGATTATGATGACTGACTAATATTTGTATGCATCACAAGAGGAATAGTCGCATCAGTTCATGTCCCTAAAAACAAATCAAAGATAAATTTTTGCTAAATTAATCCAAGGATTGCCATACCAGATCACATCCAAGCTCCATATGGAATGATGATATATAAGATATAAGGGAACACTGGATATACTCACACTGATTTCTTGCATGGCAGAGAATAGAGGACTTCCCTAAAATAACTCAGTTCAGACATCAAGCTCTGGCTAACCCTAATGTGTCAGAGTAATTTTTAAAAAAATAACTGAAGCAAGGAGTCATATGGATTTGAAGAAACCTCTGGAGGTCTTCTAGACCAACATCCTGCTCAAAGTAATTTGAGTTAAAACTGGGTACTCAGGTCATTCTTCAGACAAGTTTTGAGTGTCTCCAAGGATGACGATCCCACAATCTCTCTAAGAAACCTGTGCCAGTGTCTGAACACCCTCATGACATCTCATTTTTTTTCCATAATTCTGATTTTAAAAACTCCCATCTTTCAGCTTTGTTGCCTCTCATCCTTCTTCCACTGTGTACCCCCATGGAAAGCCTGGCTCCATCTTCCCTACACACCCTGATCAGTTTAGCTGTAGACTGCAACAAGATATCCCCAAAGCTGTCTTTCCTGAAAAGCTGAACAGATGCAGCTTCCATAGCCTCTCCTCAGAGACTATCCTTCCATCCCCTCCATCCCCTTACATCCATAAGCAGTAAGTCTTCTGCTGGCCCCAGGATCAATCTCTGAAGGGCATGCAGAGGTGACTGGTTGCTAATTCCACTTTGTGACTCTGATGGCCACATTTGAGCCCTAAGGTCCAGTCCTTATCCCACCCACCTCACCACCCACCTAAGCAGTCTGTATCTCACCAGTCTGGCTCTAATGACACTATGGGAGAGCATGTCAAAGACTTTTCTAAAGTCAAGGTAGACAACATGCCTTCATCCACTGAGCCAGTCATCCTATGATAGAAGTCAATCAGGTTGGTCAGGTACAATTCATCCTTGGTAAATGCATAAAAATGTGTAAGGAGTGTTTTAGGGAATAAAGGAGCAAGATTTGGCCTGGCTGTTCTCAATCACCACCTTATTATCCCTTTTTGTACTAAAAGAAGGATTTGCTCCATAATCTCCCCAAGTATGGAGGCTGATTGGTCTGTAGTTCCCCAGACCTTCCTTGTCCTTCCTGGTGCTGGGTGTGACAGTGGCCCTTTTCTAGTCATCAAGTACCTCCCCTGACTGGCATGACTTGAAGTCTTTCCTACCTCCATCCCTGCATGCCTCAATTGTCTCCCATGCCTGCTTCCAACTTCTGTTGACATCTTTTTCTGCATTTGAACAAATTAACTATTCTGGTGCTTTGAGAAGGGTGTCAAGGAGTCCATAAAGCTCAACCAGCTTCTTATGCCCATTTACCCTACAGGCTAGTTTCCCATTGGAGCCTGACAATAGGAACTGTGAAGACACCAAAATCTGCTCTCCTGAGGTATGAGGTAGTGATTCATTCCACTTATTTGTCTTTCCCACTTCTCTGAGTGCTTGGAACTCCAGCATCTCAGAATCACTGTAGCCAGTGATGCTTCAACCTTCAGATATTCAACCAGTTCTTCCTCGTTTGTGAGCAATAGCTCCAGTAGAGTATCCCCACCTTGTAGCTCATTGATCACCTGCATTAAGACACGGTCTTCAGCACACTCCAAAAATCTCCTGCATTGTTTGTGCTCAGACCTATTGCCCTTCTAGTGGACTTTGAGTTGGCTGAAGTCCCTCATAAATAACAAGGTTTGCTATTTTGAGGCTTCATCTAGCTGTCTAAAGGTCTCCTCTGCTTTCACTTTCTGACTAGACAGTTTGCAGCAGATGTACCGTTAAACCACCTCTGCTTAGCTGTCCTCTGCTCCTGACTCTCATGCTCTGGACCTCTTTGCTCTGTCCAAAGGGAACTGCCCACAAACAGCTGCCACCTCTTTGCATACAGTACAGCTCCTGCTTCTCCCCTTCTCAGCCTGGCCTTCCTGAAGAGCCTGTGTCCATCTCCTGCAGCGCTCTCATCCTGAGAGCCATTCCACACAAGGATGTGTGCAATCCCACAGGAGGTCCAAGCTCAGTGGCAACATGGGGATGCCTAATGCCACCTGTTTGCTCCCCATGCTGCCTGCATTTGGGCACAGGCACTTGAGATGGGCTCCCAATCATGCTGCTGTCATGAGGTGAACCCAAGATCTTCTTCCATCTTTTTGCTCACCCTTTTCTTCAGAGAATGAACTCCCTTCCCCAGTAAGCATCATTTAAACCACTTTCACAAAGTTGCACAGCCAATTAGAGAAGACCTCAGCTCACTTTGTCAGACTCTTGCTCAGCAGTCCTTGCTTCCAGAGCATATCCCATGTCCATGGAGATCACAGCCCTGTCAACACTACCAACACAGCTACAGACTGCCTACTGGACGTGCCTGCTCCAACTAGAGCCTTCCCCCTTCACCAGCAATACTGAGGAGACCCCAGCTGGGCACCTGCACCCTTCATCCTTGCACTCAAAGCACTCCTGACACACACAGGGTCTCCCCAGGCTGCATCACTCGTGCCCACATGGATGAGCAGCTGTGGTCATAGCCCAGGAGACAGACAAGCTTTGGCAGCCTCTTTGCAACACTTACGTGCAAGCTCTTGGCAAGCAGCAAACCTCCTGTTAGAGCACGGCACATGAGGGCTTCTGTCTCCTCAGGAGAGAGCTTCTGATACCTACCACCCTCCTTTTCTGGAAGCTTTTAAGGGTTGAGGAGGCTCTGCTGGCTCTGCTGCCCCATCCCAAGGAAAGTAGGTCATCTCGCCCACCTCTTCACAGGGCATTTTACCTTCTCTGCAACTGCTGAATCACAGGTGCAACAGGGGCCTTAATTATGCTTTCAGAAGTAACAAACTTCCAGCCTTCTCCATCTTGAGTTTCCACCCTTGACTCTCAAAGCTTATCTCTATTTTTCTCTCCTTCCTTCTGACATGGAGCTCAAGTTCTTGCCTCTGCAGGGCCCCTGGAAAGATCTGTACATCGTCCCTAATTTGTACAGCCTGCTCACTATCTTCTACAGCTCTTCCCCCTGGCACCTCATTGTTCTCTGACCAGAGAGCCCAGCTGTTGGCACCACCAGGCAGCGAAGCTGGTGGTCACAGCCCTGCCATGACAGCCACTGTCACTCTGCTAGTCACCACTGATGCACAACTAGAGAGATGTGCCCTTCCTGCTAGATCTCATCCTGCTCTCCAGTAGTGCAAAACCAGTTCAAGTCCTGAAGACAGAGGAGTAATAGTTCCTCAAAACTAATTTTATGACTAACTGGAAAAACTCTTTATGAAGATATTTGTCTAAATGAACTTGAAATATTCCTGGTTTTTAAACTCAGACAACTTCTTTTGAAAAAGGATTTAACTTGGTTTGTTACTTCTTCAACTACTGATAGTGCATTTAACTTTGAAAAAGTTTAAACTGGGTTTTTTCCTTTTTCTGAGTTCAGTTTTCTCTTCTTGCAGCTTCACTGCCTCGGTTTTCAAGGCAAAGGGGAAAAAACTTCCACTTTAACTGCATCCCTTTTTACAAATGTCTTTCCTAAGGCAATCAAACATAAACTTTCCAATCTTCTCAGAAGACAGAGATTTTAGCCTATTCCCTAGCCATTTTCTGTTGCCTCTGAAATGTCTTTCATTTGATTGCAACACCTTTGGAAATAAACGGTAGGGCTCATCTGCCCAACTGCAGGCACCCACAGTGATTCATTTCATCCTCTGGTCGGCATCTAATACATGCCTGAGGACTCAGTCTTTATAAATACCCATGTCTTTCTTTTGTCTAGAAGAGACATTGAGTGATTGCTTTAGACTTCGACATCTTAAAATGTTTAAGTAAGGACAGACAAACCCCACACTGAGGTGACAGAACTGCACACAGTATCCTGGATGACTCAGTCTGAATTTACATAAATGCAGTTTCAAATTCACTATCCCATTCCTTTTGCATTCTAAGATACCTAGACAGAATTAGGGAAGAAAGGGGCTGTATAGAATGGGGAGGTCCAGAGCCAAGAGAGCAGCCAGGTACTCAGACAGTTCCTCAACCCTAACAAAGTTTCAAAGATTTTTCCTTGGAAAAGCTAAGTGGCTCCTAGCTGAGCTTCAGAAGGGCTTCAGCAGTCATGCTGTTAAAAACTTGAGTGCTTAAAATTTTAAACGTGGAAGTTGAAGCACTGAAGACCATTAACAGGTTCAGCTAGAAACCACTTTGCTTCTATCAGAATTTCTTCAAGTATGTCCATCAAGTCAGGGGGCTCCTCCACACCATTGTGCCCTGGGGAGCTGAGAAGTCCTTCCTACAGGAATCCGCACCCCTGCGTGCAGGAGAGGTTGTGGACCTCAGCCAAATCAGCGCTGTGATGCTGAAAGTTTTAAATGCTTCAAATTTCAAGTGTTCAATCACAAACTCAGCAGATGTGTAAGATTTTAATTGCCAGCTTCACTGCTGGTGATCATTCATTAATGAAAACATTTCTGTTTTCAGATTTCAAAACCAATTTTAGTCAAGTCTTTGTGCTTAGGTGATTGCAGATCTCTAAGCACACATGAGCAGGTGTGCATCTGGACCATCCAAAAGAAGATAAATGGCAAAACAGTCATTTTCAGTCTGGGTATTTTTAATATTTACCCCACAATCACGTAAGCAGTGAAAAACTGTTCTCTCCATGTCCTTCTCGTCACCAAAATATTGAATTAAAGAGGTTGTAAACAAAGAATCAAGGCTCCAGCTGAAGACAAACATTTATCAACATTCCCAAGTGCCAGGAGTGGAGAGATAAGCATTGAAATTGCTGTGGCTAGGGAAGAGCAGAACTGAGAAAGAAAAAGAAGGCTCCTTTGGCATCCAGCAGTGTTCTGATGATGCAGAAAGGAGGAAGGCTCCCTAGAAGGTCCTGCACAGCCAGCATCCCTCCCTGTCCCATTCCCAGTAGATGAACAACGGAATGAAAGGGAAGAGACAGAAATCAGAAATGGAGAAGCAGAGTCACAACATAAGCAATCATCTGAAATTTTAAAAAAGAAATAATCTTTAGGGGTTTAATAGTGCTTTTGATAATATAACCAGGAAAAAATATAGTTCTGCTCTCTAGCTTCTGAACATTTTAAGGTGCACTCATTTTTTAACTGCTTCTAGATGAGCTAAATATATATTTTCTTCATGAAGACCAGCTTCCCAATTCTGGATGTTTGTGGTTTAGATAAAAGCAGCCCCTGCTTGTAGACCTCCACGACTAGCAGCAGATTTGGTATCAAGAGAGGAAGATGCATAATCTCCAGGAGTGGACTGTTTGGGGATCCAGGCAGGATGACTGACAGCTGGAGGCAAAACAAGCTGTCTGCAACAGTTCACAATGATCCAGACGAGACAGTGCAAATATGCGGCGTCTGAGCTCAGTGCCACTGGAGATAAACCTGAGACCATTCTGTTCCCCAGTTCATACAAACCAAGGTCCTCTGCACATAGAAATACTTGTGCACATCGGAGAATTGCCTTAATTTAATAAATAACATGAAGACTAAGAATTTTACCCAATACTATTTCACAGCAGCAATGCAAACACTGTGAAGAAATAGAGCAGAGCTAAATAATAATTAGGAATTATAAGTTCTGCATCCCCAGCTGCCTTTCAGCTAGAAGAATCACAGACATTACGGATGGAAATTGCCTATTAGATCATCTAGTCTAACTCCTTGACAGTGAAGGATAAATATCTCAGGGTGCTATCCCTTACAACACCAGCTGGGATCACTTTGTTATCTTTGAATTTCAGCCTAGTCTGGAATGGACAGAAGATCTGTTCTGTGCTGCAGAGAGAATGTGTTCAGTAGGTAAGGATATAACACATGATCCATTGCTAATGCTACTTGTTCATCTTTTAATGCAACTGATGTCTACTACATAAAATCATCAGTGCTACTCCAGCAAACAGAAAGGAAATGAAAAGCTTTATATGTCGGTCCTTTTCAAGAAATTTTTTTCTGCTGAGATAGAAAAAGAAGCAATTTCCCCAGTGTAACTGGACCTAATATCATATGCAGCTCTGCATAGGTATTTAGCCCTTCAAAACCTATGGACAAACCGCAGATGTTTTTTATCTTCATTATGAAACTTAGTTTGAGAGTTGGCAAAGAGACACATGTAGAAAGAATCTGGATACAAGACAGAATAATTTCTTTTACTCAAAGCACTTCATAGCAGCCTTTAACATTAGAGACACACAAGAGATAGAAGGCAAGAAAAGGCTTTCCTCTGTATTAACATTATGCATTTTATCAGAGTACAACCAACTGCTGTGAGGTGGTAACTGGCTCTGCTCAAACAGTTTCAAATGAAGGACATTCACACACATTTTGATGTAGCCATGAGGGCTAACTGTTTTCACTAGGGCATGTATTAATGATCATGACGTTCTCATCTCCCTTATGGCTCTCTCTATTTACACCTGCACACTTTGGCCAGGGGAGAGGCAGGGAAGTGCAAAGCAATTTAGATCAGTTTTGTGGGATTACCACTGGTGCTGCCACGCTCTGCTCTGTCAGCCAGCGGGTCAGATGTGCCCCTGGGGCACAGCAGGGATTCCCCAGCAGGGATATGCTTGCTGCTTCCAGGCAGCTAACAGGTCTGCAGTGTATCAATGTTTCCAAGACACGTTTTCTCCAAGCACTGCAGGGAAGTTAAGATTTCAGCCTGGAACCACAAACATTAAGAAAGCCAATCACTATGATTGGTCTAAGCATTAGATGTCAAATACTCAAGCTCACACTCAATAAAATTTCATCAAGGTCAATACAATGCTGCAGGCCCTCAGGTGCAGATAATTTTTTTAATATCTTATTTGCTGAGACTGAATTTTCTTTGCATCAGATGTTAAACTACTGAACAAGATAAACAACCAAAACCCACTGTGATGCTCATATTGATGACATTTTCCAGAATGTTCTTGTTTTAAGACACCACAGCTCTATTCCAGGCTATGAAATAACAGATTGATTGACTACAGACTGCTTGTGTGACCTTCTGTAGGAATGACTTTTGTCTCTGTTAAGTTGAAAGATACTTGGCAAAAGTCTGGTTTTATTATACGTTCAAAAAAAAATCATTCTGTTTGCCTCCTGAAATTAGGAATTAGAAGTTTCTCATAGAATGTGTCTTTCTTTATCACTTTCATGCTTCAGACCCACATTCTTGAGAAGGATGTTACTCACGTAAAGCTCATCCAGCCTGGGCTACTAAGTATTTCATTCAGGAATGAAATACTGGCTACCTTATTTCATTCAGGAAGACAGGCAGGGGTCATTTCTACAACAGCAGAGCTTAGCTACACACAATGCGTTAATGTAAATCATTAGGAGCTCAGAATACTTGCGCAATTTTTTTCAAAATCTTACGCAAAAATCAATTTGCTGCCTCTCCTGCTAGTGGCAGCAACTTGCTAAAGGAGTAGAAGTAAAAAGCTAGTAAAAGGAGTAGTATTCGTGGCGACTAAGTGGTAGAGGTTTCTGATGGAGCCACATTTGACATAAGCTGCTACACTGCAACTTCTCTGCCAAAACCCCACCTCCCCTCACTGGAGGATTCACTTGCAATTAAGCAATTTGAAGTTACAGTAGTTCTGTGACGTAAGTAATAGCCTACACACTAACATAAACAACTGCCTTTACATTCACTTTTCTCCCAATGTCAGGGAAAAGGCTGTATTAAAAAAGACAGTTCTTAAATTCAAACTATTTGGCAGCAGCCAGTAGCACCTTTCTAAATTAAACAGGAAAAAAGTGTTCCTACTTTAATGTGGTTTCAACTGGGCCTTTAAAGAACAGTAGAAAAAATTCTAAATTAACAGAAAAGTGTAGCAGAAGTGATTTTCACTTAACAATTTATAAGCGATGCATTACATAGGCCATTCAGAAAGCAAAAACTGAACTTTCAGTCAGTTTAATGCTGTGTTATGCTGTAATTTGTGTTCCAGAAAGATCAGTGCAGTGTTTAGGGGTACACAGCCTCCTCTGAATGCATGCCCAGTCACTCTCAGCTCCTTTAGGGATAGTCTATGCCTCTTACATGGGAGCAGAGTATTTGACTTTTCAAATCAGTGACAAATTATGTTTTTCTGATTTTGATTCTATTTTCAGCTTAGTATTGGATACAAGTCAAGATAGAACTGGAGCAAATGTGAAAATTGCTGCAAGGAACTAGAATTCAGTAACATACTAAATTGCACTTTTAAAGAATCAAGCTATGTCAACTGGTGCCAGCATACCATTCCCATATAGCAGAGTTCTTAAGGGCAGAAAATATTATTTTGATAATGAATAGCATATAGTATCATGTTCTCTACTTATAATTAATCAAAATTTACGTCTTTGTGGGTGTAAAATTCATCCTTTAAAATGTAACACAATAACAAAGCAGGAATCAAAATGAGAATGTATCATTAAATTTGCTTGTGATGTGCATATAATTACCAAGCTATTTCTTAAAAACAAGGTCATAAATCAATGTCCCTATTAAGTTCCCAACATTTTATTATTTATCTCCAATAAAATGAACTCAGCCTGGTGACAAGGGCAACTGTTTGTTTTGAGAGCAGCTGGATCTGGCTCCAGATTTCTCTGATCAGAGTGCATAACCAAGACCATTTGACAGCAGTTAGATGAAGGAGGACAGAGGGACATCTGTGTTCCATCAGGAACATGATTTAGGAACATGTTAGAATGGGTAGGAGCTGCCTTCACAATTACTCAGCTTTGTGGGAACACCACAGGGATTAAAGGCTGTGAGAGGACAGAGACACTTGTGGGGCAATATGCAGGGAGCATTGTTGCCAGGATCTCCTGAGCTGAAGGAGTCACAAGAGCTGTGTGCAAAGCCTGGGGTTTATTGCACTGGACAGCCAAGTTTGGTCCCACCAACCATCATCTTCTCCCTCAGGTGCTGAACACAGCACCCTGACCCTACAGGCTGTGGTGCCGAGCTGTGCCTCCACCCTCCCGATGTCAGGGCACTTGGCCACGCAGCAAACTGCTGCTGGGGCACGCAGCAGGGCAGCAACTTGATGAGATGTTCAGTGCATGCACAGTTAGTTTGCTGAGTGCAGCTGTGATGAAAAAGCTGCCTCTCCCTGCAATGTTGCTGCTCTGCCTCCCTGCCCGGTGCACCCTGCTTCCATAACCTTCCCCAGCACAGCATACTCACAAATGCCAACAGTGGGAATATGTATGGAGGTCTCACCACCACACACTTTTCCCCAAAACACACAGATGTTTTGGTGGGAGGTGAGCCCTATCATCCTCCGAGTTCTGACTCTCAAAAAAGAGAGGGTTTGCAGTGAGCACATTCCAGATGAACAGCAGCAATCCTTCACCCACCCAGGCGTGTTGGGAAACATTTACGAACCCACAGGAACATAAAATGAACCTGTGCTGATTGAGGATCAGGTCCCTATATCCTCTCACGTGCAGGAAAAAAATCTCCAATAATCAGTATAAGAGAAAAGTTGGAAAATTGTGTGTGCTGGAAAGTGCTAGAAGCTGTTGTCTGGGAGCAAGATTCAATGGGGTGGATTCAATGCTGCAAAACAGCAATGTTCAGTTTTTGATATTTTACCACAGTTCCACAAAAAGTAATGTTTGTACAAAGTCACACTCAGCTAAAATGAGACCAAGATCACAAGTGACAAAAAATGCAGTAACTTATTTTTGCTATATTTTAGTGTACTATATCTCAAATATTTCATTACTGCATTACATTCTACAGAATCTCTTACAACTGACAGTACAGCTGTACTAGCTCATGAATGCATTGCACAGAAGATACATTTCATATACATTTTTGCCTACCGCTCATGAGACGCAGCCTGTCTGCACAGTCTTCTTGCTGCTCTGCCCTATGGACACCCCTCTTGGTTGTCCACCCCTCTTCTGCCCCTTGGATGCTCCTTCCTGTTCTGTTCAAGGCTGTCCACATGCCCAGCGCAGCCCTCAGCAGCTCCTGCTACCATTGAGAACTCTCTGCATGGTACACCAGGATTAAATACACACACGGCATTTTTCTTCAGTGAAAACACAAAATAGTATTTTACTGAGTACTTCAATCCTAGTCATTGCTGACGGAAAGCACAAAACTACAGCTAAGTATAAACATCAAGAACCTGTAGCATCTTTCAACTTTGAAAGTTGGGATGAGGACAAATAACTGCTGCATTCACATCTGAAGAGAAAACATTAAACCTTCCAGGCTAGATATACAGTATATGCATTTGTATGTACATAAATATGTTTATATCCTTAACAGAGACCCCTATCTACAGTATTATGGAATGAAGATCTATCTACATCTATAAAAAAGTATTAGAGCTTTTTGTTTAGAAAGAACATCTGTCAGTGCTCCCTTCAGACTTGCCTTCTAATTTAACAAACAACATAAATGAGTCCCATTAAATCAATTTTATAGGCAAAGTGGCTTTTTTTACCTCTAATTAAAGTTATTCCTGATTTATATCAGTAGATGTGAAAAAAGAATCAGATCCAAAGTGTTAGACATATGGCAACCTGACTTGTTGCATGAAGGCATATATTCAATATCACAGAACTCAGTAAGAAAGAACCAAAATAACAAAGCATCTGAACAGTGGTTTCTCTGAGTGAAAAATGAAAAGGCAGGGAATCTGGTTCTTTTCTTAAACCAGGACTAGGACAACAAGACTTCTTTGACTTAATGACATTAATTTATGCCAAAATGTGTAAGATTGGAGTGAAGCTGTAGTTACGATGCCAAGATAAAAAAGGGAAATTTTAAGTAATGTGTATCACATTAGAATTTAAAAATAACCTTTTTTTTTGAAACAAGGGTTGCTATAATTACCTCCCAGGGAAACCATGGAAGCTGTTACTTGGGACATCAAAACCAAGTTGCATGAAATTTCTGCATTCTTAAACAAAATTCCTCTGAGAGCAGGGAGGAAAGAGGACTTGGTTCTATCAGAGTTTTACACATGTCTCAATTCAAGGAATGTGTTTACTTCGAAAACAAATTCAACAACTTATCTGTAAAACTGCAATTGTTTTTTACAGCAACATAGTATAGGAGGTAACAGTCAAAGCTTGGAAAACACAAATACGAAGGTTATCTCAAAATACTGTACTGAACTACTTCTGAATACTTCAAATATTTTGGGTAACACATGCTCTAATTATATCATTGCATTACTATCAAATTAAATAGCTTCTTTTTTTATATACTAAAACAAGACAGGTCACCTGAAATATCGTCTATTAATATCAGCATTACAAGACCAGATTCCCAGTAGAGAGGGAAAAAATCAATGGGAAAGAAAAGTCTTAACTGCAGCTGGATGACTATTAGCTGTTTAATGCACTAACTTCTCCCATTAAACATCTTGTCCACTCCTGTCCAGCACTTAAACTCCAAACAGAAAAGAGTATATTAAAACCAATGCAAACTGAGCATTGATGCTGATGAGACTCATAAGGAATTTCCAGAGCTGCCTAACACTATGAAGAGATGATCTGATGCCACAGTAGCAGATACAGCTGTCCTGCAGATCAAGACTACTTGTTGCAATTAATGTTTTATGCCTTAATACATTAAACTATCTCAGAGACTAAACAAACATTCAATTGCAGCTGAAACTTTAGGAGGAAATTTTAGTGATGATAACAGATGTATTTACAGGAGCATAACACGATCATAACAGAAAGGCTGGAGAAAAACTTTCTATTTTACACTAATCTATGAGAACTCCTGAGACACGGATTTCAGTCTTATAAAATCATATCAGCGTATTACAGGCTCTACTCGAATTCACTCCTGACTCTAATGGCATACAGACAATGGGTCACTGACTCTCAACTACAGGTGTACCTATCCAGACAACCACTAAGTCGTGGATCTCAAAGTCCACCTTGAAGAAACTGATCAGTCAGGAATGTCTGCGCATCCAGCAGGCACGGGGAAATCTGTTGCTGAAATATTTCCGAACACATAGCCGGAACTTTGTTTTATGCTGCTTAGTACAGAGAAGCCCTACAAACATAGGAAGTTCACATCCCCTCGATGTTGAAGGAACAATGTGCACGCCAGGCATCATACAGATGTAACTTTTCAAATATTAAAAAAAATGTTGCTAGTACCAGTGGTAAGCACTTCATGACTTTGTTTTCATTCAGAAAGGGACTCGGCAGAAATGCTAAACCCAGCCAAAGCGGCAGCTGCGCCTAAGCGTGACTCCCGACCCGATTTCCAGCACCGGGCTGCCGAGGGCTGTACTCCCGCAGGTTTGCGCGGCTGGCAGCCGGCAGACGGAGCGGGCACGGGGAGGCAGCGGGCTCCAGCGGGCTCCAGCGGGCTCCAGCGGGCTCCAGCGGCCCCGCGGAATAACCCGGGCGGGAGGCGCGGGCACCGCCGCCTCCTTCCCGACAGGGACCCGACCCCGCGGGCAGCCGCGGGGCTCTGCCGGGCGCGGGCGAGGGCCGGGAGCGGGGCACTCACCGCGGG
>VYZT01008485.1:14937-92437 GCA_013400735.1 Pomatostomus ruficeps
CGGCTGCCGGGAGGGCGGGATGGGCGCTCTGCTCTGCGCCCGGCGCCGTGGAGCTGGGGTAAGGGATGTGGGGAAGTGACCCGGTACCCCGGCACGGCTCCGCGGGGAGCGGCGGTGCCCGCGCGGGGACTGGGGACGATCCTGGGGCCCTTCCGGTGCTGCCGTCCCGGCCCCGCCGCCGCCGCCGCCGCCGCCGCCGTGCTGGACAGCTCCCTGGCAGCTCCAGCGGCCGGGAAAGCCGGTCCGTGCTCCACGCCAGCCCTCCCCGCCAGCGAACTTTTGAAATGACGTTAGGGAAGCTGAAGCTTAGGAAATAAATCGTTTTAAAAACTGGGGAGACAGGATGCCGGCCATCAGCTTTCAGAAACAAAAGTTGTCGTCTTTGTGCAAGCATTGCTCCCGTTAATACTGTAGGTCATGTCCAAAAGAGCAAAGAAACTAAATTCGTTCCCCTGCTACAGCCCTGACAAGAGAAAGGACTGAGTTAGAAGACCCAAAGCAGAGGAGCTTCGATCCCGGATGACACGCAAGGTGTCTCCTTCCCAACTTTCCCTACCCTGTCAGTTGAAAGACACCTAGAGAGATTCATGCCAATAGTGATAATCCCATATAGTTCTTCTCAGAAAAATTGCTCCAAGAAAATGTGATCTTAGCTGAAGTGGTTTGTCCTACCATCAAGGAAGACAGCTTGTCATTACTTTCCCTTTGTTCAAGCAAAACTTATTTTAAAAGTCAATGATTTTAAGATAGTTTTTACTCTACCTTTTCCCTGTATTATGACATGTTTTACAACCTTATCCTTTTAAATGTCTGAATGCAGCCTAAACAAAAATCACTGAAGAAACGAGGGAGATTTCCGCAGGTATGAAGGAGCTTTTGAGCATGGCCCCAGGCAGCACAACCCGGTGTCTGCTCTCAGAGGGGGGACAGGTCTGTGGCTGAGCATGCTGCTTTTAACAGGGACATGACAACCCTTGCCAGGACATTGCTTTCAGTGCTGTCATCCCTGTTTCCCTTGACTCATGTAGTGTCCTTTTTTTTTTTTTTTAATATAAATATACATTGAGTCTGATGATTGAAGCCTGTGGCTTGAAAGGATGTGTAGGAAAGCCAGAGTGTTCCATACTACCTTCTGTTGCCACATGAAGTATTCCACTTGGGATGCACAGACTTTCTTTTCGCAGTCCTGGTGATGCCCTCGGCAGCCCTAGGACATGAACCAGACATGACTTCACACGCAAGTAATTCACATATGAACCTTCAGATCTGTTATCCTCCTCTGTGATTAACAATATTCACCAGTGTCTGAGTGTAGGGAGGTGAAACAGTCACTCTGCCTTTTTTCTTCTTCTTCCCTCCAAAGAAATCCTCGTTGTCACAGATTCTTTGAGACCTGCTGCACAAGCCCTTGCTGGCCCTCAGGCCAAGCTCCCACCATTGAGGGAACTCAGGAATTAAGGGGTCTGGAAGGTGCCCTTTGGTACTAAACATCATCCCTAGCACACAGTACTCTGTGTTAAGATGTTAATGTTCTTTGCAAGCTCCAGTTTTCATTAAATTTGCTTCCTTCTCACAGACCATTTCATATAGTCCTCAGTGAAGCAAACTACCACTGGTTTCCTGGCTGATGCAGTGACAGTGACAACTGGGTAAGAGCCATATAGTTTAGCATGGAAAATGCAAATACATATTTATAAGTTCTAAACTGCTAAAATACCAAAGTGTCAACTGGTTCCATGTGCAGCACTTCAGCTGTAGGGTAAGCAACTTGCTTGGAGGCAATTTGCATTTTATTCAGCACTAGGGAAAAAGGTTTCAACATGAAAAAAAAGACACTTTTTAGGTCTTTAGTTTCGTCTTTTTCTTGAAGTTTAAAGTAGTGCTTCCCAGTGCAGCTGATTGGTAGCATTTGACAGTGATTCTGAGTTACCCTCACAGCTTTAAAAATTACTTTACTCATGCTCCTCATGGCTGTATTCCTTTTATGTCTATAATATAGTGATCCTGAAGTGGAAAGGAAAATTCTTTGCCTCCGTGACTATTCCTGACGTCAGGACTATTATAGCCAAATGTACTTGTATACCAAACCAACTCTTTTCAAGAACGTAAAAGATATTCTCCTTCTACATCTAGGTAGTGAAGTTCACAACTCAGAAAAAACTGCCATTAGGTTCTTCAAGGATTCTTTTCTTCAGGTCAAGCAGAGCAATGAGTAAACCTGGACACACTGTTGCTATTCCTTGGCTAGTCTGATTAGATACAATCTTTAAAGCTTGTGAAAGTAAACCCCAAACCTGCCCGATCCAGTTACTAAAGATACTAGTAGTCTGCATACTTCAACCCTGTTTGGGATTCATGATGTGAGGGGCACAGAACTGGATAGAGGAACTAGCTGGAAAACTACCAAACAGCATTATAAGTTGTCTTGAGCTAAATAGAAATGGACAGCAGAAGATCCAAGATGATGCAGGTCCTGGAGGTGAGTCTGGTGAGCAAACAAGTCATTCAGTCCCTAGTTAATTATTCTCATTTTATTTCTCCTGATCCAGACACAACCTTGGCAAAAGCTAAATACCACAGGGTTTGCTTCATTTGACAGACAGATGCCTTTGAGAACCCATAGACATAGACATTTACAGCACATAAGAGAACAAAAGTTCTTATTTTATACATGTCTCATCAGCCCAAACTTGTACTTGACACATTATTGGATGGATAGTAGAATGCCTGTAAAATGAATAAAGTTCACTACAACAGTGCCAATGCAACTTTTGTGTCATACTACAACAGAGCACAATGTATGTGTCCCACATATATTGCAGACGCTACAGAAAAATATTTGAGTACTTTTAATTCTTTTGCAATTTCTAATGCATAATTGCTCTTCTTATTAGACAGCTGGCTAAACATGAGCCAGCTGTGTCCAGGTGGCCAAGAAGGCCCATGGCATCCTGGTCTAGGTTGGCCATGGTGTGGCCAGCAGGACCAGGGCAGTGACCGTCCCCCTGTACTCCGCACTGGTGAGGCCACACCTCGAATCCTGTGTTCAGTTCTGGGCCCCTCACTGCAAGAAGGACATTGAGGGGCTGGAGCGTGTCCAGAGAAGGGCAGTGGAGCTGGGGAAGGGTCTGGAGCACAAGTTTGGTGAGGAGCAGCTGAGGGATCTGGGGGTGTTTAGCCTGGAGAAAAGGAGGCTCAGGGGGGACCTTATCACTCTCTACAACCACCTGAAAGGAGGGTGCGGCCAGATGGGGGACAGTCTCTTCTGCCAGGTAACAAGTGATACGACAAGAGGACATAGCCTAAAGTTGTGCCGGGGGGATCCAGGCTGGACATCAGGAAGAATTTTTTTCACAAAAAGGGTGATTAAGCATTGGATTGGACTGCCCAGGGAGGTGATGAATTCACCATCACTGTAAGTATTCAAGAAAAACCTGAATGTGGCACTTAGTGCTGTGGTCTAGTTGACAAAGTGATGATCAGTCAAAGGTTGGACTTGATGATCTTAGAGGTCTTTTCCAACCAAAATGATTCTGTGACCCTGTGATTCTAAGGAAAATATTTTGAAAATTTCAAATGTTTTCTCATTTTTTATCTATTTTCATATTTTTGTCGTAGTGCTAATGAGCAAAATTCACAATACTGAGTTCAGTCCTGACAGAAAATGCATGATCTGTAATTTCCATTATTTACAATGTGCTAGTTTATTACGAATTATTCATGATTTTTATTTATTCATTATTAACTATGCATTTCTTATCACACATTATATGCTGGAGGTTTGATATTATTTTTATTTACAAATGCTGTTTTTCTGCAGCTCACACAGCCTTGGAAGATTAAAATAACACAAACAACTTTATCATAGCACATTGCATTGTCCTATCTGCCTTTGTTGAGAAAATGTTGGTTGCAAAGCTGCTGAAAGTATTTGAATTAATCCCACTTAGGCATTAGTTGCACATATCACATATATCACATGTATAGTTCGTATCATTTCACCTATTACATTATATGGCTTTCTATAATAATCTTTTTTGTGGTACTGCTGAACCTGTAAGTACTTAATTTTCCTCTAATAGAAAAGATTGTTGTCACGGGATCAATATCTCCCACAGAGAAAGTAAACATCTGTTTTGCAAAGTGTTTCTAAAGCAGCAGGAGACCGTTATTCTGTGACAACATTGTGTTACCATTACTTATTGCAGTCAGGCAAAATGAATGATGTGTAGCGAATTTATTCTTTTTTCACATTCTGCCAAACCTTCCTGTTCTTTATCCAATGACTTCCATCTGGAGTAGTGCCTGAAAGGATGGCTGGGGCATTCTGCCATTTGTCATTAACGATCTGTTGAATTACAGTTGGTTTAAAGAACAAATCAATTCTATATTTCAACTGCTCAGAAATATAGTTCATGTGCAAGGTGCAGTACATTCACATTGGTCTAAGTTGTTGTTCTATTCCTCAGGTTATGTTTGAATTCATCCTGTTACTGAATTACTGAAGCAGTAATGAATCTATTTTACACTGCAAGCTGAGATACTGTGTAATGAAAGCAGAAGAATCTGTCTTAATGCTCATAAAATGTCTTCAATCTGTGACCCTCAGCACACTTTTAGGACTTCTGTTCTCATGGATGAGAAAAGCAAAGCACTGGTGACATACCACAAGACTCACACTACCCAGCAGATCAATAGCAGAATCAGGAATTCCTTGTTGCCTGATCTAACTTCAAGACAACTTTATTCAGGATCAATTGGCTTGAAACATGAATGGACAGCATCAGATTCATTTGTAAATTCAGGGATTTCATTATACTGACTTGCCAAAATAGGATCAAAACTATATAAAAATTTATAAATTGCAAAAGAAAAACTGTAGCACAGCACTCAGAATCTCTTCTTTCCATTCCACTTGCACAGAGAGGCAGATTTACTGAATTCAACACTGGGTGAGGTAAACGGAACCTTTTCTCGATCGGCATTTCTTCTGTCCTGAGTATTTTACCCTGGGTACACCAGGCAGCAGAGGCAGCATAAGTTCTGCCTCAGAGTTACTTATAAACCCCATCCAAATTCATTCAAAACACTAAAAGAGAAACAGGGAGATGCTGATGGGCTGAATTAAACCAGGACTCTCAAATTTCCTGAGCTATCTGCTAGGACTGACTTTTCTCCTGAGGAGTGGCAGAATTGATGCCCAGGACGCAGGGTGCCCCTCATGTCTCTCCCAGTACTCTGGCTTGCTTGTAGAAATTCCCTTTGGTGGTCTCTCACGTGGCACATCGTAGGCAGCCTTGTGGTTCTCAGCAGCACCAGGAAAGCATGTAGCAGCTCTGGAAGCAAAAACAAGGAGTTAGCAGGTAAGTCCTGGAAAAATTAGGGTAATGATGAAATACTGATCAGGTTTCACTAGGTTTGAACCTGATCTGTTGGAGCAAGCAGTGCTGCACAGCACCTGGGAGACTAGCAGCCTGCAGCAGAGCCTGTGTAAGGAGGGCTTTCTGTAGTTCTGGGCTCACCAGGAGCTGGCTGGGAGCAGGTTCTACCAAAGGAGGCCGGGCCAGCATACATGGCACAGAGTGTTGTGCTGCAGCTTCTTTGGTCTGAGCAAGCTGGTCCTTTCCACAAACATCACACTCTTTTGTTACGTTTCGTCACTTCACAAACTGACACTTTCCACCAGATGTTTTCCAATTTAAAAGTTCCAAAATGTAAATCATTGCCACCAATGTGCCTTACCAACTGGTCTAAGGTTAATTCACATTGATATCTTGTCTGATTAGATTACCTTTTTCTATGTTATCTTAATGACAGGTAATCCCACAATATTTTACCCAGACTTGTTGAAAAGTGAAACTTTGTATCATATAAGAAGTAGGAAGAGTTTCTCTTGGAAGCTTCTTTGAATTCTTTAGTTGTCTTTAAAGACTTGCCCCCATGAAGCCCGAGGAGGAATAAAGAGGGTTTACTTTTATATAGTTTCAGCAACATGAGAGGGAGAGAAAGAACATGCTTATAGCTATACATGTAGATGATAAGAAACTATTAAGATAGTGCCTGAGCAAATAAAAATTATCTACCACATCTACCTACGGGATATTATTCACGAACACTGAGCCAGCCAAAATGCTGTTGAAACGAAAGATCCTATTGAGCATCTAGATAAAATCCACTGTAATAAAATCTACACTATTTCAACAAGAGATGGCAAATGATCTTGTTGTGAAAGCAACTTCTTCAAGCAGTAAAATGTAAAGTACATGGCTCCTGACAATGACTGTCCCAGCCTCTTTCACCACATATTATCTTCAATATGAAATCAGTCTGTCTCTGCCTAGTAGTGCATAGCAGTTTTATGTACTTGGTAGTGTTCAGATACCTTTCCAGATGTTCAGCTTCTGTCCTTTTCATCTTTTTTCCTTGAAAACTTAATTGATCTTTTAACCTCATTCTTCGCTCTCACTTGGCTCCTTAGAACAAAGCTACAGGAAAATACAAAGGTAAATTATTTTCCTGTCAAATTAGCTCCTGTCACTTTGTTTTGGTGAAGGAACACAACTTTCAAATATGAGGGCTTCTGCTACTCAGAGCATTGTCACTCTTGCTGATATTACTCAGCATCAAGATACCACAATTTCCTATTCCAAAGTTTCTTGTGCTCTTTGCAAAACAGACAGTTGGTTCCCAGAGGAATGCTTCTATGCAGAGATTAGTGTGAATACTAATAGGGAAACTTTTCACTAAGAGTTTTTAAATAAATGTATTTTCTAATGGTGACATAACTAGAAACAAATATATATCATCTGTATGTGTAATTTCAGCTTCAGAATCTGAGTTGGAACCTTTCTAAAATGTTCTGTTGAGGGGGAGTGGGAGGAAGTGAACAAACAAAAAAACGGAAAATAGAGGAAAAAAAGATCAATCTTTTTCTCCATGGAAGACTCCTAATGGATTCTCAAGTTTTCTTTCATATCAACATATTTTATGCAAAAAGGTACAAAAAAGGCTACTGGGAGGGAATCACACGCCTGGGTGGGTGGGGGAGAGGGGTTTGCAATGTGCTTGTTATAACATGAATATTTCACTTGCACCATGTTTCATTCCAAACTTCTCAAGGTAATTTGCAAGCAATTACAAAGCAAATAACTGTAATGTGAATAAGCTTGAGCAAAGAATTATTTCAGTAGGGAGCTGAGAGCAGTGTGGGACAAATCCAATAGCTTTCATCTATGCTGTTATGGGCTGAGGTGCTCAGCACCTTGAAGAACTCCCCAGGACTTCTTTGAATCCAGCTCCTGGTGAATCAATCTCAAAATCTTTTGCAAGAAAAAAAATCCACAAGCAAGGTACATACTGACATAACAGGAATTTGGCTGCTTGTAGCAATGCAAAAATAAATTCTACAAACATTTGCTGCTGGGGGAATAATGTTTAAAAGAACTTGTCTCTTTAGATAGATAAACAAATATGCAAAGTATTTTTACAGAAAAGTACCATTAAAATCCTGAAATAATTGAACATTTTGCTATTAAGACCAAGAAGTAAACCATACTTTTGGAATATTTCTTTTAAAAAGGCAAAGTAAATCTTATCTCTCACTGCAGTGGTGCAGCCAAGTGCCTGGTTTGTGAAGAGAGTGAGCGCTGTAGTTCAGGTCACTGGTAAAGTTTTCTATAAAATCTGTTTTTCACTTCATTCTTCAGTAATAAGATTCAGCTAAAGCTAAACGACAGATGCTTCTGCAAAGCAATGAGAATTTGATTCTAGAGAGGTGAAAGTGCTAATGTAGTTGGTTTAAACTATTTTTAGTACTAATCTGTGCACAATGCAAAGTTTCTGCAAAGTATCTTGTCCTGTTTTAATCATGAAGTAAAATGCATGCCTGCTGTATAACCTCAAATTTATGGCATGGTTTTTCCTTCATGCATATGGTTTGTCTTCAAATGTGATATTTTCCATTCACTGACAACAGTTTAATGCTTTACATGACTCAACATGAACGAGGGGTCAAAAATATTAAAGAGCAATTGCTTTGTTGGTTGGACACAAATGCAACACAAAGCAATTGTGTTGCAGCAGAAAGAAGCTGCATTGAAAACATCCATAACATTGAAAACATCCATACTACCTCAAGTGCCAAACACTTCCCTGGATTTAACAAAGCCCCTTGAACTCCTTGCAGGTGAAAACTAAGAAGAAGTGTGTGACATTAGAGTGTTACCTCATTCAGTTCATCACATGGCAGAAATTAATACCACAAAAGCATTAAAATTATTTAAGGCAGACAAGATTTGAAAATGAAAAATGTGAAATTAGATTAAAAAATACAGAGAAATTAATAAGAAATGCTGAATTTATTGCCACTGGTATTAAAATCCGGGATCCGAGTTGTTCTAAAATTAGTAGAACCAGTAAGTTCCTAAATAAACAACTTCTTTGAGGAAGTTGGAGAATAAGTAACAAAAGCACTGTGCTACTGTCTGTGGTAGCTTCCTCCTTGTCCACAGCTGCCAGTAATTCTTAAATATTTTATGTTTCAAAATTATTTGTTCTCTCTCTCTTTTCCATCTTCTCCTGTCCTGTTCTGTTCACTGTTATTTATATTTTTATATATAAAAAAATGCAGCTCAATAAATATTAAAACCAGTAAATTTTGGTTCAATCAGACTTGTATAAGTGTATGTATATATAAAACAGAAGCAAAAGCTCTTCATCTATTAGTAAGGTAAGTGTACCTGTTACAATCAAGCAGAGCAATTTCATCAGAACCTGAACACTTGAGACATAGCTAGGAATAGAAGGATTTTCAGGGTAATTGGATTTCAAATAGTATGAAAGGTCTTCTGAGGAGTCTTTGTACTGAGCAAAGTCTCATCTTTGGCAGAACAGAAATATAAATGTGAGAGACAGGCAGAGAGGCAGACCTGATGTTGAGAGGTACAAATTAGAAACAGATAGGTAAAGTACTCATATATGCTTTACCAAAGGGAAATTTCTGCTAATTTAAACTTCTCAATCTTGAGTCAACTTCTCTTTTTTTTGTTCTTGGGATTTTATTCAAAGATAGCAGTTCTGGCTTTCCATGAAACAAGAAGCCACTACAAGGAAATCTCTGTTTCCTGCAGACAACCAATTATCTTCTATGAGCCTAAAGAGAACCTGCGTATCTGTCAATAATCCCACATTAAGAAATTTAGCAATGTAAAATTAACTTTGCTAGCAAATTCTGGAACAGAAATGGGTCACTGTAACATTTCAACTCTTCTGTAACTTTCTTCAGCTTAAAAGGAAAGTTATAAAGGTCTGCAACATTTGTATTCTTAATATCTTCTTCTGAAATATTTTGGGTTATTTTACTGTTGATGAGAGAGCAACATGTATAATGCATGCATACAACTCTGCATTGAAGACAACACCAATAATAGAGTTTTATTGTTTTAGAGGACTGGAATTTATAAAGTTTGAGTGCTTTTTTTCTGGCTAAGAAAACAAAGATGACTAACAGGAAGAAAATCAGGCACTACTGGGAACAACTGAACCATAGACGTGAAAGAAACAGAATTTTGTAAAGATGAAATGATAAATCTCTTTATGCTAGGTTTTGCATAATCTTGTTGGAAATGAGGAAAGCAACAAGCCACTATACTTGCAAGAAAAAGGAAGAAATGTGCCCAAACTATAGCAACTGTAAAAACACATGAGTGAAGTGTGGTCTTCAGGAATTGACATTATCGAGCAAACACACTGAGCAGCTCTTCCCTGGAATATGTTTGAATGCAGCATATTTGGTGTAATATTCTGGTTCTGTAATGTCCAGGTTCTGAATGGCTTACGATTTTATTTTACAAGGAATATTTCCATCCCTCTGACTGGGAAGATAACCAGATAACCTTGAAACCTGACCAACAGAGCAGTTCTGAGAGTTATGAACTCTCTTGCTTCCCATTACTCCTACTGGCATACTCCCTTAAAAGTCTTAATAATATTTTAAGGAATCATATTAATTTTTTCATTGAACACAATTTCAGGAAACAAGAAAGGACTGGAAACTGCTGCAGGGAAAAGGAAGATAAACAGAAAATGAAGAATTGAAACGCAGAGACAAAAGGGGCAGAAAAAGAGCAGTTCTTGGTGTGATTATAATGCCTCAAAACTGCCTATTATTATAACGTTAGGGACTAAGCCAAGAATAAGAAAAATCTAAAGATCCACTGATTCATTTGGTCAAAAGCAAAAACTTGCAATGTAGGCATTTACTCTTCAGCTAGCACCTTCACTGCTCTTTACAGTCAATGCAGAGAAATAGGCACGTGGGGGTGGGGGGATGATAATTTCGTCCTAAAATAGATGGCTACAAATAGGTCAAGTGAATCACTTCTTGAAAATATCTACTTGCCTCAATCGACTCTGAAAGGAACCTAGGATGACTTACGCTCATACCAGAGAGACCTGTGATTGTATGAGGTGATCCTACCCCCTAGCCACTATGCAAAGACAAGATGCTTCACTTCATCTTTACCTGCATCTTTCTCCAAGACACTGGGAGCTCCTCTGTAGACTTTTATTGCAGCTCACACACTGGATTTTGGTCCACTCCACCAAAAAGATTGCAATAAGTGTGTTTATTAGGTAATACAAAATCATATTTTCTGCAGTAACATACTAAATTAGAACCTGAAAAAAATTAGTACAATGCCTCTAAAAATATTAAATAACATTGCAAATATAACTACTGAATCCTCCATAATTCACACATAACGAGTTTAATACAAGCGCTACAAACACACTGAGAATTTTTGTGACTGATATTGAGAGAGGGTAAGATTTGGGATCTTAACAGATCTGGAGGTATTTCCTATTTGAAAGAAACCCTACCTACAACTCAAATATATTTTAGGGCCAGATGTGCTTCATGGTTGTGTCATATCCAGTGACATCTTCCTGTGCTGCGGAGCAGCTGGAGTAAGACTCAGGCACAGAGAGTCCTTGTGGCATGGAAAAGTCATAATGGTTGGTGAGCTTGACAACTGGTCCCTACCAAGAAGGTCATATCTTTAGTGCTGGGCCATACCAAAGGGATCTGTCTTTTGCAGGCTACAGACGATGGTAGGCTATTGACTCCAACCCCTCGGGCACAGAGATCTCACCTTTCCTCAAGTGTCAGCTGGGGCAAACTCTCTGTAAGAGTGAGATTGCTCTTGTACCATGACGGCATGAAGAGCAAATCAAGACCCTTATATCTATGTCAAAAGGAAGCCAGATTGACTTTTACACTGTAGAATTATGGTGTAAAAAATATTTTGCCAACATTTGTAGGTATTTTAAAAACAAAGGTCAATTTTTTACTTCATAAATTCCTGCAACAATGGCAGAATTTTAATTTGTCCTAGTCAGATGAGATTTCCTGGAGAGAACGGGAGGTAAGCTTCACATGTGCCAAAGTCCTGTAGGGTTTCCCTCCATGCCTCAGTCAGGCAGATAACATGTTTTGGTCTCCAAGGAGTACTCAAGTGTAAAATGGTAACTCCTTGGGCAGAAAGGCACTCCAAAATGGAAATGATATCATGCTTGTGGTTATTTGTGCCTGGCAGAGATCTGACAGACCTTAACCACGTGGAAAATGTGGATACTGTGATATATGACAGCCTTTCTGCTTGGCAGTTCCTCTCAGTGTTGAATCGCACACCCCCATCTGGCACAACAAAAATTGCCATCATCTGTTTGTCTCTGGGTGAGTGTCCCTCGCCTTTGTGACTGACGGTGCAGAATAACAACAATGAAACAAACACCTAAAAGAGATTGATCTGGCTTTTGCCTGCAGCGGTTAAAAAAACCAGCAGAGAGTTGTGAGCTCAGCAGCAGCACAGTGAATCACAGCAAAGCTCCCTGCCACTGAGGAGAGATGAGTTTTTTCTCCCCTTGTGCTTGGCTGCTTTTTGCACAGCAGCTTTCACTTGTATCTGGGTTTTGTCACAAAACTACTAAAAAAATATCCAACCAGTGACCAACAGAAATCAGCAAACTATACTGGCAATGAGCTAAGAAAGGCAAATGTACCAATACTGAGGGAAACATTAATAGTGAGGGAGACACTATGCAGCTCATAACCACTCATTATTAGGCTGTGCCATACTTTTGAGAAAGAGGATGCCAGGTGAAAGCAGATGTCCTCTCCACACAGTACATACAACTGGGTGTGAAGAGTCCCCAGGTAACCTTTAATAATTCACTGCCTTGCTGTAGGCATTCAAAGCACCTTTTGAGAGGGCATGAGACCAGTGGGAAGTGGTCACAGCCCCACCACAGTCTAGGTCAGCCCTGCTGGTCAATGGACATAAGCTGCCATTCATTACAATCATCCTGGTTTCACTCTCTTCTGGGGGAATTATTCTTCCCTGGACAAAAATTGATGAAATATTCTCTCCACCATGGTTTTCCCTTCTAGCTGTTCCCTTTTCCTTCCTCTAGTCTTCATAGTTGGTTCCCCTCAGGATACTCTGTACTCATTTTCTGCCCTCTTGTGCCTGTGTGCAGTTTTGGGTGCCACAATATAAAAAAGACATTAAGCTATTAGAGGGTATGGAAAGGATGGTGAGGGGTTTGGAGGGGAAGCCCTATGAGGAGCTGTTGAGGTCACTTGGAGTGTTCAGCCTGGAGAAGAGGAGACTGAGGGGAGACCCTGTTGCAGTCTGCAGCTTCCTCACAAGGGGAAGAGGAGGGGCAGGCACTGATCTCTTGACTTTCATGACCAGTGACAGGACCCGAGGGAATGGCCTAAAGCTGTGTCAGAGAAGGTGTAGATTAGACATCAGGAAATGGTTCTTCACCCAGAAAGGGGATGAGCACTGGAACAAGCTCCCGAGGGAAGTGGTCACAGCACCAGCCTGACAGAGTTCAAGAAGCATTTGGACAATGCTCTCAGGCCCTTGGTGTGACTCTAGGGGTGTCCTGTACAGGGCCAGGAGTTGGACTCCATGATCCTCATGGATGATCCCTTCCAACTCACTATATTCTATGATTCTATGATTCTGTCCTCTCTTCCCACCTTACATTCCCCTTGCACTGAGATGCTGCTGCTCTCTGCCCAAAATCCTGCTGTTGCTCTCCTATCTCCTGTCATCACTCCGGGCTCTTCCCCTCTGCTTGTAGGGCAGAGGGGCTGGTGAGAGGAACAAAGGAGGGCTTTGCCTGTCAAAGGCTGCAGGGAGGGTGGAACGGCTATTAACACCAAAACTACTGACAATCTTAGTGAAACAAAGCACTACCAGTGCCATTCTGCTACTAATAACTTCAGCAAAGATCCCTCCAGGAGACTTTCACATGGAAAATGCATTTTGTGACTGTCAGCACCGCAGCAAGCACCCGAGCCCCAGCATTCACCTCTCTAATTTTCCTTTTATGGAGTCCACAGCCGTGGACTAGTCTCCAGAATAACACTTTTCTCTGTCTCTTGGGTGTTTTAATGCCTCAAAATATGTTGTTATCTGGCTTCTTTGCTGACAGGTTTACAAAACATGGAAGACATCAAGGGGGACATTCTTCATCTGCTGTAGGAGAACCCCAAATGGTGCACAGGGCTGTGCCTGGCATGAAACCTGGTACCAGTGAAGAAACTGGTCTGCAGCTAATCCACCCAGCAGTAGCATTTTATAAAGCAAATGTTGAGTCAGGAGATGGTTGGAGAGAGGAGCGAAGAAGGCACAGACCATAGTGGCGGCATGACAAAGGATTACCGGACCACACAGACAGGCTGGCTGTGGGTCTTCAAGCTAATTAATGAGATCAGGTTAGAAGACAAATACTATGGATTTCAAAGATATCTACCAACTACTAGCCACATATGACCAAAGAATTGTTAATTTAAGCATTAAGAAAGAAAAACTTCTAAACTAGAACGGTTCATCTGGAAACCTGCCTGAGACCTTTGCTTGATATAGCAATAACACTTTTTATCCTCATTTTCAAGGAAGAGGGCATAGAAGCTGTTGTCCAGAGAAGCTGTGGATACCCTATCCGTGGAAGTGTCCAAGGGCTTTTGAGAAACCTGCTCTAGTGGAAGGTGTCCCCGCCCATGACTGGTGGTCAGAACTGAATGATCTTATAGGTTCCTTCCAATCCAAACTATTCCATGGTTCTGTGATGTTACAATATACTCTTGCAGTGTCTACGTGGGGGCCTCCCTAGGCCTCCCTATGACACCTGAACCCCATGGCCAATATTAGACCATCACTCAGTAACTCCAATCACCTCCTCACTATAGGCCTTCCCAGCTCTCCTGGTGTGCAGAACGATCAGCAGAACTTGGCTTCTTCATCAGAGACCAACAGAGCAGGTTTGAAAAGGGGGAGTCTCTCCTGCAACTTCAGTAAAGGAAGCCTGCTACAGTGGAGAATCTTCTGTAAATGAAATCTGGCTTGGCCTAAATGCACAAACTCTCCAGCTAAAGCTGAAGAGGCTTCCACACACCCTCTTTCTGAAAGCATAATGCTAATATAATATCATAAAAAGTTGTTGGCCCCAAGCTGCTGCTTTTCCTCTCGATTGTCCTGTGTTTGTTCACACTTTGAATGCATAAAGTTACCTGAAAATAGAATACACAGACCATTTTCAAATTAATCTCCAAACTCCAGGTAGCTTTAACTTCCACTCAAATAATTAATCAATCCTATTCAGCTTTACAGTTTAAAAAATTCCTCATCCCTACTTATAAATGCATGATGATGTTCTCCATAAGAAATTGAATACATCTAAACGTGAATAGAAAAACAGCCTTTCCAGCAAAATCCACGTGTATTTGTTAAGAATTGCTCTTAGTCCATTCTTTAAAACAGCTACATGCCTCTCCTCAAAATCAGTTCTATTCTTGTCAGTGAATTAAACATTTCTACAGCAATAAAAATCAACATAACAAGAATGATGGAGACTGTTGAAGAGGAACACATAAGATATACTGGACTCTGTTCTCAGCTGAAGCAAAGTAACTTTGGAACACCTCCAGGAACCAGTAGGGTTATGACTGGGTTGTTTCTTCAGTCCACAGGCTTCACCTGTCTGTGGCTGCACACATTCTACAAGCAGAGGACAGTGAGCTGTATCAGACTTTGCTCTGCCAGCCTCATGCTCTGTTGCTCATTTCCTGCAGCCAAGAGCCACGCTGAGGAATCTCTCAGGAGACACACTGCTCGCAGTCAGTGGGTGAAGGGCTGTGAGCCAAGCCAGCATCCTTAATCCTTGAATCCATGCAGGATTCAATATTGAGATCAGGCATTGGATTTGCATCCAGTAACTCACCTGTCTGCTCTTGGAACGTGGCTTAGTGGGATTCCTGCGAACTGAAGGATAGGTAGCCATTCATGACTTGAGCAAGGTTCTTCTCAAGTCGGTCCGTGTTGGGTTTCTCACAGGCACAAGGTAAAATTCATGCTGCAGTAGCTGCAGTTAAGTGGTTGCATAAATTTGGACTATTTTCAGAACCCCATACAATATTTTTACAACTCGTCACACTTTTACACACATACAGACATACCTATGCAGCCACTATCAACTTCAGAGGATTTAATAGTGGCTTTTTGTCTTGGATACTGGCAAGATAATAACTATAATAATATAGAAATACCAATATAATTATAGCACAAAAAGTACAGATCTCTGTAGGCTCTTTTTTGTCAAACTTTCTTACAACCCTGCATGTTTTATTTGTGTTAAATGTGAACTTAATTAGTAATCAGAATGCTAGGTCTCTCTTTTCAGTTCTAAACCTCTGATACAAAATATTTTAATATTCTTCTTTTCCTTCTTTGCAGCATGCTAAATGAGGCATTGAAAATTCAACTTTATATTTGATAGTTCTTTCTTTAAAATATCCTGAGAAGGCTATAATTATTTAAATTTTAATTTATAAGTATTTAAACTATTCAGAAATAAAAGAACTCAACCCTAATTAATCATATTTTGACTAATAGAATACTTTAAAAGGCGATTTTTGTTGTCTGGGTTTAAACAGATTTAGTGGTAATTTGGGATGAGGGAATGGTTTGCTGTAAGGATCAAGTTTAAGGAGAACAAGCAGCTGAGAAAAGGAAAAAGGTAATGACTTGCTGTCACCAAGGGTTGAAATGAAAGACCACAGTTAATAACAGTGCCAGTGTGCCTTGACCCAGTGTGAGCAACTGCTCACAGGTTGGAAATCACAGTGTGCTCATGCCTAAATATGTTCCAATATTTTAAACTTTTGCCTTACTCTTTCCTTTGTCATCCGTGCTGGAATGAGGTGGCAGGGTTCATGGCAGCTAAGCAACTCACTTGGACTACTTATTTGTTCAGAGAGGCAGATGAGGACTCTTTTAAGTGCAATTTTAAACAACTTACTCTCCTGCATCACCAAGCCACGGCTGGTCAGAGAGCTGTCACTGGAGAGCTGGGGCTGGGTGCCACGACCATGGGCTGTCCCACCATACCTGGGTGGAGAGTGGGTAGTGCATAGACCCCATTGCTGCAGCAAGGCAAGAAATGTCTAGTTCCAGTTAAGCACTGGAATAGGCTCTCTAGGGAGACACCAGGGTCTCCATAAGGGAAGATTTTTAAGAGCGGGCTGAAAGTCCAGAAGCCAGGCAAGGTTTAGGCACAGCAAGACACACACTGGGGCAGGCGGCTGGAGAAGATGACCTCTTAGCTTTCCTTAGTGCAGTATTTTTTTCTGAATATGTCACAGTGCTGCTGCTCAGGAAACACAAGTGGTATTGCACTGGGTCCTAGACATTGACCACAACAACCCCCTGCAGTGCTACAGGCTGGGGACAGAGTGGCTGGACAAGGGCCAGGCAGAAAGGGACCTGGGGGTGCTGTTTGACAGCTGACTGAACATGAGCCAGCAGTGTGCTCAGGTGGTCAAGAAGGCCAATGGCATCCTGGCCTGGATCATCAATGGTGTGGCCAGCAGGACTATGGCAGTGACCATTCCCCTGTACTCATCACTGCCACACCTTGAATTCTATGTCCAGTTATGGGGCCCCCGATTTAGGAAGGATGTTGAAATGCTCGAATGCATCCAGAGGAGGGCCACAAGGCTGGTGAAGAGTCTGGAGCACAAGTCCTGTGAGGAGCAGCTGAAAGAGCTGGGGGTGTTTAGCCTGGAGAAAAAGAGGCTCGGGGCGGGGGGACCTTATCGCTTTCTACANGCTCAGGGGGGGGAACCTTATCGCTTTCTACAGCTCCCTGAAAGGAGGGTGTAGCCAGGTAGGAGTCAGTCTCTTCTCCTAGGCACCCAGCAACAGGATGAGAGGACACAGTCTTCTTAAGCTGCACCAGGGGAAATTTAGGCTGGACATTAAGAAAAAATTTTTCACAGACTGAGTGACTGGGCATTGGAATGGGCTGCCCGGGGAGGTGGTGGAGTCACCATCCCTGTAGGTGTTTAAAAAAAGACTGGATGTGGCACTCAGTGCCATGGTTTAGTTCATGAGGAGGTTTTAGGTCATAGGTTGGACTTGATTTCAAAGGTCTTTTCCAACCTAGTTAATCCTGCGATTCTGTGATTCTGAATCCCACTCAGAAATATCCCACACAGGTGCTTAGAGCACTGCAGTCCCTCAAGGGAACATGAACAGAAGACCATCCCTGTGAAATAACAGCAAGGGCTGCTGTAAAAACGAATTGCTACCCTGCCTACATCAAATAATGACTTCTGTACAAAAAGGCCATTTTCAAGAAATGTTTCAGTTTGATGCTCCAAGAGGCCAAAAAATACCTTGGGAAAAGAGTTTGAGCATACTGCCTTCTCCTCAGGAACTCAGTGAACTACTGCTGCAGAAATCCCTCATCCTACCAATTATGTAGGCTGGTAGAGTCTGTGATGCTCCTCTGTACACCTCTAACTCAAGCTTCTCCATGAAGGTTTGATCAAAGCTTGATGAAAATTAAGTCACATATGAAACGTGTTATTTATAAATGTTTCTGGTGGCTCCATGGTGAAAAATATCCTGAAAATATCACCAGCTCAGGGGTATTTGCACGTGTAGTAAGTTTGGGTAGACCTTGGTTATTCTTATGAACAAGGAAGAAGACTGTGTGTGCAGTGGGAGAAGGAGTCTAGCCAGGGATTTTGGGGAATCTGTAGGGGGCCCTCCAAACTGCAAGTCATGGAGATAACTGTTACAGTACACACTTGGTCATTTGTCTCAGATCTTTGCTTCCTACCAACACCCCCACACATTCAACTTTCTCACATTTACTAAATTAACACTTTAACATCCATCTTCATTAACGGATTCCTCTGATTTGCAAATTGCCTTGTTTTGTCCTTTTCTTGAAAGATATTCAGGCCTCTCCTTAGGCCAATTGTGTTGAAACAATTCATCCCTATTGACCTCCAGCCACCTAGCCAGTCTCCTGCCTTCCTTTGGAAAGAAGAGGCATTACCACCCTCCTGTCTGTAAGATTCACATTCCCCAGGCACTACCCTCACTGCAATAATTCCCCAATGCAATCTCCCCTCTGTCAGACCAGTGAAAACCCAAGACTTTGTGTGAGAAATGATGTGAAAGACTAAGCAGTCTTTATCCTTTGCTGTTCTTGTCCTCATATGGTTAAATGCCTCATAAAATAAATTATATTGCTGCTGCAGCTGACAAATGATTAGTAGTCATTTCCCCAGTGTTCATCACCATGGTATTTTGAAAGAGATAATGAAAATTCTCCGTTAGCTTAAGTGCTTGTGTTTCTCTTGCAGGATTTGAAGAGCCATTGGTCAACTCGGTTTCAGCAAAGAAAAGTTCTTTTTAAAGAAACTCACAAAAGAAAACTGAAGGCAAATAAAAGGAGCCCATTAATCACTAATCGCAAGTCATGTCATCATTTTTAGGTCTAGTATGGCTTTCCTTCTAGCATTATCTATGAGTTTGTGCAATTCTTTAACTCTGGGGAAAGGGAGGAAAGGAGAAAGGGCTATCAGGAAGTTACTTACCAAAACTGTGCTTTTTTGGTTTTGCCAACATGGATTATTTCTTTAGGAAGAAAATCTTTACTGTAAGGGTGGTGAGGCACTGGAACAGGTTGCCCATAAGATTTGGGAATGCCCTATCCCTGGGAATGCTCAAGGCCAGGTTGGATGGGTCTCTGAGCAATCTGGTCTAGTGTCTCTGCCCATGACAGAGAAGTTAGAACTAGATGATCTTTAAGGTCCCTTCCAACACAAAGCACTCAATGATTCTATGAATTATATGCAAACCGATGTGCAGTGTGGGTGTGTGGAGACCTGTGAGCCCTTGATACCTCCTTGTAGAGGAGAGGCTTGATAAGAAACCTTCTTAAAGGTTACGGCGACCCTTTGGAATACCCCCCAGCATGCTTTGTGCCTTTATGGTGATACCTTGTACCCAGTTGGCTAATTGGTTCCTACCCCACCCCTACCTTTCCCCATAAAAGCCACTGCATTTGCCCTGGAAGAATAGGGAGGTTCCGTTCTTGGGCTCTCCTTAACCGAAGCTGCTTGAGCAATAAAAGAAAACTCTGTGGAACAGTCAAATAGGTCTCTTCGTCTCTCTGTCTCTGAGTCGGCCTGAGGGTGACTTGGAAAGAACTGAAATCAAAAGAGCTGAATAGCTAAGAGCCGACACCACTGCAATCACCCGTTGCCTGGGGAGACAGCCTTAGCCCCTGTAGGAGTCGCTCTCTGCAGGACACTCCTTAGGGCCGAGGCGTGTCAGTGCTGACCAGCATCGGCACCCCCTCGGCATAGGTGTGGTGGAATTTCTTCATATTTCTCTCACTCTCCATGCCCTCTTTTCCTCCAGGAGGAGGAAGATGTTTTGGAAGCATCTGTATTTTGTAGATGGCATTTTAAAATTAAATATTTCATGTTTCCAGGAATGTGGAAGTAACTGAGCACAAGCTGAGATTCAACGTTAAGGGAAAAAAAAATACCACTAAAACTTTTTATAATCCCTTTTCTTTCCGAAGCACCTTCACATCTCAGGACCTTTGGTATCTAAAATATACTGGAAGTTTAGGGTATAATAATCTGAATACCACATAACTAACTCTTTTTTATTGTCTGAGATTAGCACCAGGCTTCTTCCTTCACGAATTGTGAGAAACAGCTGCACTGAGAATCAGCTTTCTGAAGACAGACAGTATGGAATGTTCAACCACAGATGTTATGGGATGTTATGTCTTGTATATAGACATATCCCTCAAAAACAGGGTGAATGTAAGTTAGCATTCCCTTTCCCTCATCTGAGTGCCCTGTGTACGAAGATTAGTGAGTTGTATATTCTCATTTGTTGTCTGGCCCCAGAGTATTTAAGTTCTGACGTAAATTGGAACAGTTTCAACAAGACAGATGAGAGAAATCCACCCCCAGTCCTGATGTGTCTTAAAGACATGGTTGACCTTCACTGCAACTGTGTTCTGGCTCAGACAGAGAGGAGACTTGATCACAGTCTTCCTCACTCAAAGCCATGGCTCTCTTTGTCATATTAGGGCACTCCATTTTTAAAAGATAATGACTGAATTGAATTTCTAAATTTTATTTCCATGACTCTAAAGCATCAGGGGACTTTACCTAGAACTGGAAGAATGTGAGTCCTGGTCTTTGCACCATGGAGCTCTCAGGTTATATTGCATTATCACACATTTACCCAGATACTGGGTAAATAATAAGTACCCAATTACTGGGTAAATAATACAAACACAACTTAGTTCAAAAAAAGTATCGTTCATGACTCCTCTCTATGTTAATGATCTAACTATTTAGCAACAAAACCATCCTTACTTTCATGCTCCAAGGTTTTGTTCCAATTTGGCTGCAGTACTTTCTTATAGAGAGGTACACATCTGCAGGGGAGCAATGGAAACTAATTTCCACAACTGAGCTTAGAGTTTCCTTGTTAGAGCACATATCTCATGGTAAGATAGTATCTCTGAAAGAGGCATGAAAAAAAGGTATAGGGCTAGACGAAGTATCAGAAAGTACATTTAAACCTGGAATCTCTTCCAGTAACTGAGTGGCTGCTCATATTATGCAGGCTGGCAAGCAACATTTCCATTTTCCAGTATCTATATCCCATTTATCATTTTCACTCAGCACTTCACCATAAATCTAAAGAGGATTAAAAGCTAAAGGGCAAACATGAGAAAAGATACATAACTTCAGTCTGCTTTATAGCAATAAATGGGTATTTTAAATTCCGTTTTTCCTTCTGTATTTTGATTTTACACCTTGTCATACACTGAGTAGTTCAACCAAAAGCAACTGCTCTCAGCCTTCATTATTACAAACATCACGCATAAAATCTGGAAAAATTGATAACCCAGTAGAAATGCAGCTTGTAGCTACTCACAGCAAGGCTGAGCAAGTCCTCTCTGAGTTATTTGTTCTTTCTTTCCTATTTCATATATTTTCAGCCCAGTTTGTACCAAAATGTACTTCAGAAAGTGGGATGCTAATTAAGGGAGCTCTTCCTTCTCCCTGCTATCTATTCAATGCAACACATGTTCCCAGTAATTTGAACATATCATCCCTTACCAGCACAACATGAGTCAAGGAATGTGATTTCTCTTTCCTTAGGGACCAGTAAGATTCCCCAAACTGAACAGAATGACAGTCAGACTGATAACACCTACTCTATTCCACTTGTTTTAAATAATTTCCCACTCAAGTACTATTCTCAATGGGGGAAGGAATCATACACTGATTAATTCACTGCTAGAGCTTCCACAAGCACTTTTAAAATTTTCTCCAACTCTAACACTTGGTATAACAGGGACACTCAAACTCTTGTATGCTATGACTTCCCATGTTGTTGTTTTCTATTTATCCTTTTTGGATGCAGTCAGTTGGTTTTCCCAGGGCTTTGTCATCACAGACACCAGAAGCAGGCAAATGTCCTTGGGACAGGTACCCAGGACTCCAGTATATGAGAAGGACTAACTCCAGGATGTGGTGTGCATAGAGGGAGAGCAAATAAAGATAAACCAGAGCTTACCTCTTTTCCAGCACCTGGCCTGACCTGAAACAAGAAGCAATTATTGTTGCCTCACTGCACATTCAATGTGTTTGTTGCTGTGCAATTACCTGTGTGTAAGTGTTCACTGAAAACAGTCATTGTGAGAACAGGCCTGAAACTGGAATCATTCTCTAACATGCATCACCCTACCTTGATAAAAAGACACACCTCTTTTCCACTTGATACAAAAATAACTGGTCACATGAGGTATAAATATGAATGTCCTGTTGGTGATATCAGTGGGTTTCTCAAACTCAGTTGATGAATCTTTACATTTCTAGCAGTGACTTGCAGAGTCTTCAATTTTGCAAGCACAAATAAACACAAGAAGAAACCAGAGATGTCTAGAGCCCAAATTTCCCTGTGTTGTCCAGTTTACTTGTCCTTATTTAAATATATATGTAAATATTAGCCTTAAGGAATGTAAGCCATTCCAGAGGGTATCTTCATACCAATATATTATTTGGATAGCTCTCTTTGCAACAGCTTTCATTGTCCTACGTGCCAAAGACAGGACACACTCCAAGGTCTAGCCTGGTGCCTGAAGCTTTTGTCATGAATATCCTTTAGACTGTAGCACTGGAATACAGCTTTCCAAGTGCACCTCTTTGCACATATTATATGTATCATCTCTTTACACATATTGCTACAGCAACTGGTACACATAAGACTCCATTCATATAAGGTGCATTTTCATTTTTGGAAACAGGTGTATCAATCAAATTCCTATTTTTAAAAATTAAAAATATCTTTCAATATGAAAACTAGATTCCACCTTTTTAGGCCTGATAAGTTACATATTTTCGTATGTCATTCAAAGTCCACACATTTCTTTTAAGGGTTATCTTTTTTTAATGTTCCAGACCTTTCTTCCTTCCACTTCAAATTGAGTTCAATTTTATTCTGCTTTCCAGGGTGGGAATATCCTCATCACAGCCTAGATTAAAGGAAGATGCTTAAAAATACCCCATTGCACTGTATAATTTCTCACCTGAAAATCTTTGGTAATTTAACACTCAAAGTTTGAGGCTTCTTTTTCACAATTTCTTCATAATCTTAAAGGAAGTTGTAAGTCTTAACAGAGAAAGGGGAGAGGCAATCCAATTCATCATCCAGTGGAAGTGTTGATTCTGTAGGTGGCACTATGAACCAATGCTTCCACACAGCGTTGGTTACAGTGCCACACAAGGAACCACCCTTCACAAGAGCTGCATAGTTGAGATCCCGACAACTTTGTGGGTATCAACAGCCTCAAAACGCTTCCTGCAAGAATAAAGTTGTTTACACAAGTGAGTTGTCCAAAGAGAGTCAGCTGATATCCACTGTCAGACATTCAAGGGAATCCAAGCTTCTTGTTCCTTTTCTGTTGGGTGACCATGACCCCTCTCACATTTTTCTCAGAGCTACATCTGAAAAGAACAAAATATAGTTCACACCACTTCCATTCACTTTTTACATTGTGCAGATACTAACAAAGGAGAATTTATAAATATACAGATATAGAAATAACATTAGGTGGTACAGAAAATAAATTTATCTGGCACCTTCTGGTCTTTTTGCTATATCTGGAGTAAAGACTTAGAGTATACTCTATTTCCTTGGAGAAGATCAAGAACTGAGCTTTTACAGAAAACAAAGTTTCTGATTTCTTTGCAAGTACTGCTTTTATAATCTCTGTGTCAAAGAGAGATTTGTAGGGAACATCAAAGGTTACTGGGGCATCTGCCTGAAATAGTTCTGGCAGTTGACTTGGGAGAAAAAGACAAGAAAGCCTCTGTGGTATGAAAGCTGAGATTGCTGGGGAACATCACCCATTCTGACACTGCTTACTTTCCTGCATGGTTTTTCTAAATTAATTAATTATTTATTTGTGTATTTAGCAGCTTGGTAAAGGATGGGGCTGTAACATGAGAGAATTATGCCTGTGTAATAAAAGGAACTTGTATTTTGTCAGGATTTTGAAACAAATTCATATATGTATAGCAAATTAACCTGGCCTATAGACAACAAGGAGGTATTTGTTGACCAAGCCTACCAATGGGAAGGTACAAGGGTCTCATTTGGCCAGATCTTGCCTTTTGCAGAATGAAAGTTAGCAGTCATGTGCAAATCAAGGATGTTAGAGCAGTCAGTCCTGCTACAGATAAATGAAGAAAAACAAACGTTGTACCAAATACAGCCTCAGCTGCTTTTGACGTGTTTACTAAAGCAGGAGTGAAGGCAGATTTAGGAAAAGTCAGAAATATAGTCACACTTATTTCACTAAAAACTGTCACAAAGATTAAAAAATGAAAACTGCTGTCATTCCTTCTCAGAAAGACAAAACTTTAAAGAAAGGGACACTTCAAGCCAGTCTCAAAGAACTGGTCTGAGACAATTGTTTAAAACACACTGGGCTTTCTACACAGAGCACTAAAATTACCAAAACAAAGGAATTTTCTGAATTCCTGGCATTTTACATGATCGTATTTTCAGGGAATGCTGTATGTTCTCAATGGGGTGCCTCAAACAGAGGAAAATCCCCAGAAGATGTCAGGAGTAGTGCTTGCACCTGGCTATGACCAGCAGAGAAAAGCAAATGAACTGTGGAGACCAACCATTTAAGAGATTCTACATTATGAAAAAAAAAAAAGGTTTTGGTTCAGCATAGAATTTTCTAAGGGTTGGCTTTTCACTAAGTAGTCACTGACTGTTCTGGTAGGGCGCAAGTCACTTGATGAGGGATATCCAACAAATGGTAACTGAGCGGGAGAGAAGAGCTGAGGGATCTATTTTTGCAGAAATGAAATGATTTCCATTGTGGAAACAGCTGAGAAGGGAGGAGGTGGGCTGCAGGGGACATGTTGAGGAAGAAGCCATCTGTAGAAGTGCACAGTATTCCCCAAAGGACTCATGAAGGAGGAGGGAAATGAGGCATTGAATTGTGTACAGGTGTTCTAAAGCTGAGCCGCAATCTGTACAACTCTGAGTCAAAACCAAGACCGGTTTCTTGAAAGAGTCTACAAAGCTTGGGCACACTTTGCTCTTTTGCATCTGTCCCTGGAGACAAAATTGTAAATTCAGACTGCTTGTGGTAGAATTTCTTGGAGAAAAATATATTTAAACTTCTGGCAATCTAAAGACACAGCTTCAGTGCAGGTGGTCTGCAGTTGCTGGGCTGAAAACCTTCATCTCATGAGAAGGAGAGAGGCAAAGGCCCTATTCTGGGCAGAGAAGCCAAAAGGAGCAAACAAACCACAATCCATTCAAATGAGGAAAAACTAAAGGGAATATGGATCCCGTCTACTGTAACCCAAATGCAGCAGCTGAAGAAGATTTCCCCAGGAACAGTGTTTTTTCATCACCAAAAATTAAATGTTCCTAATGAATCTGGGCCTTATCTTAGAAGTTTTGTGAAGCAATCCATAGATTCCATTACTTCTGAGTCACCTTTATTCGGCTGATCATCTGTGATGTGTGCCAATGGATTTTTGGACTGTGTGATGGACTGTGTAGGTCATGTAAGGCCAAACATGCTCTCTGCACAATACAAGGGGAAGGAGAAGAGTAAATAGAGACTAATGCATAAAAAACCCACAAATATTCTTCAAGACTAGATTTTCTTACTTTCATATAATGTACAAAGGACATATGCAGTTATATTCTTTAATGCATGCTACAGCAATTTCTTATATTTCATGGAAGATTATAAAGACCTCACAGCTGGGACATATGTTTCCTAGTCTGCTGAAATACAACTAAACCTCTCACAGTCCTTGATCTGTTCAATGCAACTTTAGATTAAATAAAAATGCAAGAACTTCCACACTAGGCCAGATCAAAGGCCCTTCTGGTCCCACTAACTTGACAGAAATAGCAATATGCATTCAATAACCTTTATATACTCTTCTGACTTTCAGTGGGAGCTGAAGAATTTCTCCTCTGGATGACAAGTGATAATAGATGTATTGTCTTTGGTTTTAATGAGAATTTTTCACTAAATGCTTTCATTTTGGAGAAAGAAAACCAATGCTGAAGGCAAATATCTCTTTACTTCGAATTATTTTGACTTTTATTTAGCTCTGCCCTGGATGTACTTAGGAAGTTACCAGAAGTGAAGAGCCAGACAGACCATAAATGGTGAGATGGATATTCCAGAATTACAAGACATGTGAAATAAAACTTGGAACTTTCTGTTCTGATTTTCTGTTAGAAATGTGCTTATAAATGTTATGTGTCAGTGACTGTTTTCTTTTCATGCGTCATATTCTGCAGGTCATTAAATGTCCAGTTGTACTGCTTGGAAAGCAAAGGCAATGCTCAAGAATTTTCCCTTCCAAAGATAAAAACAACACAAAACTTGCAGAAACTAAATAGATTTTACTTCAAGTCAGTCACATCCTTATAAGCAATCACATTTACAACAGACACGTTGTCACCCGGGTTTGGTAACCAGCCCCAGTACCCATTCACAGCTATAGGTAAACATTGCAGGCTGCTTTGAATTAATTAATTCAGTGCAGACTCATTTTAGCTTTTCATTGAGAAGACCTTGGCTGAGTCAGAAATGTGTACAAGACTAGAAAATACTTTTAAAAGAGAGACAGGGAACCAGTGTTTTTTGTCTTGATATTAACTTCCTAGATTAAAAAAAAAATCATAGACCTATAAGGGGAATGCAATCAAATGTTGCCCAGCACTCAAAGGAAAGATCTTCCTGTTGAACTCCTCTCAATACAAAAAATTTGCACCCGCAGCTGATACCTGCTGTGTTTACATCCTGTGATCTAGGAATCTGGTCTGTATTCTGTGGGGTTTTTTTCCTAAAATACAGCTCAGCCTCCTAAACTTCAGAGCTCTACTACACAATCAAATGATAAAATTCCAGCTTTTTTAAGCAAAACGCACACAACACAAATGGCTCATCTGTCAGGGTTTGCTGTGATCTGACTTAGCATTCTATCCAAAGGTGTTTATCAGACTTGCAAGTGTGCACAATATTATACTTTAATGCATGAATGCTTGAATTCTGTGTACTATTAGCCATTATTTATTCACTCGTGTCCTTCCATTTTCCCCTTTGGAGCAGTTGCCTGTCTCTCAACAAAAAGATCAAAGAAGACATTTCAAACCCAAGATCAAATAACTATGGCCCAAATTTTGTACATTTACAGCGTTAAACTACCTTCTCCCCAGAGTGACACTAATGCCTCCAAGAAAAAAATTTAGTGTTGGGTTTGCAATTATATTTACCATTAATTAAAGATTTATTATCACTAATAGTTGTATTAAATGAGAAAACGCTTACTATTTGGGAGAATTTAACTTAATATTGTTGATAAAATGTTCTCCATTTACAAGGAAATTGTTGTTTAAGAAAACATAACTGGCACTCACTGTCTGCACATCTCAGGTCCTTCAATACGACATTCTTTGGGGTGTGATAAGCTGGGGATCTTGATTCCAGCTGAATGAAAGGGCTTAAACAGCACCTCTGGTAACACAGCTAAGGATTTCAAACCTGGACTAACCTCCTGAGATTCCAGTGTTAAGGCCTGGTCTGGAATAAATTTAGGTTTGCCTTTCTACCATTGTACCTAAGGGAGCCTGAGATGCACGCTCTGAAACAGACTTCTGCTCCCAAGTTGTCATCTTTCTGCTGGGTACACAACTCTGCCTCGTTCCTTGTTTTTATGCTGAAGGTGGTAGAAAATGCTGGTGATCAGAGCTACCACCCAGGGAGGGGGAGACGCAAATTCCAGTCCTCCTCAGGCTGGATGAATTGGGACTGATTGCCCTCTTATCAAGGGAATACACAAACCCCTGGGATAGCACCAGGGCTGCCACAAAATCCCTTTTCACTCATCTTGATGGCTCTGTCCTCCCAATTGTGAGGGCACATTCGAAGAATCAGAGAGCAAAGTAACAAAGAGGAGCCTTTGTAGCCCACTAATGAGGGTAGAAAATACAGACAGAAACCTGGATTTCAAGGTCTGACTCTTGAGATTTTTATCTGGCTTTATCTTAAACTACAGCAAGTGAAATTCAAAATAAAATTTGGGAACAGTCAAACATCAAGCTCTGTATCTAGAGCAAGAGATGCAGCCTCCATGGTTTCTGAAACACCAGGGACAAGGGGTCAAAATGGACAAGACTGAGAGCTGGGAGGTCTCACTTGGGATGGCAGGAGCAGTTCAAAGAAGCAGGCAGCAGCTAGCAGCTCAGATCATTCCTGTTTACAGAAATTGTTACTGGAATAATTTGCTCAACTCAAGGATCTGACAAAAAAAAATGGATATTTTAAAAAATACTAAATTAAAATTATTTGAGGACTTTGGGAAATACCTCACAAGGTTTAAAGCACTCATTGTGGTTGCTGTATCAAAGAGGAGTCTGGAGGGTGACCTGACTGCAGAGATGTTCAGTACCACATTCCTTCTTGATCTTTCAGGGAAAAAAATGAGTTGCAGCAGCTAGAAACTGAAGTCAGATGTATTTAAATTAGAAATAAGGCATACAATTATAAGAACAAAGATGGTTAACCAACAGAACCCATGATCAAGGAAAATGGTATGTTCCCTCCCCCTTTGTAGTGTCACATGAAGGCTGGATGGCTTCTTTGAACATTATGTGTGGCAAAATACAAGTCCTACTGTGATCAAACACAAACTGCTGGCTGCAAAGTAGAATGATGGATCCTGTGGTTTGTGAAGGTCAGATGATGTATCAGTAGCAGTTACTGAACAGCAACTCCTGCTAAGCATATATGTTGTTAAATGTATGTAAGGAGCTGCCAGCTGCCTCCTGTGAGATCTAAGAGCACACAGCACTGTGCCCTGCTGCTGTGGTCAGTATTTCTTCATAGGAAAATCAGGGTGCAGTTGTGCTCACCCATCCCTTCCCCTGACAAGGAGGTGGGGTGCAGCCCAAGCAGATGCCAGCACCCAGCAGTGTGCAAGTTTAAACTACAAATGTCCATGACACAATGAATTTGCAGGAGGAGATCTCAGGAGCTCCAACCATATTTATTTTTGTATTTAATTACACCCCTTTGAAACAAGAAGAGGGGAAACCAAGCAGGTTTCTACACAGGGAATGAGGGGTCCTGTGGAATATTAATTTCTACATTTGCTTGGTCCGCTTTCATGTGGAAATGTCCTTTCTGTGGGGTGTGTCACTGTGAGTCTGCTGGGATACCTGTTGGCTAATCAGAGTAGATGGGCTGACAACAGGTGCCAACACGGAGAAGTGGTACCCAAAACAGGTGTCATGGCATGGTGGCTGCACCCCTCCCCAGTCCTCTTTCTTGATAAAGGCTGTGCTGTCACAGTCCACATGATGCCCACAGCTCCTGGGGCTGAGAAGCAGAAAGGGCTGTGCAGGCCCAAAGTGGTACCATAGTGACTCTGGCAGCACACACCACATCTGTCCCGCAATCAGAAGGACATGGACAATCCATCCTTGTAGGCACCTATAGGACTGGTTATCATGCTGGACTCTGTTATCAAAACTGGTGACAGGGAAAAAAAAGCAGAAAAGAAAGGTCCCACATGGGTGTCTTCTCAGCAAGAGCAGAACAAAGGAGCCAGCTGAGGAGATGGTTAGCCATGGCTGTCATGCACAAAATATAAGTTCTCCTTTGAATATTCATAACGTTATCTTTGGTCCCTATGAACTAAAAGCAATTAGTCCATGCAGCAGATGTTAAAATATAGTACCAGTAATCTATATGGGATATGCTGGCTTCTACCAGAAGTTCTGCTGCTTCTTAGCGAGCCAGAAGGAATAACTCATCATTATAATATTTACTCCCCATTTTACAGTCTATCTTAATGCAGGCTCCCAGAACCATTAAAAAAAAAAAAATCCTCAGGCTCTCAAGACAAAACTTCATATCATTGCTCTAATTTGCCTTGTTGAGAAATACAATGAAGTGTCAACACACTAAAAAAAATGTAATGCCTGCATTGCATAAAAGAGAGCTGCTTAATGTCACTATCCACAGGGTTTTATGCGTAGTTTGAAGAGACAACTTTGCATCCATGTTGGCAGCTGGTTGTTAAAGTTACGTACATGCTTAGTCTCAGGGGCACATTTTCATCCCATGCTGTACTAGATTAATGCAGGTAATACAGACAAAGAGTACGATGGAAATCATCTACAGCACGTACAGTCAGTTTGCAAAGAAAGGAAAGTATTTTCTCCTTGCTCAGGAAAGAAACTAACACAACTGGCCGATATTAGTCTCATCCTGTGTAGGCTTGCCAGGAGACTGTGCTTGGGGTGGGTGCAATGTCACCTCCTGCCAGGAGCACACAGGGAGGATGGGAAACTGTCAGCCAGCTGGGAGTCTCCAGGGGAGCACAACCCACTGCCCTTCAGCACACATACAGGGCTTCATTTCAGGCAGGGAAAGGGTACGGGTCACTGCTCATCTGTTGCAGGTAAAACCAGCTGAAAGTAGGCCACCAGGTAAATGAGAATGACTTATGGTAAGGCTCAAGTAACAGCTACGGTACAGACTACCCACAGTCTCAGCTGGGTCAGGCTCAAGGCAATGAGAGCACTGTGGAATCGAAAACAGCTCCTTAGTGAGCAACAAGGAATAGCAACCACTATGCCTAAATCTTTATAGATCCTGGAAGTTTCAGATGATGGTATTCTCCCAAGTGGGGCATGCAAAGAGAGTTTGATATGTTTATACCCATCTATTTGTAGTGAAACCAAGTGACCCAATGTGTAGAAATCTCTTGCTGGATATGAAACTACCAGCTTGAGTCTCCACAGGAGAAGGAAGCCACTCTAGTGAAGTAGTGTACAGTTTCACAGGTTTCTGTGCTCTGGATTACATGTGCCTCACAACAACTAAAAACATGGTCACTGACATCAAGACGGGACATGCCACTGACCTTACACACTGCCTGTGAGTGCAGCCATAACTGGCCTGGACATTTTCTCACTGAACAGGGCAGCCAGGAAGGCCAAGCATGTCCTGGGGGCATCAGGCCCAGCATCACCAGCCAGGCAAGGGAGGGGATTGTCCCGCTCTGCTCTGCACTGGGGCAGCCTCACCTTGAGTGCTGGGGGCAGTTCTGGGTGCCACAATACAAAAATGATATAAAGTTATTAGAGAGTGTCCAAAGGAGGGCCACAAGGATGGTGAAGAGCCTTAAGGGGATGCTCTCTGAGAAACTGCTGAGGTCACTTGAAGTGTTCAGCCTGGAGAAGAGGAGACTGAGGGGAGACCCCGTTGCAGTCTGCAGCTTCCTCACAAGGGGAAGAAGAGGGGCAGTCACTGATCTCTTGACTTTCATGACCAGTGACAGGACCCGAGGGAATGGCCTAAAGCTGTGTCAGGGAAGGTGTAGATTAGACATCAGGAAAAGGTTCTTCACCTAGAAAGGGGATGAGCACTGGAACAGGCTCCCGAGGGAAGTGGTCACAGCACCAGCCTGACAGAGTTCAAGGAACATTTGGACAATGCTCTCAGGCACATGATGTGAAATGGGTAGTCAGCTTGGGTTGTTCTGTGCAGGGCCAGAAGCTGGACTCGGGTGATACTGATGGGTCCTGTCCAACTCAGCATATTCCATGATTCTGTGATTCTGTCAACTCAGAGAAGGTTTCACACTTCCTGCTCCCAGTAGTCCTGCAGGTCACAGGGGCAGACAGCCACCAAGCCCTCTCACAGCAAGCTTTCTTCCAGAACACCACCAGATGAGTCACAGCTGTAATTCTGCCTCTTCTGTCACTTCTGACTTGCACAGGAAATAGCATAGCTGACCTGCAGGTCTAGAGACTTGCTCCCAGCCAATACTTTCCAACTGATCTTCTGAGAGGGAGATATTATTTGGGGGGTAAAATAATCATGCTGCAGCAGGCTAGAAAGGAACTTTTCTCCACAGACAGACAGACCTCCTCACCAACTGTTGGTTCCCAGACTGAGTTAGCTAAACTTTCCTGGTTCCAACATATGCTGAAATTATCATGGCTGATAGATTACAATTGTCATCAAATCTATTCTGGATTTAGTAGTGAGGTTTCTATTTGAAGTGTTTGACCAGTCCATTGTGCTGGAGAAATTAATGTGACTAAGGTGAGTCCATGCTCAGCAGCCCTTGGGTTCTTAATCAGTAAAAGCAAAGTTTTCCTGGAATCATTCCATTTCCTTAAAACGTCTTCTGTCAATATTATTCTCCTGCCTTTCTATCCTGGAATCAATCAAATCGGTCACCTGCCCTTGATGAATGCTCTGTCCTTGGCTCAGGTGGTGAGGCTCAATGCCTTTCCTGCATCCCTCACACCAAAGTGGATTCAAAAGTCAAGTAAGCAACCCCTCTCCTGGCTGTGTTTTGTGACACCTCTCGTTTACTGATTTGACTCTCACGCAAAGTCAGCCAAGCCTTGTACTTGCATAAGCTTGTGTAAGTTTGACTACAGCCAACATGTTCTCCAATGTGTGATCCATGGCTGTGCAAATTTCCTACCAATATGCTATTTCTCTGCCTTGCAGGAACTGTATCTATTTTTGTGGCTGGGGTTTTGTTTTCCAGTCTAATGGCTAAGACTGCTTTTTGCCCTGTTGGTAAACACCCTGTAAATACAAAATAGAAGTATTTACCCTCTTGAGGTTGGAAAGAGAGGTCATATCAACTTGACAGGTTCTAACAAATGGCCTCAGAAAAGGTGCTAGCTGGAAATTAGTTTCCATTTCTACTGACCTGGTGAATTTCAAAGTGCTAAGCTCTTCATAGCAGCCTCCATACACTTACTCGTAGTTTGAACCATTCAGTCCCCTCTGAGTATTGATTTTTTCACCCTGGAATATTTCTGTTCTGCACAAACATGTTATCCAGAAACTGTTCCACACAAAGAGTTTTGATTCTTACTTACAAACACTGAATTTCATAATAAGTTACAGAAATATTTAAATCAGAGGGAGGAACTTCTTATAATTGCAAATGTCTCCCTTTACATTTTTTCCCTTGTTTTTGGAGCTCTTTTTCCTTCTTGCTCTTTCTAATACAAGTGTTTCACATCTGGGCCTCAGCAAGTTTGTGGGCTGTGCTAGTACAATAAAGAATAGTTTTTTCCCCTCAAACTGTAGCAGGCAGGAGAGAAAATACTGTCAACAGCTGTGGACCCCCCAAGGAGGTTTAAGTACCATTGTGGGTAATTTTGCCTGGAGAAATTTATTGAGAAGCAAAGGCAGTGCCTAAATACCATTTTATTTGTTCGTTGCTCATTTGAATAACATCAGCCTAACCACCCCTCTTACGTGAGCCTTTTTCTCCCTTCTGAGAGGTTGATGGGGGTTTGGGAGAGGCAGGAGGGAGCACTGTGTTGCTTTACACTGTGCAACATTCAGGCATGCCACGGGACCCTTCCCTCTCAGCACGGTGTGTAGCAAAAAACATCACTATAATTATCCTAGGGGAGCGAATAAGAGAGAGCTGCCTTAGCCAGATCTTGAAAATGTGCATCTCCCACAATGGGCTCGTGGGAATCTCACAGCACAAACAGCTCAAACAGCACTTGTCAGTGCCAGTGAGAGTGAGCCACATGGAGCCTTTTTCTGAAGAGATTGCTGGGGCTGAGCGTGCAGCAGGAGAGCATTCTCTAGGCACAGAGCTGGGCTGTCACAGCACACCCAATGCTAATGTCCACCCAAGGCTTTAAAGGTTGACATAAGAAGCAAATGGATTTGGAATTATTTCCCCCGTCTCTGAACCGAGCATATTCAGCTATGTCCCTGAAGTTTCACACCCCTCTTTTCCATCAAGTCCCATGGCACACAGCATCTCTCTTCCTAGAGAGATTGTTACCATGTAGGGGGCAAAACCTAATACATTTGCACTCATTCTTCACTGCTGCTAGCAGCAGCAATCATCTCCCACTGTTGCCTTTTCAATTCTTCTCATCTTAGGCGCAAAAGGAATCCACTCCTACAAGATGGCAAAAGTGTCCCTAAAGGGTTTGAGTGCTTCCATTACTCATCCAACTGATCTAGACAGATATTTTTTATATTTATTAAACAGAAAAAGCCACTTAGTGTCATTCAGCTGTAAGGATTCTCTCTACTACTGGTTCAAATTACATATTCAAGAAAGAACTTTCTCCCATATAGCCAGATGTTTATGATTTCACCTTGCAAAGAAGTCATAATCCTTTGCTACAATGCCTGGTCTGCTACCTTGGTAGCTATAACAATTTACATCTTGCTCAATTATAAGAAAAAGCAACCTTCTGTACACCCCACAGGAGTAAAAGGTGTCTACAGTGCTCAAGAAGGAAAAGGGAAGGCACAGACTCCTGCTCAGAGTGGTCACTCTACTGCAGCATGCATTTGACTCTGGAAATTAACGGCATGTTCTAAGGATGAACAAAATTTGAGGGATGAATAATTTGCCAAAGATTCTTTTCGGAAAAGAGGTTGCTTTTGTTTTGTGTAAATCGTCATCATCATCCACATCCTCATCATCTCTCAGCATAATTATGAGATCAATAGTGCCACCGAAGCCAGCAGTGGGTAGCGTTCATGCTACACTGTTAAATGCTCTTAAGGCACGTCCACACCAGTGCTGCAGTTCAGATCAAGAATGCACACTGCAGACACCCACTTTTTCTGCACATCATAAAGTGGGTTTCAGGGGATACAAACTGGATCCTTTCAAAGAAAGATTAGCTAAAGGGCATGCTTGTCCCTCCCCACCATTGTCCGCACCAAAATGACCAACACTGAAAGTGACACCGGTGCCCATAAATGTCCTTAGCTTGTTAGGAGGGGGAAGGAATTGGGATTGCAATTGGATTTCTGCCCCACAGTTACTGGGATCAAAGGGTACTCCAGGAAGCATATGGAAAGATGGGACTATCCTTTGTCCTTCACATGGCCACAGTAGGGAAAGGTTTCTAAAGCTACTAACCTGTTCAAACTACTGTGTCTGTATTAGGAGAGACAAATCCCACATTATTTCTCTGTCCTTGGACTGCAGGAGAAACCTACAGAACTAGGCCAGATAATTTCTATCTTTTATGGCCAGGCATGTGCAAAGTCCAGAGGACAACCTGACTTTAAGAGTCAGCCATATCTACGAACAGCACAGGTTTCTCTGGCAAAGGGCACGGGGTCTGATACACAGGGACAACCCCAGTCATGGAGCCAGTGCAGCTGGAGCTGCTCAGGGCCCCTGAGGGCCTGGGGCTCCCCACATCACAGGATGGGTAATGCCTGCAGTGGCCTCTATCCTGACTCAGGTGTTGTCTAGCATGGGGTAGGAGGTACCCTGACTGCAGGCCAACAGTAACCATGTGAGCAGGGGGCTTCTGACAGGAATGGGCTTCTGGTAGGAATTGGTTTCAAGACAATGCTGCCAAGTTCTGTTGAGTGAAAGGGGCAGATTGATTCACCAGTCTTGAAAAGTATGTGTTTCCTGGGGAAGGTAAGTCAGCACTGAAGCTGTGAGCTGGGCTCTGTCTGCCTCAAGTCATTAAATGAAGCAGGTTTGATTTTAAAAAACAGTAGTGTAGTTCAACAGAAACCTTGGGCTGCTGGGCAGGATGGCTCTTGGTGTTAGTTTCAGCCTCTCAGTTCAGACAGAAGTGCATCCTAGGAAAGCTCCCTTATTCTGTATTGCTTAGGATGACATGTTTAAATAGCACAAAATGAAGTGGGTTTCATTTAAAGAAAGCTGTGAGCATCTGCCACAAATCCTCCCAGCAATGCGGCATCACTCAGAAATGGCAAATTTACCCCTGGATGTACTGGAGCAATTTTTTCCCCTTTCCAATCATTTCCCTTTCAGATGTGTAACTGCTGGTATGTGCTCACCTGCCTCTGTGCAGATTGCACCCACAAGGTACCTCAGGCTTACCTCCCAAATGGAGGACCCTACTGTGACAGTCTGGGGCAGCTGGAGGGGCTGCCACCAGCCAGGCTACCTGCACAGGGGCAGGGCAGAGCATCTCTGCTGCCATGGAGAGCCATGACACAGGTGAATCTATCAGACAGTCACTTATGTTTCACCTAGTGCGATAAGCTGTCACATACTTGTCTCAAGGTCACTGGTGTCCCACTCCACCTGATCCTTCTCATCAGAGGAGAGAGCTGAGGAATTCTGCTGTGATTAATAACCTGATCTATCCCCTTGGGTTTATTTTTTTCCCTCCATTTTTAATTTTATGTTCTGCTTACCAGCTGCTCTTGCTCATTAAAAAAACAAACCCTCTCTAGTTCTCATTAGCACCATATGTCTGCTGGTTATTTGAGTAATGAATGCAAAATATATTTAAAGGATTTGTCAAACTATGGTAGGCAAAAAGATTGAAAGACAAAAAGCTAAGGAGATGCCCATTAGACTGTGTCCTCTTGCTGCTCCACTTGCTGTCCCCAGCTAAACCCAATACAACATTCCACCACAATCCTCCCTCTCTGCTCCACTTGTGATTTCACAGCCACAGTGAAATTACAGCCTCATATCTTTGGCTCTCATTAATTCCTCAACACAGGGGTTTTTTCTCCTCACTCCTTCTTCAAGGAAGTTACCAATGACCCAAAACTGGCTTTCAAATGGTAGCCAAGAACTAGGGTTCGTTGGAGACAGTTGTTTCTAAAACACTTGCAAAATTTCTCAGGGCTGCTCTGAAGCATCCAGAAACCTGTGCAGCACAAAACACAGCCAGCTGCTGTTCTGTACTTTCCCCCCTTACAACCATCATTATGTGCTGTCTGAAGCTCCCTTCTTCTGAAATCTCTCTATCGTTCCACAACCAAACATATTTGTCTAATTTAAACTGTGAACACAGATAATCACTTTTCTTTGGGACGTAATAAGGCAAAAAGTCTAACGTATATCTCTCTCTCCAAGAGCTTCAGTCATGCAGTAAATCCTGTTTTGGTATTTATTAATTCAGTCTGCATCCTGATACCCTGATTGGTAAAGGAGAATACAAACAGCCCAGAATCTGGCTTGTCTTAATGCCTCTGCACTTCTTCTGAGTGTGACATCTCATCTGATGTGCATTACCTCCAGCAACACATGATCCCTTGGCAAAATGAACGTGTCCAGATTTCTTAGACAATCTATTACTACCAGACCCAGAAGCAGCAGAGCTGCTGAGTGATGTTTTTACAGCACTGGCATTGAAATTCATTGTTTAATGCAGACCTGCAAACAGCTATGCTGACAGGAATGAAAACCTGTATGTTTACCTATAGATTTACAGAAATATTTTCACATGACAAACTATATATTTCCTCTGGCAATTTAACCTCTAATATGAACAGCATTACCAATGAGGATCCTTTGGGTGTTTTGTTTATTGTTTTTCCATAGGAAAAAAATAGCAAGCAATTAATAGACTGAGAAGACACTTCCTGCCCGGAGGATACAGGGAACAGTAATGGCTCTAACTGGATCTTCTGCAACTGAAAATCTTGTTTAGAGTAATAACAAAAACTTGCAGTTTCTCCTAAGAAGCTGAGCCTATGTTGAAGGTGGGTTATTTTCATTTTTCCCTCAAGCACACCTGGAAAAAACTGAAGCACATGAGTCACTAAAGATAATGCATGAAAATGTTGAAAGGGAAGGAAAAAATCCAATTCTTCTGATCACTCACTCAGCGTGCTGCACAGGAGACTTCTTAAAATCCCTTACAGGAAATTTAAGTAGTAGATGGATGGTAATAGTTTAGGGGACTGGACAAAGGCAGCATAGTAGAAATAGCTTGCAGTGGGTACTGCATGATTAATACGATGTTCATACTGGCCATGGGGGAAATTATAATATTTGGGTTTAATGGTTTATAGCATCAAATCTTCCTCAGGTTCACATAAAAAATATTTAATAGCTGGCTTGATTGATGTGAGGGAAAGCTCCAAGTGCAATTTAATTATACTTGAAATATTTCAGACTATGTATTTAATTTCTTAGATATATAGTTTTTTTCTTCATTTTTCCTACTACTCTCAGCAAGGTTTCACTAACCTTGCTTCAGCCCAAGGGTGTGGACAGAGACCTCTGACTCCTGCAGCTGACAGTGGGTGCCAGACCCACGCAAATATATGGCTGCACCCAGGTTCCCCTTGGCACTGCACCAGGGCCAGGTTTGCCTGGAGTATGTCCAGGGGGCAAGAAGCACCCCAGGACTGCACTGCACATCCAATCACCCACCTCTGCTCCTGGCTTGCTACTGGTCCCAGGGGTCTCTGTGCATCCTGGGGAGCCAAACTCACCTGTCTGAACCCCAGCACCACCCATGGCCAACAGAGCTCTGTGGATGCTCTGGGCTAACTAAGAATTTCATAATGAGCAGAAATGCCATTTATGCTTTACCTTGTTACTCCTCTTGATAAAAGGATTGTTGCTTGCAAGAGGGAAAGCAACACTATGTGGTGATGGTTGTTGTTTTTTTTAAAAAACAAGCATATTTAGGGATTTAACTTTAGAGATCTTAATCTGCTTTGGGAAAACTGATAGTTTGAAGAATGTGTTGAATAACTGCATCATTAAGAACAGGCTCTCACTCAGTACCAAGAGATCTGCCTGCACTCTGTTGATCTCAAAAGTGCATCTGTTGGTTCCTCCATGTGCAAACTGTGATGCAAAAGAAAGTATGTTTTCAGTTTTTTATTTCTCAAATCAGAATTTCACTCCCAGATTCTCAAGGGTATCTAAGAATGACTAACTGTTCTTGATTACAGGGAACAGAGAGTCTATGTTTTTGTATAGTTGAGACTCAGCATTTTATGACCAGTCTAAGTTCCTGAGCAGTTGTCAATTAAATGTCATCTCTTCTCCTCCCTTTCCCTTTCCCTTTCCCTTTCCCTTTCCCTTTCCCTTTCCCTTTCCCTTTCCCTTTCCCTTCCCTTTCCCCTTCCCTTCCCTTCCCTTCCCTTCCCACAGAGCTTTAGACACAACCATTTCACTCTCCCAGGAGAATAAAACCTGCACCATAGTGCATTTCCAGACACTCATATCTCAGATAATTTTTTTTTCTTTACCCATCTTTGAAAAATGAAGGGCACTTGGGATGAAATTGGCAATGAAAGGCACCAAGTGTACCAAAGCAGTATAAATCTGGTATTAGAACAAAGATTAAATACCACTATTACTATGTGTCAACAGATTTACAGGAGTTTGTAAATTAAGCTGGTGTAGCTGTAATGGAAAGAACTGTTCTGCCTTTTTAAAATACTGTTTTAAATTGACATGAACCCTATTAAAAATGATATGATTGAACACAAAGAAAATGCATCTTCCAGGGTTTGCTGTGCTCAGAGGTGATTTGGGGTTTTTTTTTAAAAAGCTGCCCACTTCTCTGAAGGCAAGAGTGAGGACTTAGTGTGGATTTCTGCTGGGATTCTTGAGCAATTTCAAGCATCCAGGCAAGACTGCAAGATGCTGTTATGATTCCATTTGTAGGACACTGATGGAGAGAGGGCACTAGCATGTAAAATCATTCCTTGCAGTGTAAACAAAGAGTAGAGTGCCTCTTGGTATCCATACTAATAGATGAGTTCAGCATACCACTGGCAGTTTATTTTCTGAACTTGCTGGTCAACCAAAATCCATTTATTATTTTCTTTTAAAATTAGACAAAAAGAGCTTTTCTCCAGAGAAAGTCAGACCACTTCAAAAGGGTTTGTTCATTATGGTCCTGCAAATTTTACCATTTATTTCTTATACTCAAATTATTGCATGTATCTTGTTAGTGTGAAAATTAAGGCAAGCACCAAATGAATGTATGAATGCACAGATTTGTGGGTTTGCACAGTTAATTTAACCCCTTACCTGGATTTGGTATTGCAGGGGAACCTGTGGCATAAAGCTGAAAGTCGTTTATTCTACTAGGGTGCAGGTTAATGCTGGGGTGAAGCTGAGAATGCAAATGTAAGGTCTCAGTTTCTCTTGTATCATTCCTGCAAACCCCTGATGACTTTCCTTGCAATGCACAGGAAAGCATGTGCCTTGTCTTTATGTGACAGAGAGCTCAGCACAGAGTCTCTGGGTCAGGGACAGCAGGAGATTGATTTCAACCTGCCTCTGATTAGGCTGCCCTATTTTCTGCATCTTCCACTCAAACCACTCCTTGGTATCAGCAGGTGTTCATTGTAAAAGGCATACTTTGCACATAATGGTTAATTTTAAAGGAAAATGGCACCTCTGGCAGCAAGTCTTTTTTCTGGAAAACTGATCAGTCTATTTATTGACACCTTAGTGGTACTAATTTAATTTAATGACTAGATTTTACATTTCTGTAGCTCCCACAGGAGTTGAGCTCAGTGCTGAGACAGGCAGAACACCCAATCAGCCTTTTTGCATGTGCCTCTGCTTGATGCGTGTGTCTAAATTGGGGAGTTCCAACACAACAATTGATGACTGCAGCAAGATGAAAGAGATCCCACTCCTTTTGCTCATTGATCCAGAGAGTTTAAGTCCTTTTGGAAACAGCGGGTTCCCTCATCTCACCACAGATATCATAGTTACTACAGAATATTCTTGTTCTCCTCCTCAAGCCTGGCAGTCTGTGTTCAACCTGAGTCTTCCAGAGAAGTATCCTGCTGATGCTGGAAGTCCTCCAGAGGTGGAGAACCTGCTTCTTCCCTGACTGCCTGCTCTAATGGCTATTCATGCCAAATTCATATCAGCACATTATTTTTTCCTACTCAAATTTTCCATCTTGAGCATCCAGCTATGGTAACTCACCATACCTTCCTCTGTCCTGAGCTTAATGAGCCGTTCACTAACTGATATTTTCTTCCCATCAAGGTTTTCAAGGTCACAATCAAACAATGTTTCAGTTTTATTTCCAGCAGTCTAAACACCCCAAAACTTTTGAAGCTCCCACATTTCAGCATTTCCTCTACATATTACATCCTTTTTGGGGGTGTTTTCTGTGTTTTCAGGAGCCTCTCTACATCCTTTATAAAGCCCATGCTTCAGGATGCAGCATGCCCCTCCCTAGAAGCACCTTGAGAGACTAAAAGGACGGCAGGAGATCCTCGCTCAGATGAATATCACCCTCATAATGAAGAATTTCTTCCTAACATCTAATCCAAATCTACCCTCTTTCACTTTAAATCCATTACTCCTTGTCCTCTCAGTACCTGCCCTTGTAAAAAGTTCCTCTCCAGCTTTCTTGTAAGATTTTGCTATATTTGTGCAGCTAACTTCTTTGAGCCAAATATTCAACTTAATACAAGATGAGCACAACTGTTTACTAAGATAAATTAAATTCTGAGCTGTTAAAGGACACATATTCCTACATGCTTTTACCATCCCTGGACAAGATTATGTCTGCTGAAACACCAGCAACTGAGGAGCAGGGCCATGTTTTGGTTACCCTATATCTTCATCTCTGACATGGGGATCATGCTTTGATATCTGATCAATGGCAGGGATTTTCTTACTGGCCTCAGTGTGTAGGGAAGTCTGAGCAGAGCAGATCACAGAAAATGGGAAGAGCAAAGGTGGAGAGCAGCAGCCTTGCAGTCAAACAGGAGAGGAGCCACCCTTCAGGCTCTCAGAGCAGAAGTGCAGTTCAGCAGCCAGAGCTGTCTGGAGGAGCAGGAGAGGGGCTGGGATGTGGTTCTACACTCAGTGGAGACCGACAGCAGATACTGAGTGTTAATGCAGATCTCCCTTGCTATCATTTTTTGGTTGAAATAACCAGAAGAGAAGATGGATCTTCATTTAAGGGAGGAAGAGATGAGAAGAGAAACGCAGAAAGAGCACACTATGTACAAATGACAGGTAAGTGACAGTGCATTTTGCAGAGCTGGGCATAGAGCACAGTCTATAAAATCCTTGCCTAGTGCTTATCAGGTCCCATCACATCCAAATCATGTATTCCTTACAATCTGCATTCCTTAACCTTGTTTTTCCAGCCACATATTACAGGCCTATCTCACATCAGCGTCCCTCTGCAGAAGAGGTCTGTATTGATAGACAGTGATAGCAATTTGAGCACACCATCCCTGATCAGAATCACCTGCTGAACATACATACAGTATAATAGTATATAGTATAAAATATTCAGCAGAAACTGCTGCAGCACTTTCCTAGGCATTGTTCAACTGGTGAGCCCAGCAGGATCGCTGCTTGCGGGGGTCATGCACCATGCACATGGTCAGTGTTTGTGACAGCACATGACTCGTGCTATCAGCTAAAACAAAGCAAACCACTTCAAGACAGGTCAGGGTTTTGAAGAAAGCTGTTTGCACACTGTGTTTGCACATCCTCTTTCATGATCCCCCAGCCCCAGCTGGAAGCACAACAGAGAGGGATCTCACTCTGGGCTGGGAAGTTAGATGTTTGCTGCTTTTCTTCTGTCAATTTAGACAGCCAGCATTTGCACATTGGCAAGGCAGCTCACAGGTCACAACAGTGCTCCATAGTCAGAGTCGCTGCTGACAAATGAATCAGTTCACAGTGAGACAGTTGCTGCCATTGGGGACCCAATGCTCCTCTCCTCAAAATGCCACTGTGTGGGGGTGAAGGCAACAACCTGGCAGAGCCAACATGTCACAGAGATGCTGCTGAAGGTAAGGCAGGTCTTCAGGAGGTTTCCAGCCCTGTCCAGCATCCCATTCTCCTCCTTCCCTGCAACAGCATGCAGGAGACTTTTGCCTTTGGAGACCTATTGCCTTTGCTGGACCTCGGTGAGCTCAGAAATATCTTATGGCTTCAGTGCTGCACACGGTGACTAATGGCTGGACTGGTGCCTGTGTTGGCACACAGCTGTCATCTTCATGATTCAGGGCCCTGAGAGGGGGAAGAGGGTGCAGGGTGAGTGAGCACATGGATGGCATATCTCAAACTCCAGTGATGAGTAAATGATTCCTTTTCTGCGAGTGCTGCAAAGGACTGGGAATACACCAAGCAGTACTTTTTTGAAGATTGCCTGGAGGTGATTCTCATGGTCCACGAGAGAAAAATGCTGCAGGAAAGCATTTGGTACCCTCATGGTGATTGACAGAGAGAGCTAGTGAAGTCTCCTCAATAGAAGTCCAGAAAAAGCATCCAGGCTTTAAAGCATCCCCAAATCAAGCTCTAACCCGAAGCTGGTCCTTGGCTCACAGGCATTCAGCAAAGAGGCACTTGGTGCCAAATCAAAAGTTGGTCATAGAAACAATATTCGCTTCAGGCTGCAACATCACAGTACAGTCATCTAAGCTGCTATTATGTGGCTCTAAACATCTCTTTCCCAAGATGTTGGATTCCTAGGGGCCTTTGTCCTTTAATCTAAGCAGAAATTGGACTTCTTTGTGGCTGATGTTACTACGAAGAAGGAAAGTATACATCCTTGGCACCTGGAAGTTCTTGATATGTTAGTTGTGCCACAGAGTGTCTAGGGGCTTTAAGGAAGCTGAAAAGTGATGCAGACAATGACTGGTTTGTTTTTTCATAGGGACAGCAAACTTCCCTTCTAAGGTGGATCAAGATTTTCCCTTGTTGATCCACTCTTTTCACACCTGAAAAATCTGACTAGGACTTCTCACCAGACTTGGAACGTGTCTGTAGTCCTACGCCTTGGGAAAGCTGGTGACATCACCTCACCTCAGATGAAATTAAGTGTTATCCAGCTTTGGCCATTTGGATCAGCCAAAGAATGAGATCTGACTTGCAGCTTACCTGATTAATAGCTTTTTCTTCGTAGGTAGCACTAAAACTTGAAAGAACGACATTGACATTTGTGTCTTGGTCTGCATATCTCTGGCCTTTAGTAAGGATTTAACTACTGCCTATGGAGTTTTGTGATACTTTTTCCTTTCTCTCGCAATCCCAGGAGGTGGCATGCACTTGCAGCAACGCTAGAGAAGCACGTTCTTTCTGCTGAGCTCTTTGTTCCTTGTTTAATTGGGGTACATATCCTACAGTGCAGTGCATCCTCTTATTTAATGCTCTCTGGCAGAAATTGGGAGAAAGGTTCATAAGAACATGTCTCACAGACATACCACAAAGCCATCAAAGGCCATGGCTGTGGCCTGCATTTGCCTGCACCCAGAGCTGATGCTGACAGACAGCACCAGTTCTAGCTGGTGCATGCCTCCCAGTACAGCAGAGAGCCTGGCTATCCATATCACCACCAGTTTGATGCTGCTCCTGCAGCATCACTATCAGTGCTGAAATCAAGGACACAGCTTGAGGGCTAACGGAATAAGCTGTGACTTAAGCAAGGACACTTGTCATGTTGTTATATGAAATATGCTCTAAAATTCAATTACATCATTGTATTACTGTTCTTTATTCATCTCATGAAGCTTAGTCCCTCAAAGGACAATTACAATGCAGACTGCACACTATAAATATCTATGCAAAAAGACCACAGACTCTCCTTGGGAAGAGGAGTTTAAATTATAATTGCCTATTCACTCCTGTTTTTCCTGCAGCTTTTGTGCCGTAATTTCTTCCAGTGACTTGTTGGACATCATCAAAGACGTTGCCTCACTACCCACCATTTCCTGTCCATGTTTTTCCTATGTTGACTCTATGCTGTTTGGGATCAGGATGGTTTCTTACAGTGGGAACACCTATAACACATCTAACAGTGCTACCTGCAGCTGCCTTCTGATCCCTGCAGCTCAGGAACACGCACCCAGGCTAGCTTCTTCGTAGGAAAACCCAGTGCAAAGGAGCAAAACCAGAGCAGCAGGAAGCTCATTGAAAGTGAAAAACAGCACTTCAGAGGCTCGCACTGCTCCAGAATATAGATTAGGCTCAACCAACTTAGATTCCTACCCCAATACAACCTCTGGGCTCAGCTACTGACGTCCTGCACAGGTGGTGGAGTCTTTCTCCTGCTGCAGTAGTTCACAAGCATCCAGTCATCCTGCACAGGTGGTGAAGGAGCCTTTCTCCTGCTGCAATAGCTCACAAGCATCTCGTCAGTCCCACCACAGGAGTCCCCATTCTTCACATGCTCATGGATTGCTCTTTGCCATCTCTCCTTCCATGCAACACAGGGCTTGTGGTCTTGCCTTAAGAGGCAGTTTCCCTTCATCCTACTTGATCCTGTAGAGTGTGTTGTGGGTTCAGCTCTTCCATCAGTCCCTTCACCTGGAAGTTCAACAATCTGACTGGAACATAACCCTGGCAGAGAAATGTAGATCATTCCTGTAGAGTTCCTAACTAGCTCCTAGGGTATCCTGGCCTTTCCAGAGCAAACCTGCATCAACTGCCAGCCTGTCTGGGACTTTCTAACATTAAGTTATCTTGAACTATAGTTAAAATGAATTAATTTTTTTTAAATATCAGAGCTTCAGAAAGTAATTCTTGTACTTGGAGGTAAGCATGGGGACATGAAACAATAGCTCATCTCACCAGTGTTTCTCAAGACAGTGTTCGTGTCCCGTCTCAAGCCCAGCTCGCTCCCCTTATGTGAAGTCCTGATGAGCTGGGTGTCACCTACCCCCAGGAAAAAGGAGGACAGCTCTAACAAGAGCTGCTCACCTCTCTCCTTCTCTCCCCATGCCAGGAGCACATAAGAGACAGCCCTTCTCCCTCCCTGTCTGCTCCACCTCCAGGAAAGCATGCAGGACAGCCAGTGAACCTAGGAGGGATTTTGCCCCATGGAAGCAGAGAGTCCCCAGAGCAGCTGCCATTCCCTGGGTGTCCACCAGCCAGTCCAGCTTTAGCCCAGCTGGGAAGGCACTGAGTTCATTCCCAGGGATATAATGAGAGCTGACAACTGTTCATGCTCCCACGTGAAGCGGAGATTATGCAGAGTCTGGGAGTTTTGTGTCCAGCTCTTGATACCTGCCTGGCTCCTGGCTGTGGCCAAGGCCATCTGCTTTGCAGAAGGGACTGAAGAGAGAGCCCCCAGTGTCTGGGGGCCTGTGGCCAAGCCATCAGTTGCCATTAATACCCATTGGTCACCCACAGCCAGCAGGCCTGAATCAGCTCCTTGGAAGATTTTTCTCTCTGACTGGAATGTGTAACCTAACTCCAAGCTGAAAGAACTGTATTTTATCCTTTAAACAGAGAATAAACAGGCTTAGGTTACTGCTAAACCTCAGACCTGTTACTGTAACAGAAGCAGAAGACAAGGACATTGTCACCGATGGACTATAAATTACAGGTATCCATATTCACTCAGGTAAGTTCCACTTGAGGGCACTGCAGTTCATATATCCTTCATTCATAATAAATAATTCTAGCAAGCAAGTTCAGTACAACACCTGTTTCTGTTTAATTTTAAGTGTTGAAAGTGTCAGAACTACTCATGTACCTACATTAAGCCTATGCTTGGTTTCTTAAATGAATTGCAGCAGTGTTGTATATTTAAACTTCCAAAAAGAAAGAATTTTATACAGTGTTAATTAGATGAATCATTATAGTTTTGTCTGGATTTTATTTCAACTTGCTCTGCTCACATTCTTGAAGACACTAAAAGAGTAGGCAGGGTTAAACAGAGATCTGTAAGATGTCATCCTCCTAGTGAATTTATCGAATCATGAAGGTTGGAAAAGGCCACCAAGATCATCAAGTTCAACCTTTGACCAAACATCACCATCCAATGAAAACACAGCACTAAGTACCATGCCCAGTCATTTCTTGAACACTTCCAGCATTGGTGACTCCACCACCTGCCTTGGGCAGCCTGTTCCAATACCTAACCAGCCTTTGGAAAAAATTCTTCCCGAACATCCCCTGGCACAACCTAAGGACATTTCCTCTTGTCCTGGTTTCCTGGGAGAAAAGACTACTTCCTACCTGGCTACAACCTCCTTTCAGAGAGCAATAAGATCCTTCCTGAGCCTCCTTTTCTCCAGGCTAAAGGAAGTGTTCGGCCATGACCTAGAAAAGTGAACAGGGGCCTAAACTACTGATAGAAGCGGGGTGAAATTGCACAAGAAGAAACAGACTGTTAAGGGGAAATCCTTCTGCCTAGACAATCCCTGTTGCGTGCTGGTAGTCCTGACTATTGAAAAGAACATTTAAAACTCGACATGAAGAACACTTGAAAGTGCACAACTGAAAGCAATACAGGCCTGGGGAAGACATCATCAGCATAATTATTGTTTCTGTTCTCGTGGGTTTTGCACTCACTGACATGCTTTGGGAACACAATTAATGTCTTTCCCATCTATAGCTCACACATTTCTGTAAGGTTTCTCTAGAGCTTCTTAAAACTGAACTTGCAGGGAAATGGGATTCCAGAAAATGTCTGAATGCTTCAAGGCAATTCTGCCATATGGGATTTAAACTTATTTTGCCCCATGTGAGAAACTTGACTGGGTGACAACTGTGGCATTCTTTTTGTCAGCATAAAAAATGATTTGACTATTCACTGTGTATTTTCCAGGGCTGTGAAAGCTTTTGGGATTATGCTGGAGGAAAGATTTAGTTATGTTTCTATGGAAACCATAACACTTACATAAAAGCCTGCTTAACAAGCAAGAGTGTGACCCTGTATCTCATTCAAGGTGAGCCACCTCTGAGATAACTCATTGATAAACTTCCAGCTGGGTTTTAAAGTCCAGGAGGACACCAGTAGATTTCTTACACCTCTAATAGGAATGAGACTCAGCAGGTACTGCTGGATAACTACTTAGCACTGTGGCATGAGTGTTATAATCTCACATGGAAAGTTACAGTCATTTGGTTGGACTTGAAAGGAAATTTTTTATCTGGTTGTTTATACAATAATGACTCCTAAGTTTATGTCTTTCTTACTTATCCCCTGCTTTAGAGATGTGCAACTTCACTACCTCCAGTATGACCAAGAGGAGAAACCCAGTTATGTTTTTCTGTAAAACTCTAAAGTGTTCCCAGATATTTGTTTGAAAACACCTAGAAATAGAAGTGATATTTTCTTCATGTAGGTACTTTTCCTGAGATGAAGGTCTCCTTTAAAATTAGAAAACCTTTGTCCCCTTGACACTGCTCCTCCCAGCAAGCACACAGAAGTTGCTGTCACAGTGAAGTACAAACACTGTAGCTAGCAGGAGACAGAATTTACTTTTGTCTTTTCTCCTCAGAAAAGAACATGTTCAAATCAACTTTTAGAATCTATTTCATGTTTTCCCATTGACAGCACCTCAAGCCATGTTGTGGATTCTATAGCAATAAACTAGAATTACTAAAGGTGGTCTTATTTGATAAGTGGCAAAAGCTGAGACAGAAAGCTGCTTTCTAAATTACTTCTGGTTATCTCACCATAAAAAATTCATGGACATAAAAAAAATTGCTGGTTCAAGGATTGAAGGACATTCTAGAAACCACATTGGATTGGGGCATTAATTTTTTAATCTACTACTTGAAAAAGTTAAATCAGTTAAATTATTTTTGACTGCATGAAGAGACATTGTACTTTAGGGTAAGAGTGACCCTTTCTGGATTTTAATGAAGCCAGTTATGTGCAGTTTTGTCCATGGACTTCTAAGTCATTCACAGATAGCTGCAGAATGTTCTCCCTGAGAAACAGAACAGCAGAAATGCAAAGGGGATGTCTCAGGCCTGTTCAGGGCCTGCTCCTGAAAGAACTCATGCAGTAACCTGACTTCTCATAGTGTCCTGTTCGTTCCAAAAATGTTTTTTTCACAAACTGAGGTAATAAACTCATGCACATGTTCTTGTAGTACCATCACTTTTTTCCTTTGCTACGTGGGCACTAAAGAGGCCATTGATTTCATTTTGCAGGATTATTTTCATTAAGAAATGCACCAAACTACCACTGTCCTATGGCTGCTGTTGAACTGGTTTTGAGTGATCAAAAAGAAATAGTTGCTACCCTCTGTTGGAGAGGCCCAGCTGCTAGTGGAGCCAAACATCACCCAGCTTGGTGCCCGTGTTGTAAGGGGTTATGAGGTGACGGATGCCTGCCAAGTTTTGCTCCAGCAGCACATGGAAAGCTCAGGAAACAGGCACCAAATGTGAAAGTCTCTAAGAAAGATTTCCCATTATCTGCTCAAAAGCAATATGTTTTCTATACATCTGGAGTTGCTGCCTTGACGATAATTGTGTTTATGCATTGCCAGAGAGCTCATTCATTTCCCCCAGCTTTCATAGACCCAGCTACTCCTTCTTCCTGCCAGGACAACAGTTTCTAACTGTTGCAGAATAGATGAAGGAAAGTGAGCATGGAACGGCTTGTGGCCAAGGAGATGAGGAAACAGCATAGTCAGTTAGTTTAAGGATGTAAACCGAAGGACACTGTGTCCTTGACGAGGATGCTTGTAGTTAGGCAAGAATGCAGAAGGAGGATGGGAAACGAGAAAGTTGGCAGCAGCAAAGAGAAACAAAAGGGAGGGAGGTTGACTTGCAAAAGCACACCAATAGCACGCTTGGGTTACAGAATATGGATGAGCACATTATAGAACTTATAAAAAGGTATGTAACTGATCAATAAACGAAGCTCCTTGCTAACTCATACTGAGTCGTCTGAGTCTTCCCTCCGCAACATCTAACATTACTTCCTGGAGCCTGGACTGCCTGGGGTAGGCTCCCTTTTTGCAGAGATGAAGACACAGCAGGCAGGTACAAACCACACAACAACTCTTCAGACAAAAAGTAAGTGTTCAAGCACAACACCATAGATATTCAGTCCTGTGGGGCAAAGGCATGCCCACAGGCTCAGTGGTGTGGGGGAGCATGGAAGCCAGAACTCAATCCATCGTGAGTCACCTCTCCAGAGTCCTGCTGTTTTTCTTTTCATGACCCAGAGGCTAATGTTCTCTGCTCCTCACGTTCTTTAGCAACATTTCCAAATAATGATACTCAGAAAATTCTAAACTAGATGGTTTTAGTTGTTTCTTCTCTGTCAATCACACTAGTTAATTAGGGTTGGTTTTATGGGGTTGAAAAATTTGCTAACTATGGCAGGTTGAGTATGAGCTGCATGGTGCACTCATCATGTACAGTATTAATAGTGATATGGACCTAAAGCATCTTCAGGTGTTTTCTCTGCATCTCACAAAAAGTAACAACTTAAGCTTCAGAGCACCTGTGATGGATGGAATATCTATTTTCCTTGTGCAACAGGACCAATACAGTCATAAAGGCTAGGATTTTTAAGGTCATCTTTCTCAGAGGCATACTCAAAGCTTGGTTCCCTGGAGTGCCTCTAACAGCAGGTCTAGTCTTGGTTGATTCAGTCTTATTCAATAGAACTGGCTTTTAAAAATCACTTCAGGAAAGCTCCAGGCCTGCTGTTTCTGCTATTCTCCCTGGGAACTGTGCCACATATGCATGGATCAGTGGAAAACTCGTCTTTGCCTTCCCTAAGCCTACTCAAGCCCCAGATCCAAAATTGCCACATTATCAGTAGATTCAGGGATATTTCTTGCTTGGTCCTTGGTGTTGCCACTAGACCCACTAACATTCCACAGGAACTGTGTGTTAGTTCTTTGGCAACATATTCCTGACTCGTAGATGTGCCAGAGATACACAGGGACTTTTTAAGTCATGTTGATGTAGCTACTCACAGATTCCAGCTGTGCACATTTTCCGCCACACCAGCTCCAGCACACTTTGATGAAGCTTTTATACCTTCATTTCTGTTATGAGTGATTCCTCCACTCTGAGTGAAGTAAATGCCTGAGACCTACTTTCTAGTTTGACCCACATTTTGCAAGTGAGCCATGAGAGGAGACCCAGGTGGAAGTATTCCATCAATATTCAGATGATTAAAAAAACAGCCATTTGATTTTAAGTTGCTGATAAGTACATGAGAAACTATGTGAAGAGGACATGGTATTCTGTTTTCCAAACATTTCTTGGAACAGCTCTCATTTGGAGTGTCTATTCACACCCTAATAGGAAGCTGTGTTACACCTGGCACAACAGGAAAGCATAAAAGGTCAGTTTTGCTGGCACTGTGAATAATTCTTCCCACAGTAAAACCTCAAAATTTAACTGAATCATTCATTTGCAAAGAAGCAGCAGATGTTCAGCGTCTTCCAGCATGAATTACCCTCTGGAGAAGGAATGTGCAGTATGAAGCTCAAGTTTTTCCATCATCTACATTTACATGTACATATACACAAGAAAACAGGCACTGCTTCTTGAAAAAGTCACTCAAAAGAAAAGCAATTCCTTCTTTCAAGGACTTCAGCTCAGTGGCAATGGTCATTCCAAAAGTAAACTCTCTTAGAAATCTTCTCTATCTGGACAACTGATGAACTACCTGGACTCTTTTCCCACACATAACTAGCTGCACACACAACTTAGATACACTCATATATCTTCCAAAAAAACACAACTTAGTCTCATGCTAAAAAAAAGAAAAACCAGTTGAAACGTCCTGTTGTGAGATTTGCTGGTGATACAGTGTTACAGTATTAAATACTTGATGGGTTTTGCTTATCCAACGTGCTCTGGTGGAAGGTGACCAGTAGTTGGCCCTCTAAGACTTCTGTGAACTACCTGAAGCCACCTCTACCTCAGCAAGAGGATTCCCCGGGCTTGGAAAACAATGCAGATAATCATGTCACCATGATTGCTGCTCACTTTCATCGAATTAAGCCTGTTTTGCTTAGATCAGTGCAGCTATTTTTACTTTTATGTCCTCAAATATTGCCTCACTAATTATACTGGATGTCAGTTTGCAAGCTGTAATTATTCCTGTTCCATAGGAAAATAAAAGCCAAGCAACTAGATGCAAACTAAAATATGTCCTCTTGTGGGGCTTGAAAACAGTAATTTTGGAAGTTAAGATTCAGTGTGAACAACTTCAGTTAACTGTGATAGCATCAGAATTTAGTTTTAGCTTAGTTTGGTTTACCTTGTTAAAGAAGGGTTGCAACTTTGTGGTTGGTTGTTTTTGTTGGGGGTTTTTTGTTGGTTTTGTTTGTTTGGGCTTTTTGCTAATTGTTAGAGCTGAGGCATTTATATGTTTATAGAGACCTGAATACATGATAAATAAGGATTTTTCAGAAACTCCCAAACTGAGATGTAAGCTGCAAAATGGTTCCTTGAAGCTAATAATCAGTATTTCAAGTGATGACTGGGCTGGTTTTACAAAATAAGCATTTCTTTAAAAAAGCAGTTTTAATAAAGCAGTTGTACACTTAAAATGATTGCAGGCAATAGGAAGACAAAAAGCAGCTAAAGGATCATTTGGAAATACCAAATTATTAAAAACCCAAAAAAGCTTTAAATAATAAGAAATAAGTCAAATCCTGAGATTAAACAAATCAGAGCTACGAAACTTTGCAGCAGAAGGTCTGACTGGAAAATTTCTTTTCTTTTTTTTTTTTTAATTCATTCAAATGCAGGAACATTTCTAAGATTTCTTCTTGCAATTCTGAAGCTTTGGTAAGTGCTGCACTGGAAGAAAATATAGTTATTATTAAAGTACTTTTTGAGGTAAACAACACTAAGAAAAATTTATATGTCTGAAGAGCCAGAGTGGTGATGGCTGCTACGTGGGCGCTAAGGAGAGGATGTGAACTGGCAGAAGGAACCCCCACCATCAGCTCTGTGCTGCTCCATGTGGCTGTGGTTCTGGACACGTCCCCACAACCCATCCCAACCAGTCACCTGAAGAATGCCAACACTATGCCCCTACTTTTTCAAGCACATAAAGATGCATAATGCGTTGCTTTGAGGGAATAACAGCAGCTACATTTCCTAAAAGGTGCTCAGAGAGGCAGCAAGTCTTCTCAAATTCTTGCCAGAGAGGCTTGATGGCTCGATAGAGCGTGATGATTATCTCCAAACTTTATTTTTCCCCAAACTGAGTACATTCTTTACATCCAGCATATCAGGACAAGGTAAAAGCTTCCAGCTTACCCAGCAAATTGGAGCATAAAAAATGAAAGAATGACATAGATTTTATTTTTAGTTTGGATACTCCCACATTCTATTTATAGCATGAAGCCGAGAGGCAACAAACGAAATCCAAATCCCATGAAAATATTTTTCACTAGCAGCCAGGTGAGCCAGCAGAGCACACTGCAAAGCAGCAGCAAGAGAGGCCTGGGGAGCTACAACCCACCCAGGTGGTACAGTGCCACACAGATGAATGCACAGTGTAAACACACTTTCTAGCCCTGTTTCCTAAGGCAGGAGCTCAGGCAGGAGCTAACAGATTGCTTGCAAAAAGCACATACAAATCTTGAGGCAATTCAAGCTAGGAGTGGGCAATGACAACAAACCTTTGATGCTTCTCATGAGCCCACTCAAACTTGTGTTTCACCCTGTTTCACTCTCCTTAGTAATTTTGGCTTTGGTCAGAAACTTCAAGTAGACTAAAACTAATACCCATTCTTCCCTGTTTTTCATATCGACAGATCAAGTATTACTTCAGATCAGGGAAAAATGGGCAGAGCAAGCCTCAAAGAAACTTACCATTCAGAGAAAAAGAAAGTTGAGAAATCTGTCAGCTCTAAGCAATTGCTAGAGATTGAGCATTTTCACAGCAACATACCAGCAGCACATGACACAACAATTCAGCTATGCTAAATGTAGCAGTAGCTGTAAAAGACATCATCATCTAAGGCATTGGCCAGTGCAGCAAGATGCAGGCAGTCAAAACATCCCAGGCATGTCCCAGTGTAAAGCCAGAGCAAAGCTTCACTGAGACTTCACTTACTGCGGGATGTAGGATGTGTAGGCAGTAACGAAGGCTGAGCAGGTGGTCATTTACAGCAGAAGAACTTCACGTTGTTGAGTGCTGTGTCATCCTGAAGCCCCTGTGGGGGCTCTATCTTGGTCTGGAGCCCGCATATCTTGCAGCTGTTGGTCCACGGGCCGAAGCTGCCCCACGACAGTCCATCCCCTACCAGCACAGCTTCATCTGAACATCTGAACTGGATGTTGGTGGCTGCTGCGTCATCACCTCCTCCTTGGGACTCCTCTGTTCTCAGTGAAAAGGAGATCAGGTAGCCTCCAGGGCAAACTTGGAAGCTGGTCCAGGTACCCCACCTGACAAAAAGCAGAGGAAAGAATGTCTGGGCTCTGTGAGCTGCTGGGAAGTGCTCCTTTGCTTTGTCATGCTGCTCTGAAGCTTAACACAGCCATGACAGAGCATCCTGCTGCAGCCTGTGACCCCTTACTTTCTCTTCTTTTTTTCTTGCCTTCCAAAGATATACTTTTCTTTTCATTGATATGTCATCAGAAGAACACCAGGAAGTCTGAGACTGGACAGTTACACTTCTGGTGGAAACTCCAAGGGCAGCCTGATCACACTTTATGATGAATCCCTGACATCCGTGACAAGAACACACCAGACAGTAGGGAGAGCAGCCACTCTGCCTTCCAGAGGTGTAGTTCTGTTCCCTGCAGCAGGGCCAGGGCTTTGCCCAGGCAGTTGCTAAATGTATGGTTAGAAACCCCTTTTCCCACATTTGCCCCATGTGTTGCAGATTTACAAAGGAAGACTCTAACCCTGGGACCTTTATTCAGGTGTTCACAGTGCGCTGCAGAAAATTCAAGGGCAAACAAAAAGTGATAAAGAGAGGTAACCACGTTTAAAAACCCTCAACATTAATGAACACAACTCCTAACCACTTGTTTTAATTCACTATGCTACAGCATTATGTATACAAAGCAAGTCAGAGAGAAGAGACCCCTGCAAATGGTGACAGCCGTGGGTCCTTTGTGAGCTGGTGCATGACAAACAGAAGAGAAACCACAGTGTCACTTACTGCCCCACTGAGGACTCGATGGTTATTGAGTCATCCTGACAATGCAGGCGGATGCCATTCAGAGCAGTGTCATCTCTTCCAAACTGGTCGGGCTCCACCTGCAATGAAAGTCACACAGGGACAGAGGTAAAGGCAAGAGGCAAAAGACCCAGGAAAAGTCCTTCACCTCCCTGTCGTAAACAGTCCCAACTCCTTTCTGTAATGAGAAAAAGTATTGGGAAGCACATGGGAAAAGACAGATGCCACTAGGAAACTACCTAACCCTTGTAACATATTCTTTGTGTTTTCTAACTATTTCTGACCCAACAGGTAAGGCAGAGACTCAGAGTCTCAGGAGAGACACTGGTAGTAGGTGCCTCTCTCCCCAAATCCAGATTTTCGCACTCATGTGACTTCTCCCAGCAACATCAGCCACATGCAGACTTTTCTGGTGTACTTACAGTGGCAACATTTGCCAGAAGACTTGCAGTTTCATGTACAGAGTATCATACTCAAGAAGAGGAAAAACCTGCAGAAAGTGCTTGGGGACAGGAGATAGTAGGGAATGGAGAGAATTTTACCTTCAGTGCAAATCCATTGGCATAGCCATGCTGGCAGAACTGCCGGCCGCCCCAGTGGCCCCAGTGCCCTCCATTGGGCACAGTGAGGACAGAGATGTATTCACGCACCCCTGTGCCTGGGGGGCAGAGGAGGAGCAGGATGAGTGTAGCTGACATGAGGAAATTCATCTCTTATACTCTGCACGTGCTGAAGGAGCGCTGGTGAAAGGACTGGGGAATTTATAGGCTTCTGAAGCAACCTGCCTTTCCCTACCAGCCCATTGACAAACACCATTGGAACAATACTTTCTAACCAGGCAGTGACACAGCACCTGCTGACCTGCTTACAGTGCCCATGAGGAGATCCTCTGGGAGTTCAGCAGCTAACATGCAGCAGATGCCATGGGTGTATCCACCATCACTGAAGGGCTATGGGAACACCTACATGCTCCTTGCTGTGCTTGTGGTAGAAGCTTAATATCAATTTCTGCTTCTGGCTACACAGATATTTGGCCATGGGAATGTTTGCCTTCCGAGAGTAACTGCCATAACCATTTCACCTATTGCTATTTGGCAAGGCAGGTCAAACTAGATGAAGAAACATAAAAGACCTGGTCTGGAACAAAGCCCTGTGTCTCCCAATACCTTCTGTTGAATAGGATTCCTGGGAAGCTCAACAAATGTGTAGGTAATTTACGGGTTTTATGTCTTTCTTTTCAACAGCTATTTTTATCTCAATAAAAAACTGTATGTTTTGCCTTTGCAGCAAGCTTAACCGAAGTCAGATATTCTGGGATGACCACAGTGATTCTCAGGGCTGAGTGCCATTGGGGACAAGGTGAAAGGGTTTCCGGAAAGGTAATACTGAACCTGAGGGCACAGTCTTTGAGGATGTCACAAGGCAGGGAGAGGTGTATTTGAAACACTGGAGTTGAGGTTCTCTTAACATAGAGTTAACCAATGCTTCGGAGGGTCCTTGGTCAGTCTTGCAGCGTCTGGCAAAAGCTTTCCCTCAGTTCAAAAGGCAAAAAGGAGAGAATGCATTTTAGAGAAGTACCTTGATCCTCAGGATTTTACAGCAAGATGAGATGCCAAACCTTGAACTAATAGAAGACAAAGAATTTCCCTCTTCTAAGTTTCTCTTCCAATCTCTATTCTACTCCCTCTGTTCCTGTCCTACTGAAAGGTGATGTTGCTTTTCCCACTCTTGACACTGTATTCCCCTTATACTTGACAGTAGTGTGTACAGAAGGCAACATATGCAAATTAAGATGATGGGAAGTTGGATGATTCTTTTCGTGAAAGGCACCAAAAGAGCACAGCCTGTTTTCCTTTTTAAACCAGAACTTTTATTTTACTTCTCCAAAGGAATGCCAAAATCCAGAGATGTGTTTCCTCCTACAAGGACTGTGCAATCACATCTGGCAAACCAGGTGTGTTTGTTCAGACAGGGTCACACAGTGGCAGTTGAGGACATTCAGACATGGCCTTGGCAACACATGACTGGAAAGGAGCAGAAGGAGTCAGACAGAAATGGCTGGGACCTGGTTAAGGTTACAAAAGAAGAAGCAGGATTCCCCCATGCATTTCTCCTTTGCTGGCCCAAAACCATCACCCTTGGTCCCTTCACCTCTGGCAGCAGTGATGTAGGTTCACAGCCTGGCAGGACCCACCTTCCTCCTCAGACTCTGCTCAAATCGTAAGATTCCTGCCTTTTCCCATCCCCAGAGGAGGATCCTGGGGCAGAGTGAGCAGGGAAGTGGGAGGAGACCAGAGGTGAGGCCACCTTCAGGGATTTGGCCACGAGAAATGACTTCCATGCACACTTCACAAGCCCATGAGAAAACTCAAACCCAAGAGGAGAGCTACTAGAGAGCTATTACTCCAGGACTTGGGAAGTATCATTTTCCCCTTTATAACCAAACAGCTGGTAACCTGGGCTGCCAAATGTGAGAGGCCTTGGACTTGATTTCACAGTACATGGCTTGGATAACACTTAATACATGCAGAGCAGACCCTGATTTTTGCTACCGCATAGCAGCGCTGATTTTGCTTGAATGCCTTAGCCAGTTTTCAAAGATCAGCTTATGCAGACTATTAAAATCAAAATGTCTACCATGGTGAGATCCAGATCTCTTATTGACACACCTATCCCGCTTTCTTGCTCCCTCTCCTGTATTTTAATATCCTTGAAAATGTCAGAACAGTTTTAAAGAAAATTGGAAAACTGATGAATTTGATTAATGAAACATGACTACAGTAAAATGATGATGATACAGGGTACTTCATCCTTTCATTATTCATCCAGTTTAATACAATTATTTTTGCAGGCAGAGGAGCATAAAAATTTTGTCACTACTTATCAACTTTTATAAAAGCTTATATTTTTTTAAAAAACAGATTCATATAATATTAATCAGTATATTGATTTCATAAAATTATGATTGTGATGCTATGACATATTTAAAATCTACACGTAACATGGAAAATAAATGTATGTCTAGAACATGCAAAAACATATACCATAAAAAATTTGCTTATTTTATGTTGAAAAAAATTATGTATTAGCTGTTCGTGAAAATTCATTAATTTCTGATTTTTACCCCTGAAAATACTGAACACTTAGGAACACAAAGTTCGTTTGGCAGTGTTGTGTGTTGTCTCTCTCACATTCTCAGTTTCTCATATTCATATAAACCTTCTGCTGCCCAAAGGACAGAGATCATATGAGGCATTGGACTGTTTCGAGGAAGCTGCAGGAAGGGTTGGAGGCAGCAAGTGCCCAGGAACTCTGAACAGGAGTGGAAGTAAACAGCCTTCACCAAAAGAGAAATAAATACAGAGGGGTGGTTTTGACTGAATGGCTGTGTGCGTCTGTGTGCTTCTGTGTGCTCCAGGCCATTTTACACTCCCCCCACACTGTTCCCAAGGCGCTGGTTGCCACCCATCAGCTCTCAGTAACCACGTGCTTCAACAGCTCTTATGTCAAACTGACCATTACAATTGGGTATAAATCAGTTGTAAATCACACAGCCTGGCTCTGCCAAACCTTCCTCACCTGCAGCTTGGGATGCAGATAAGACACTCCACAGTTCACTGCATCCTGCAAAGGAGCACGCTGTCTCATGGAAATGGTACATCAGCAAACCGAGAAATCACACCTAGTGCCAAAGAAACATGAAAAGGCAATAAAGAATCTATTCTATTCTGTGAAAATATGAATAAACAAAGGGTTGCATTATTTATAAAGAAGAGGTGAGATTCTGAATGAACACAGACATGTACAGTGCAGATGTCTCCACCTGAAATAACCTCAGTGGGCTCCCTTTATAGCTGCTGAGAGAGACAACATGTCGACAGTAGGGAGGAACAGGCATCTTCACAAGAACCTCTCCCTAATATCATCTATTCACCTCTGCTGCCTACAGAGAGACATGATCCCCATCTGGACTAGTCTTCTACCCTCAGATTCTGTTTAGGCTTTTGCAGGCTAAAAACAGTAGTGCTGAATGAGAATTCATTTTCAGTAATATGGGCAAATGTTTAAGAGAAAATGAGTAATCAAATTATGTGCTATCTGGTCCTCATTTTCTCATTTTCTAAATTGACTCAGATTAATAGAAAATTAAATAGCAGGAGAAATATAAGTGAGAGACATCAGAAATGAGACAAGAGCCAGGATTTTCTGGATACATGAGCAGAGAGAGAAGCTTTAAAGCAAATAACATAAGTGTAGCCATTTCTCAGATGTAAGAGGAGATAATTTCGCATTAGTGATGGGATGTAAAGAAAACCTACATGTAGAGGTGGTGCTCCCCTTGCTGTGAAGTTATTTTCAGGTGGTTTCCCACCTGCCCACAACCCCCAGCTTTCATACAAAATTTTACCTTGTAAATTTAGACATTTTAGTTACCTACGAGGCTGAGCATACATTATTATTTTTAACACATCAAGTACAGTCTTTACCATTTCTCACATTTTTTATTTCTGTATAATTAATAGAACTAATTTCCTTCATCTATGAATTATGCATGTCTTCTTTCTATTGCCTTATTCTTTATTTGCTAGTTGCAATTTTTGTTTGCAATTACTAATAACATTTCAACAAATTCTTGTGAAAGCCTAATTGCCCTGCCATGGACTATCTCAATTTCTTTCAGTTTCTAACTCCTGTTTGGGACCCAGAATGCCAAGAATATTTTTCTTCTATTTTTTTGGTTGTTTGTTTTTGTTTTTTGCATACAGTGCCACCAAACAATGTTGCCAATTTGTTTAAGCACCCTAGAACAATTCCTGTCATTTTCACAGCAGTGTGATACTGTTGGCTCATACTGAGGTTATGATTTGCTACACTGATAGAGGATTCCTGCCCTTTTCCTTCCTACTAAATTAATTTCAGCATTACCTGCCCATACAAGAACAGAAAACACATAAAAGGTCCACTTGTCATTGAAATCGCATTGTGATTTCCACTGGCATACGACAGCCAGCAAGCAAATCAAATATCCTTAAGAAACCTGCTGAGAAAGAAAGCAGAGACCGCTGCCGGTATCAAAGAAATTGCTTTGCTTATGTCTCATGATTTTTTACATCTTTTACACTGAGACATTCACTTCTTTTCCTCACAGCTGTGTTAGGGGCCAGAATTAGCAGGAAAGAAGGTTCATAACTAAGGACTAGAAAATCGTAGCTAAAAAAGTAGGATTGTACAATGGTACCTGGGGATGGAGAAAGTACTATCTGGCTGTGGTCCAGGTGTGCTGGAAAGAGGTGGAGGGAAGCCATGAAGAGAACACCTGGGACCTGCAGATAAAGCCAGACCAGGCAACTCAGTCCATTTCTGCCCAGGGTGCAGGACACCACTGGGCAAGAACAGACACCAAGGCATTGTCTCATTTGGTACTGATACTTGACTCTTTCTGAAGGTCTAATCCCACACACACTGTTTTCTAGGCGTCTCATCATTTTTGCTGATTTCTTCTGGACTGTACTCTGTTGGTCAAATAATGATTTGAACAGCATTTCAACACAGAACTTGTCACTGCAGCATGATAGTGGAAAGATTAAAGTTTTCTAATTGTTAATTTAGTTAAAATACCCAGAATTTTAGCGAGGGTGGTACCTGTACCTCTCTTCCTGTAGAACTGCTGCCTCACCAGTCACTCTCTCTTAACTCTCTCTGAAAGTGACTATTCTCATGTTAGTGCAATACTTCGCACCTGTGCAATCCCCTTCTAGTCCAGAGCAAGGTAGAAATAAATGATGGCCATTAGGAACTACCATGTGCAATTACTGCTGGCCACTGCAGTCTGAACGTTTGTACTTTGAGAAAAGACTCAAGCAAGAGTATTTTCTCTCTCTCAAGAACTCTTCACAGACAGTCTGCTGATCCAGAGAATTTCCTGAGAAACAGACCTTGTTGTTTATAGTTAGCCACCCACCTCTGGAACTGATGCTGCAAAGCCTTTAAGCACAGCATTAATCTTCTGGACTTCATTTATATTCTTAAAGTTCTCCAGGTGCTAAAGGCCTTTGCCGTACTTGAGCTTGCAGCACCTTAAAAGCTCAGATCTTCAATTAGCAGCCTTCAAATCAAGGTCCCAAAGCCCTGATCACTGACCAGTGAACCGATGACTTGGGAGGCAGCCCTGGTCCTGCCACAACCTCAGCAGCTTTGCTGATGGGTTGCTCTGGGGTCTCTGTCAGGAACAGATGAATATGGGGGAAATGCTGGTTAGGCACAGAATAACCCAAGATACCCTGTACCTGGGAGTGGTTTGGAGTGCAAACATGAAGACTGAGTTATGAACAGGTATTTCTGCTGTGGTTTTGAACCTGCTGTATGCCTGACTTCAACTCCTGCAAACACACTGATTCAGACCTACATCCCTCACCTCACCCCAGTCATAGCCGACAAGAGCAAGAATTGGTCACCACCTACAAACAATGGTAGCTGTTTGGGGCATAATCCATTTATTATTTACACTCTGTTAAAACCCTGATCTAGAAAGGTCCAGTTTACTTGGTGAGTTTCCATAGTGTTCTTCACTGAGGTATCCAAGGACTCCACAAACATTAGTTTCTCTTGGGAAACGAGGGAGTGACATTAGTCCATGCAATAGTCCAGGCACCAAGGTGCACAGACTAAAGACAGAAGCACCCATTCACTCTGAGTGCCAGATTTCCTTGACTATATTTCAAAGTTTTGAGTACTACAAAAGATATAATAATTCAAGGCAAAGCTACAACTGCTTGTAGAAAACACTGGTCTACAGCTGAGACCATAGTGCCTCATGGCAAACAACTCAGACAACAATGAATGATCAGGAATTCATTTATAAGTAAGTGAAATAATCCACCTTGAACCACCAAGGGAGCCATGACAGAGATGCCCAAGGCGGCATTCACAGTCAGGACACAGGTTTAGGTCCCCTGGCCCAGTCTTGGTGACCTGTCATCCAAGACTGACCATATCTAGACCCTGACTCCCTGCACTTGATCCTGGTGCTGAGACCCAGGGCCCTTTGCAGTATTTTCTGCTTTGTCCCTTGCCCAAAGCCTTGGAAAGGGAAAGAGGAACACTTATCCCAGCATCATTAAAATTGTAGCACTAAATGGGGCTGTGTACTGCACAGGTAGATTTCAGGAACAGGGGAGGCTTTGTCTCTCCTTTCTGTCCAGAACCAAGACAGGTGAAGGTGTGCATCACTCCCAGACACTGTTGCAGCAATACTCCTCTGCTCAGGGCTGAAGTTTACGTAGTAGGGGTGGAATAACGAGTGTAATTAATGCAATTGCTGCCAAGAGTCATCTGCACAGGTGAAAAAGGCTTTTTTTTTTTTGGTTGTGTTTAATGTTCATGCTAATTAGGGATGACAAAGTGATGTGGAGAGGGAATTCATATGATGAGTACATTGTCAGACTTCACATTGTTCCAAAAACACCTGTTGTTTAAATGTTGACTTTTTACAACAGTGCAACAATCTCCTCCTAGGAAAGGCCTGAATCCAAAGCTGAACAGACAAGAACACAGCACAAGAAGTTTCACCACAAGCCTTTCTGATATGGCAAAGCTACAACCCACTGACAATCACTGGAAAGGAACCTGCTCGAGACAGTTGTTATTCCTCCCCTCCACAGTTTCCTCTGAATTCTCTATTGCTTCTGAGAGACTTGAATGACAATTTTTTTTCTTCTTTTTTTCTTTCCAGAAGCCACTTACCCACATGCCTACCTACTATCACTTCCACTGAACCCATGCTGGTTTGTATCACTCTCCTCTTAGCTGAAGCCAATGGGCTTCCTGATCCCTTCCTCTCCAGCATCACCTCAGAGGAGAGGTAAACCCCACATCCATGGGAGCTGACAATCTCTGAATTGAAATTTCTGTGTCAGCATCCATGACAATCACCTGTCCTGAGAACTTCTCATAGAGAAGGTGCATGTAATGACAGCTCATCTTTATACATGTTTGTGAATTTATATGCATGTATTAGAAAAGGGTTAAAATCTTTAGCAAGTTTAATATTGTTTAGTCCCCACCAAAGCCTGCCACTGCAGGGTCTTGCCCACAGGATGTCTCCTACAGGAAGCCCACCTAACTCTTTGCTGCCACAGGCAGGTTTTCAGACAGCCCCAAGAGCTTCTTCTCTTGGAACACTTATCATGACCATGCTGGGCTCTGCTTCATTATCTCACCACTCCTAAGAGTCTGCCTGTATGCACTTGCCAGTCATGCTGGGTTTGGCACCTCCACAGAACCTTGACACTGCTGTTTCCATTTCTTCCCCCAGTGTTCATCCCTCATAAAATACTAGCCAGGAGAGAGACTCTCGTGTTGAGCACAAGGGCTGAGGGAACACCAGAGTGCTTGCACGGTGGCCCCTGCCACCTTGAGGAAGGACATTAGGAACAGCAGAGGGAGAGAAGAAAGCAGACAGCTTCTTTTTATTCATTTTATAGCATCATCTACAGGTCAAAGCCCTTCCTCAGTGAGTCTCTTCACTCCATCAGGTCTGTGTGGGCTGCAGCCAACCAGCAGGTCTGGGTGTCCCTGGCTGCCACTGTGTCACCGTGACTGAGCAAACACACCTGGCCCTTCAGCTGCCCTCTTAGGTTCTTGCTTGGTTTCTTATTTCAGGGGAAAAAAGTCAGTACCTTCATGAAAAATCTCCCTTTCTCAGCTATTTGCTATGCTATGGTCCATTTTATTTTGCCTTCATATAAAACTTCTGTATACCAGGTCCTTTTGGAGTGGGCTTTTGTATCCCGGTCCTGCAAAAAATATTTTTCTTGCACCACTTTCCTGAGCCCATCTTGTCCTTGGTATTAAATTAACTACATAAAAATACTAAATCAAACAAATAATTGGTTACTCATGATATACCAATTCACAAGTTTCCAGTGTACCTGTTAAAGAGTGTTTAATTTTCTAAGCAGTTTTAAAAAGGAGCTATACCCCTCAAGCAATGCACACTGTGGCATGGGTACAATTTAAATTTGCAAAATTCATGACACAAACCTCCACCATCTGAGTGGAGATCACTACTGCAGGAGAAGTAAGCTGCCATTTTAGTATATAACTTTTTGTCTGTCTCCCATAGCCTTTTCGCTGTTCCACTAAACTTTCCAGAAATACTTTTGCATTGAGTCAGGCACTGTAACCACAAATGGAAAATTTCTGCACAAACAGATATAGACTGCAAAAGCTACAAGCTACTGAAATCAGTCTTAGAGAAGCAACAGGAAGAATTCTCAACAGGCATTGCTAGCCAGGCTGTACACAGCAATAATGCATATAACTCCTTCTAGAAGAAAATGTTAGCATCATCCTCAGTCCAGATATCTTGCACTTCCTTTTAAAAATTGAAATTTATTTCAGATGGAACTGTAGAAGAGATTTTTTTTTTAAGATAATGTGTTCAATGTGGCATGTAACAGGTTTTATTTAGTGTGCACACAAAGACTTGGGCTGTGCATACAACTAGCAGAGAAAACATGAGAAAATTAAGAAAGATATAAACACTTTACAAATAAACAAATAAAGTCCCTTGCTCTTAATGTACCTTTCAGCAGCACCATTCTTCTGTCCCATGGCAGAGTTAAGGTGAAGTTAGATTTAGGGCTGGGGTGTCAAGGTCCTCAGGGCTGGAGGTCCCCCTGCATCTTTGCTTGGTGGTGGAGTTTGAGAGACAAAACACCCTGGTCTATATAATGGAAGCCTGGAGAGAAAGTGGAATGACTACCTGCAAAGATCTGAACTTGTTCATAGTGGTGAATAATTACAAGCAATATTAGAAAGAAAAGTTTGAAACTAAGAAAATATTTGCCCTCAACAAGCCTTAAGTGTCAGGCAAAGCTAAGAAATTCAGCTGTTGCATGTTCTCTATCAAAGTTAGACATACTTCTGTGCTAGCAAAAGGTAGACACAATTTTGACAGGGAAAACATGCTATCACAAGGACTTCTTATTTCCTCCAAGGGAGGAAAATGCAGCCATACTCTGCTTGCAGGGAAACTGTGCTTGCCTTGCCTTTAAGGGCTGCCTATGTGCAATGCTCTGAGTTTCGCAACCACAGAAGCGTTCAGTGGCAGAAGGTTTTGTTCGCCAAGTACTTAATTCTCTGTTCCTTCAGGGTTACCCTGGGTGTCATCCCTCTCTTCAGAACTGTTGGAAGCCCCCCACAGGGCTCCCCATCAGTGCTGCCAGACAGTGCAGTGGGCAGAGGGAAGCTGCTGATGGAAAACGCCACTATCAAATGCTGCCCACCCTTCCACAGTGCAGTGCCAGCGACAGCCAGGACAGGTCACTGAACACCTGCTCGGGCTCTGTGTCAAGGAGCAGTGGCTGTGCTATCGCCAGGCCAAAGCTCAAACACACAGATACTCACTGGGTCACGCACCCAGGGGCTTGGACTCCTTTTCTCCCGTTGCTTCTAGGGAGCAGGAGCACAAAGCACAGTTTTGTCATCCCTGTTCCCAATGAGGAGGCTCTTGGGCAACCAGGGGAAATCTCCACTATCACTTCAGTGGATGCATTGGATTTGTACTACAGGTAAAAGCCTTCTTCACTGCCAGTAGTATTTTATGCCAGCTACCCACATCATTAACTCCCTTTGAAAATCCTCCTTGATCCCAGGACATGATTTTCCACTGCAGCACCACCTGCAGTGACATCAGTAGTTCATAGTCCCTAGGCTGCACGCCAAAAACTATGTCATAGCTAGATTTCCCTAAGAATGTCTAATTTTTCAGTAATTTTATACATCTAGAATGCGGATTTCTTCCCTTTCTTGAAAATGTATGGACATTTCTCAAGAAAATCACAAAAACAGGGCAATCCATGAAGACATGAGCCCTGTTAACCTCCCATACAAATGCCCTAGAGGTCAGCCTGTTTCCCTCATCTTTACCTATTCCTCCAAGTAGGATTGCACTTGGTCTTTGAAGGGCTTTGAACACTACAAATGGTATCTTTACATTGCACTTTAGTAACACTTTCTTAGGGGAATTTCCTCAGTGCTTTGGTCATTTTGTCCCTTCTTCACCCACAGTGAGGTATAGAAGGGCAAAGACCATGAGTTTCTTGAAATTCATGTCCAACTAGCTTGGCCACAGTAGCTTTACCAGTGAGGCTGATGTCTTTTTTATTTTAACTGTATCCCTACATGAAATGCAGTTACAAAAGTTAGAAAAAAAAATTTAAAAATTACAACCACAGTTTTCTCTCCAAATTGGGGCAAGTCACTGTTGAAAAACACTCTATTAACAGCATGTGTCTCTTTTGTGGCCACATCTGCATGATTTTATCATGTAATTAGACCTTGGCTCTGGCCAGTGAGGGATCTATTAGCTAAAAGTTCCTCAGACAAAAGGCAGCCTTAGTGCATAAAGTAATGCAAATTAAGCCTGGGCTCTTCCCTCCTGTGATGCTGAGAAGTGTTATGTTCCCTGTGTTGCTGCAAGAAATGAATGCTCTGCCGGAGCCTGGGGACAACAAGCTGATGAGAAGGGAGACAAGGACAAGGCAGAAGACAAGATCCAGGACCTCAGCTTTACAGCCTGGATGAGAAATAAATACTCAGAAAATAGTCAACTTTGTGGCTTGGTATTGATACCACATGGTGTGTCCACTTCAGTTTCACCTGGAGGTAACACAGAATTCAAATGTTAGCCACTGAAAATGTCTCCTTCAGATATGTCAGGAAATGAACAGGCCTTGACAAAACAAATCAGAGATGGCTCAAATCGCCTTAGCAGCATAGCAAATTTCAGCTCCAGGATCCCAACAAGTCCCAACTGGAATACACTCCACCTCTGCAGAGGAGAGCAGTGTTGATGTGTCTCAGCTGCTGCAATGGCACTGGCTTCTACTGGTGCATTGGACATCTGCTGTCACGGCTTCCACATCAGATTTTCACTGCTGCTGCACCAGGGGGACTCAGACTGGAGAGGATTTCTGGTCCCACAAAAGTGTTGCAAAAAAGTGAACATATTTCAAAGCACACAGTGCAAGTCCTGTTGCTTAAATTGTTCGCTTAAATAATTAGTCCACGTCTGGCAATAGCAGAGAAGCTCAAATGAGATTCTTCTTGTAGGGTTTTTTTTTTTTTGAGAGAGTTTACGCAAGTAAACCACTGTTTCTACTCTCCTTTTCCCTGTTTGACCCCCGAATGCCCTTTCACCTCCCATCCCTACCTTAGAAAAGAGCTGGTGCCCGTCTGAGAAGGTGTTTCCTAACCACAACCCATGCCAGATCTGTGCCAGTGCTCAGGTGGGCTCACTTGGGCTCACCCAGCTCCATGAACAATGGTGTAGCTGGAGGAAAGTACCAAGTATCCCAGAAAACTGGCTCCATGGTATTCCTTTCATGTCAGTGCTAGGCAGGATTTATTTCTTTCTTTGTTTTCTTCACTGCTGTTTGGGGGATGTTTACCCTTTGCTAGGCTCACATTGCTGGTCAGGAAACAGACTCCCCAGGCAGGAGGAATTTGATGTCCAACAGTTTCTTATCTGCAGCTCTAGTCCAGCTTGTATTAATAAAGCTTGAAGATTATTTAGGACTTCCAACCTGCTGGCCAGTTGCAGAGGGGATAGGAAATTTAGGACAGACTTATACTCACAGTAAAATATAATGCCTGCAATAATATGGGATTTAACAAATATTTTCATATACTTAATCTAATAAACACAGCATATGATGGAATACATATATATAGCCCGGGTTACTTACATTCTCCATCAACAGTTTGTGTAAACAGATCCCAGCTGTTCGACTGCCTTTGCTCATATTCCTGATGTTTTCCCAATTTTACCCTGGAAATACAGAGAAAATAAACACTTTGTAATGATGCTTTTGGCAGCAGCCTTTGCCCATTTCCTGGTGTGAAGCTCCTGTAGACTCCTGTCACTTGGCATTTCGCACTCCCCTCTCTGAGGCACCGACGGAGGCTTGGGTGCCTGGGAGAACAGCGGTGCAGGGCCCAAGGCAAGCAGCCAGGCAAGGCCACGGGGAAAGCTGTTCCCAGCAAGCCTACAGGCAAATGTGACCTGATCCTGCATGGCTGAGGGAAAGAACTGGCATCTCCCTCCCACCCCTGTCCATTCACTCACACCTTCAGCAACCAATACTTCAGCTGAAAGCCTGTGGCTGCAGAGTCCCTGTGGTGCACACCGAGCCATGCCCATGAGAGCTGCACTGCTCCCCAGGAGGCTCTTCCCACTTGGGTCCCCATCAGCCCCAGGAGAAGCTACCTGCCCAGTGAGTCTCCAGAGGAGAGAGCAGCTCCTGGGGGCTCTGCCACAGCTCAGCAGCTGAAGGTCAGGATGGGCTCTTGATTTGCAGAATTACTCATTTGATTAGAGCAAACAGGTCTGGAAAGATGTTCAGGATCCTACTCGAAGCAATCACTGCACACCAGACACTACTGATGCATGTCTGCTCAAACTTCCCAAAAAATCCTCCAGTGACAGATCTTGCAACCTCCCTACACATAATTATTGTTATTAAGGGCACACCTTGGCCAATCTCAGCCTGCTGCAGTGCTCATCCATTATTCTTTGTCTCAGACAGACAGAGTCCAGGTCATTCTCTTCCACTTTGCAGCATTCCACTTTGCATTCGGGAGAGTTGCAGGCTCTTATCCTGTCCCTGTCCTGCAGCAGCTGTGAGCCGTTTGCAGTGCATGGGGGCTTGCTAACCTTCTCACTCCTGCAGGCTCCAGGTGCCTGCACCCCTACTGTGATAAGGTTTCTAAGTCCCTGGAGCAATGCCAACCTTTCAAATGTACTTGCTACACCTTCCCCTTGGACAGGGACCAGCCTCCCCCCTTGGCCCCTTACAGTTGCCACCCAGCCTGGTTTCACATGGCATGGAGGGAGCCCAGTGAGGAAGAAGACAGAAAAACCTGGAGCAGACTTTCTCCCCTGAGCTCCCTGCATTGTCCTTCCCACATGCTCCCACAAGCAGCACTAGCTGCAGATCCATAATTGAACTGCCATTCCCACGACTCCCTCTCCCCTGCTCTCCCATATCACAATTACACGGTCCCAGCTCTCATGCTCCTTATGCACAGGTCATGTTTTCCAGACTGCTGACCATTTTTGTTGCTTTCTGCTGGACTCTATCCAACCAAGCCATATCCTTCTGGAAGTTCAGTGCCCTCAGCTGAGCAGAGCAGCCCCTCTGGGGGCTCACACTTGCTGAGAAGAAAACTCACTCCATTTGTCTTGTAGGCTTTAATTTGCTTCATATTTCTTGGCATGGAGATGATCTGGCACTGCTGACTCATGCATTGCCTTTGATCCTTTATGACCCCCAGACCCTTCTCTGCAGAGTGATGTCAGTGCAGGTATTTTTCTTCATGCAGCTGCTTATTTCTGCAGAAGGTGGGAACTCACCCTTGTCCCTGCACAATTGTATCCTATTTTTCTCAAACTATTTCTCCAATTTGACAAGACCATTTGTCAAGCTCAAGCTGTGTCTTCCAAAGTACTTGCAGCCTATTCCAGCTTGCTCTGGCCTGAAAAGTTAATAAGCTTGTTCTTTATTTTATAGACAACCATTAATAATGACTTGGTCTGGCATTTTCCTGCTAGTGAATTTCTTCCTAGAGGCCACCCTGTTCATTCTTCATGAAGATTTTCTGTGGAAATTGGATTTGGTCAGGCAAGAGATAGGAGGAAACAAAGCTAAACTCAGATTATTACTTGTTACCCATCTGAGGGGGAGAAAAAGTAACACATAATGCATGTCATCTGCTTCATTTAGCAGTCAGAGCAAGGAGCAAGTCACAAATGTGTGTCCTTATGCTGTGAGCATGTCACACAGCCACCAAATCAAGATCACCTCCAATGTGCCAGCATTTCCCAGAGAGGAGCTTAGAGATGGAAGAGGACGGTGCATGCAGTGGCTGGGGCAAAGATCATCAATGAGCCTGGGGGAGAATACCAAAGCAGGTCACTGCTGAAGGCAGGGGTCAAAAGGCAAAAGCCTTGGGACCATAAATGGGACCATAAAAAGAGAAATGGGACCATAAAAAGAGAAAAGCTCTCTGGCTGTGCCTTTTCTTTGCCAGCTGAGAACCTAACTCACATCCAATCTGTCTACTTCTCCCATCAACTCAAAAGAATTGCCCAACTCTTCCAGGTCCTCAGCAGTCATGGTCAGTTTTCCTGAGCCACTGCTGCACTGAGCGGTGGCTTCCTCACCCTCACAGCTGCTCTCAGATGACACAGGAGCAGAGGGCAGCAGTGATTATAGAGGCTGCATTGCCCTATGTTGCTGCAGGATGAATTCTCTTATATCCAAAGCTAGGAGCTACCCAGTGACTGCTCTTTCCATAGGCTCAAATGAGCTGCCGACGTGCAAACCCTCTCTGGCTCTGCTCCTGGGTGGTCAGGACAAAGGAGCTCAGCAGCACAGCTCTGTCCCTGCTGTGCCCATGGAGGCTCCTGGGCTAACAAAGGGATTGTTCCTCCTGTGCCTACGCCAAGGGATTTGCAAGGACAATAAAGAACCTCTCCTTTCCCCTGATCTACCTCCTGCCTTTGTACTTTCAATACCCTGTCTCACAAGGAGAATTCATTTGTAACTGAGGTGTTTTTCTTGAATGGTGGTTTGGGATTTTTATCTTCCCCTCTGTTTGCAATCAGCAAACGGGCCCCTGGAGTATAATAGCTACAAGAATATCTGAAACTCAGGTTTTAGAATGGAGAGATGTTATTAAAGAAAAATTTTGAGACTTTGAAGACAAGAGTAATGGGGATTTAACTATTCAAATGTCCAAAGTTCCCAGACAACGCCGAAAATACCAGAAGGAAGTGCAAAGGAAAAGCTCAAAAGGATAAATCTGTATGGTTTAGGAAAGAGAAGGGGTGAGATAATGTCTGGAAATTGATTAAAGCAGTGAAGTGACTGTGTAAACTGGGAGGAAGCGCATAAATCAGGCAAGAAATGTGTTTAGAATTAACTCAGAGGACAAGTCCAGAGAAGAATTTTGCTGTCACAGTTATGGCAGTAGCACTGCCATATATCTAGTTTTACACCAGTTCAGTCCCAAAGAACATCTCAGCAGACATGGCTTTTTCACAGAACTTGAGCACCCTGTTCAAAGGAGAGGCAAGTTAAAAGAAAGATGAAAATTCTGAAGGTTATATCCAGTCAAGTTTTTAGGAATTTTTTTTCCCCACAAAAAATTCTTTTGTCAAATTTGTTTATTTTCACTCTTCAAAGTGAGTAAGAGCTGGCAGCAGTACGTCATGCCAGGATAGCTACGACTTTGCTTGGTATGAAATACCAATAAAACTTTATCAGTGATTAAGTTCCCAGGGCTCACCACCTGGAAGGAATTTCTTGGCAGACTTCATACGCAAAGACAAGCACTTAATTCTCATTTAATTTTAATTGACTTTTGCAACCCCCCCCCCCATCCTCTCTTCAGACCTTCAGAAAAACCCTCCTAGTAAGCTCTCCAGGGTGGCTGGGGGGCATCATCACAGCTGCAGGATATCCATCTCTCTCTGTTTGCATCTCAGGGCTGAGATGATGCAGTAGGTCTCTGTTGCCAAGTCCTCAGGAGTGCTCACAGTAGCTGCTGGCTCTCTATTCCTCTTGCTCTCTTGAAAAACCATGGATGCAGACCTTGCACAGGGTCCTTATCCATTCTTCCTGCCCAAAGACAGTCTTCAAAGGAAACCCATGGGCTTGTAGACTGACTGACAGCAGGAGCGGCCTGAAGGTTATGGTGCTGGAAGTACAGGATTAGGAAACACAAGTAATTATCTTGTACTTGGGGAAGTGTAGAAGAAAATTGTCAGTGTTGTACCATAAGGTAAAGGAGGCTGCAGGAGACCATGAGTGCTAATATTGTGGCCAGATGGAAAAAATAGAAGTAACATATCTTGCGGTAAATTTCATGTGAAAACACGGCAGACAGAAAGCACTTTGAGGAACAAATGGCAAAGGGAATTAACACTATTAATGTTTCTTCAAATCAAAGATTCAGGACCCTGTCAGAAAATCTGTAGGACCAGCTGATATTATAAAAGATCATAGCAGATATGGCCATGTTTTAATTATTTATTAGCTCAGTGCTCATAGTGGAAGAAACTTTGTGTTCAGATGGCTCCAGCCATTCTTGGGGGTTAGGGTTCTTAAGAAAGATTAGGTAGAAATCAAAATTACATCAGAAGAGAGATTTAAAAAGTCATTCACAGAGTGAATAGCAATGAATGACTAAAACTGATAATAAGTACTCAGGAGGTCTAAGACATCTCTAAACTGAAAGAGCTAAGATCAGAGCAGTGATGGATAATGTGTCACTTAAAATTAGTGGAAAGTTATACAGGGGCAAACATAAGGTCAGTTTTAAAAATCTTCTCCAAAGGGGATCTGAGTAACTTCAGGCCTCCTATTCCATCTTAGATACTACAGTGGGGTCTGCCAATCTGTGCTGGATCTGTGTGCTGTGACAAAGTCTTTGTGGGGAAACTGCAGGGGTGGCTTCTGCAAGAAGATGCCAGGGGCTTGCACCCATGTCAGACAGAGCCAATGCCTGCCAGCCCCAGGATGTATTCACCAAAGCTGAGCCCATTAGTGGTGCTGGTGGCACCTCTCTGGTAACATATTTAAGAAAGGGCAAAAATCCTGCATAGCAGCTGGAGAGAGGAGTAAGAACATGTGAGAGAAGCAGGCTTGCTGACACTGAGGTTGATGCAGAGTAGGAGTAGGAAGTGCTCCAGACACTGGAGCTGGGATTCCCCTGCAGCCTGTGGTGCAGCCCAAGGTGAGGCAGCTGTGCCCCTGCAGCCCATGGGGGACCACGGGGGAGCAGAGACTTTTTGAGCCACTGCCTCTGTTTTTAAACTGACATGACAGCAACAAGAGTATGATGCCAGTCACTGTCAAAAGCTGACTGATGCCTTTGGCAGCACCAAGGAATTCTTGGTACTAGATCTTTTATCAAAAAACTATTTTTAGTTTACACATGTGGGAACAATTTAACTGGTTTTATCTCCAAAGACATTACAAAGGCCACTGCAAGAATGTTTTAACCCACACACAATACAAAGTGACTGTTTCTCACCACCATCTAAGAAGGTTTATGTTGCTAGAGAAGGTCAGCTGAGAACACAGCTCCTGGAGAGCCTTATAAATGGGTAGTAAATAACAAAATACTTTCTGCCCTAGGGAAAGGGAGATCCATCTAACCTGCACTTAGGTATCTACAGTGTAAATGTGTACATGCAATATCAATAAGGCTGCTGCAAGCACTTCATTCTTTAATCTCGATGTTTTGGCTCTGTGATTACCTTTTACTGCTCTACTGGTTTTTGATTATTTCGAGCACCGGTACTGTTTTCAAATACGTTGTCTTCATTGTAACTGTGTTCTTTTTTGTCATAGGGTGGAGGACTTAAGTTGTCAAAAAAAAAAAGATATTTCCTTTTGGTTTATATGTTTGCAAAATTACAGAACTGATTTTTGCTCTGCACTGGCCATCATGTCTTCAGTTGCTGAGTCGAACGCTATCCTGCCTTCCAATAGCTTGATTAAAAGAAGAAAGGACATGTCACATACGACCCTACCACCAGCTGCCATAGCTTACCAGCAGAGAAGTTGCCAGGCTCACTGAGTTCAAACTTCAGCTTTCCAAAGTTACATATTTAAAAATCCACCCACCGTGGGCTTGCAAGCTGGTACTTTTCCTGCCTGACTAGAAACCTGCAGGTTAACTGAAGAGAAAAAGAAGCAGTGGGTGAAGAGCAAGAGCTTCCCCAGATGATAAAATGTTAATTAGCAGGGATGTTAGAGATACCACTGGATGCTCAGGGAAGTTCAGTGTACCATTAGGTCTGCCCAAGAGTGCTCATTGGCCCAGAACAAATTTAGCTGGGGATACTGATCCCATCGTTTTCATTTCAGTCCCTTCCTTACTCCTAGAGCTGGCAAAGTTTTCTGTAGGGAAAGGGGTGAGAGAGGAGGGAAGGGAAAGTTCTTTGACCCAGGAAGATTCATCACTCTGGAAGAGTTAAAAATTAATGAGAGACAAGAGAGGGAAATATAAAGATGAGATTAGCTCCCCGCTTGTTTTCTTGCTCCCCACCATGAAGTTACAGAAATGTAACCAGGGCTCACTCTCTCCCACAGGCTATTAATTACTTTTGTGAATAGTTTTCACTGCTTCCTGCTGGAACATCCCAGAACCACCAACCCAGCATCACTGTCTCTGCCACCTCCTCCCCACACAGACAAAAGGAACAATAAAAAGTCTGCTGAGCAGGGTCTTTTTGCACCCAGAATCTCCTTTCTCCCACCTGCACTGGCAGGAATGTTGGGGTGGATCTCAGACTGATTGACAGAGAGGAAACAGAAGATGTGTGAAAGCAAAAGACAGGGAAAACAGGTCCTGTCAATAAGAGGAACTCAAACAGAGAAAGATTCAGCTCTGTGAATATAACTACAAACTGTGAAACATCTCCGTTTTTTTGGCATCAGTTATGTTGGGGTTTTCTCGTCCACCTAGTTCCTCTTCACTGCTTTTCTTTAAGATTCTTGAACAGTTCTAGGTATCTCTGAGACTACTCAACCCTAACTTTCCACATATCCTGAAAGCCTCATCATGCAGTCATCATGGTCAACGGAGAGGGCTGATAACATCACTTAATCACAGCTCTTCACCGGACACAGAACCTGGCAACAGCCCATTGTTCTTGCTTGTGGTTGGAGCCACTCTTACGAAGAAATCCAGTCAACACCTCAAGCTTAAAAAGTTCTATGCCACCAGACGTGCCAAAATATCCATGAGCTATCCATTCTCCTGAGCAAACAATCCTTCATCCCTGCTGTTTTCTTTCTGACATGTTCGTGCTGTCTATGAGATACAACAACACAGTAAGACATCTTTGTCTTCATTGTCTCCTGTGGGGTGCTGTATCAGAGGACTTTCACAATTCTACCCAAGGGGTAACATCAGACGGTTTCAGCTGAAAGCAACTCTTCCTCCTTCATCTGCATTAAGTGCCTCTTATAGAAGCAGGCCATGCCATTCTTCAGTAATTGAATCCTGGAATTTCTCCCTATTTCGGCTTAAGTTATCATGCTGGTATTTACTGGCATATATATATATACACACATATGTATTATACTGCTAATATATGCTGATACACAGGTAGTGTAGACCTCACAGGACAACTCACCCTCGTGACATCATCATTGGCTCTTCAATGGACTGGGAGCAGTTCATCCCACTCTGAAATTACTCACAGGACACCCTCAAATATTGCTGTCAGCAGAGGTTTCTTCTGTGGCTAGTCCCTTTGGAGGAACAAGGAATGAAGAAGGATTCACATATGAGAGAGGCACAACAGCAGAAGTAGGGTCTGCTTCTGCTGGACACTCCCACCCTCTCTGGATGCTCACACCTCCTGAAGATACACCTGGGCAGCTGGGAGCTGCACAGCTTCATGGGAGGATGCATCCACACACAGTTTTGCTCCCACTCCCCCGTCCCCAACACAAGACACAAGCAAACTGAAGTGAGTTCAGCAAGGGCCACACAAGGTGAGTAGCAGCTGGAGCACTCATCTTGAGTGATGGGGTTGACCCACTTTCCTTAGTCACCTACACTTAATGCATGTTCCAGAGCAAAATGCAACCAGTGCAGGCACCTTCCTCAACCTCAGTGACAAGGTGAGGAGAGAAGGAAAGCAAGGAGGAAACAATTGAGGACTTCCACAGGGTGAAGGACCGTGAGACTGCTACATCTCAAGTTTTGCCTCAGCCCCTCAGAGGTTTCTTCCCCTTCCAGTCTATCACTTCTCCTCCCACCTCTCTCTCTCTTCAACAGCAGAGAGAGAGGTGGGAGGAGAAGTGATGGACTGGAAGGGGAAGAAACAACTCTCTTCTCCTTGCAGCATTGCCAGGACCCTCCTCCAAACTACCATCTCCTTGAGGAATGGTACTAGATCTGCCCCCCGTCCTTCCCTTGCATCCTCAAGTTTTCAGAGCCCTGCAAGTCCCCTGACCAGGCAGCCTCCCCACTGAGGGCAGGCAGTCAGCAGGAGCAGTCCATAGCAACAATGAGCGCTCCCCAGGAGCTTTGTTGACACTCCCCAAGGACTCCCACCCACTCTCTTGGCCAATAAATTCCCCTGTGCCAACACCTCCATGCAACGAGGCACTGAGCGGGTTCCCTGCAATGCAGCTGCTCATCCCAGCCCTTCTCTGCCTGCTGGGCTCCTGCTGCCTGCAGGGCACACAGGCACGGCAATATGAGTCCATCCTTACCGTGCCAAATGGGGGTCCCTGGGGCTCTTGGGGACACAAGCAATTTTGCCCCAGCGGCTATGCAAAGGGATTTGAACTGAAGGTAAGCTTTGACTTCCTCTTCAGGGTGGGGAATGAAACCTGCTGCAAGACAATGTTATTTTCTTGTGGCACTTTGCCCCATCACAGCAGTTTGTATTGTATCTGCATCATGCAGGCTTCTCAGCAAGAAATCTCTAGTGTGGGGTATCTCTCCAGGCTCCCTGCCAGTAACTGATTTCTTAGCAGAGGGGTTTCTTGGGTAAGGAAATACCTGGGGTTGGTACAGCAGAGCCTGTTCCCAGGTGGCTGGGACAAGTCCCACCTGCCAGCACCCCAGCTCTGGTATCACAGCACATGATGAGAGGGTGGCCAGGGCCTGGCACAGTGGACACCAAGTATTCCTGTGTCCAGAGCCCCTTCTTCACCACTTGGAGAAAAACAGAGGTGGGCAACAGCAAAAAGGGCTTCCTGAGAGATGCCATGGAGCTGCCTCACAGCCCTGCTCATTTGCATTGATGTTCTTGTCTGTCCCCAAAGCCTCCTCCCCTCCCTCATCACAAGGTCTTGCCTCATGGTGTCATTTAAATGGGGAACAATGCTGACCTCTCCCATTTTCTTGCCCTCTTTTAAGGTCCAGCCGTACCAAGGATTTTGGCTGTTTGATGATGACACGGCTCTGAACGGCGTCCGCCTGCTCTGCACAGATGGCACAGTCATTGAGTCCTCTGTAGGCTGGTGAGCAGCCTTGGCTTTCTCATCCTCCTTCAGGGCTGCAGCTTCTGGGGAGCTTGAAGGGAAACCAGTGAAAGGGTTTCTCCATAGGCACCCCCACCTCCTTTGAAGGTGGCTCAACACCCTGCTTGAGGAGGTGGGTGAGTTCCCCTTGGCTGAAAAGTGTGAATGTTTCAGGGTAAAGATCTGGTCCCAGGGAAAGGAACAGTGCTTTGGAAAATGAAGGAAAGATCAGAAATTACAGAACTTAAAGCTATACTTTCTCCTTTTCCTCAAATGCTTCCTTTGGAAAGTACATTAAGTAACAGGGACAAAGCAAGCAGCTGAAATTGCCAAGGGGTTCTGCAGGAACAGGGCAGCCTGGAGCTGGTGGTGTCCAGGCATCCAGGGGATGATGGAGAAGGAGAGTGAAACAGGTGCTCCTAGAAACCTGCCACCCCTGTGTAGGTCCCTTGCCCCAGCACTGCCAGGACCCCGGGCAGGTTGTGGTGCTGATTGCAGCACAGCAGAGGCTGGACAAGCCTTGGTAAATTGTTTTTTCCTCTGGCAGGTGGGGAAACTGGACCGAGGCCCAGCTCTGCTCCAGCAACAAGCTGGTTTCCTTCTCTCTGCGTGTGGAAAGGTGGCACTACCTGCATGACAACACAGCGGTCAACAACGTGAGGTTTGCCTGCTCCAACGGGACAGAGCTGGAGGGCTGGGGACTTTCAGGAGGTTACTTCGGCCCGTGGAGCAGCAACTGCACCTCTGGGGCCATCTGTGGGCTCCAAACAAAGGTGGAGAAACCCCGGAGGAAGTGGGATGACACAGCTCTCAATGACATGAGAGTCTTCTGCTGTCAG
>VYZT01008485.1:94937-103162 GCA_013400735.1 Pomatostomus ruficeps
TGATGTGCAGCAGCAACTGTTAATGAAGTAACATCAGTTATTCACTGATGGAAGGGTTTGAGTATCTGGGGGACAGCGACCAGCAATAAAATAACACCCAAGGTTCACCCTATACAGAATTCATTGGATATGGGGAGGAGTGCTGGACTTGGTCTACCCAAAAAACCAGTTTTTATCCTCAGAAAGTCCCAGTTACTTGTCCAATATGGACTGATTCAGCCAGAGAAGTGCCAATGGAGTTTCACCACAGTAAAGAAGTACATCAGGGAATAGCCTCAGGATAAAACCTTTGGTAAGGGAGCAGGTAGTAAAGGCAATTCAGTGATGTCATTTACATTCCAGTGAGTAAAACACAAACCATGAGAGTCTCTACACAGCTTAGACATGCACCAAAAGGAGCATTTCTGTGATGATTCTGGCATGTTGTTCATAAGCAGGCAACTGTGAGCTAGCTCTGCCCCTGCAGTCAGCAATGGCGTTGAGCCCACAGCCACAGCCGACATATCCCAACACCATGCTGGACTGGGAACACTGCTTAACACAGCTACACAGCATCCAGGGCAGAGCCAGCACTATGCTCACATCTGTTCAGAGCAAGTCTACAAGGAGACAGACCTACTTTTGTCCTTAGCCCTCTCCCTCCCAGGTTCAGCACTGCTTTTCCACTCTCCCATACATTCTTCTACACTGTCTTTTCATGCAGAATTTTGTGCTTATTCTCCCCTTCTGTGCTAGAGGCAAGATAATGCCTGCTTTCCCTCAAACCCCTCTCCTCACTCACAAAAGACAAAGACCTGTGGAGAATGGGAGCATTCCTGTTACAGCTGCTTAGAGCCGCATTCACCTGTTATTAACTTGCACCTGATAGCCCTTGCACTATCGGAGGGGGTCTGTCTCACTTTTACTGTCTTTTCTGGTGACAGACTTCGTACATAAAACCACAGTGATGGACCAGGGCTCCTGTGGCATTTGACATTGTGGAACCAGGGAACAGGAGAGAGGTCCGTGCTCTAATCTCTGCTGCAACTTGGGCACACACATTGGCAGGCATCCTCTTCATGTGCTAAGTGAGGCTACAATGCATTTCTTAGAAGCCACAGTCCTGTCCCCCAGCTGTCGCAACGCCTGCAACACCCCTCGTGGAGTGAGAGAATAAATAAGAGTAATGAAATAGAGCAGGATGAAAAACACCTTGGAAATCTTCCTAGTGTTTCTCCCAAGAGTACTGAAGGAAGACACGGAAGGTTTGGATCTTCCCCATTCTCATTCCAAGGTTTGGTTCCCCTGGTGCATCAGAAACCTTTGGACATCACTGTAACATGGCACAGCTGAAATGATGAATACTAAAGCTGGGAAATAGCAGTATTCAAAGCTTTGAAAAATGTTCGTGTCAGACATCAGGAACTCACCTCTAGACACTGAGCATTCCAAACAAACTGCCTCTGCAACAGTGCTCAGCCCCAAAAGTCTCCTGTAAAGCTTGTTTCCTCCTTAAAAGCAGCAAGGGTTGGACTCCACTCTAAAGTGCACTGTGAGACGTTGCAGCCTAGAAGATCTCTGGTGCTTATCAGCATTCTCATCCTCTGAGACCACCACATTCCCTTCACAAAAACTGCAAAGTTTGAACTTGGCTCCACATTGAGCAAATGTCCCCAAAGTTCAGAATTCTTCCAAGCCAGCTTATTTCCTCTAGAACATCTTTAATGAAGTGCTTATTTATATTTTCCTTGAAGTAGAAATACTGTATCTGATTTTATCTGTTATTTTTTATTTTTGTAGGAGATTTGGTTTTGCTTCCACAAGTGTGTCTTTGACCTGTAATAAAATCTGTACTGAAGTAATGGCTAATTCTGAACAAGTTAGTAACAATTCCAGTAAATCCAAGGGAGGGTACAAACAACTACATCCCTCTGACCTTTCTTTGCCCCTTTTCAGAAACAGACATGTACTTTGAGCAAAAGAACAAAATTTCTTGTGCTGTGGTTCTGCAGTGCCATAGCAGAGTGTTGCCTATATACCCACATAATTAGAAGGAAGGTTAATGAATTGCTAAAGCACAGGTTTCCAGTGGATAATTCAGCTAGAAAGCATATTTAGGTGGCCTAACATTTTATTAAATGAGATTATAATAGACACTTTGCTCTTTGGCAAGTGTCATTTCAAGATAAATTGATGTTACTCTTTACCTCTGGAAAGTCCATTAGCAAAAAAAAAGGGCTATAATCTCCACTGATGCAAACCAGTGTCAGCCATCAGTTCTTTTGGTATGAATATTTCCCCTTTTTTCTTTTCTTTTCTATCCCTTGATATTTTATATCTTCTCTTTGATTTTCCAGCAAAAATAGTATTCAGCCTCAGCCATGACTTCATATACACACTTTCTAACACTGTTGTATAGGATATTTCCTTCTTTCGCTCAGCTTCATCGCAATGTTTGCAAGGACATTTCCATGGAGAGCAGCCACCTTCCTTGTGCAGGATTCAGCAGCTGATGTAGGGATAACACTACTGTGCCCAGGAAAGAGGAGTGGAGGGACACCACACCACCCAGGCCAGTTTTTGTCAAGAAAGGTTGAACCAGGTGATCCTTGAGGCCTCTTTCCAATGTGGTGTTCTGTGATTTTATGACTTTTCAGCCCAAGAAAATTACACTAACGTTGGAATGGTTTTATGTCCTTTGTACTTCTTGCAGGTACTGGGACATGGTATCTGAAACTGCTACAAGGAGCAGAAAGAAAGATCTGTAGTAAAGGCATCAGTTTAGGTTTCAAACAGGTTCTGTACTTAAGTGGAAGACGCAAGATGACACGAAGTACTTTTTAGGCCTATTAGATTATTACAGATGACAGAGGTGCATTTAGACAAATCTGTATAAGCAATATTTAGAGAAGAAGGGCAATTGGGTGCTTATATAGTAATTGTTTTTTGACAGGCCTTTGTGATGAGAAGGCAAAAAATACCTGCCTAATGAGACTTTGCTAGATGTAGTACAACTGTAATCAAGACACAGATATTAGCAAGGTGATGAAATTATTGCATCTTCTTGGTATCTTGTCCTTGTAAAACCAGATGTTGCTTCCACGTATTTGAGACTAGAAAGCACCATGAGAACAGCAAATTATGCTGTCTGCTTTCTTCATATAATCAAATTTTTTTTAATATAGTTGAAAAGAATTCCAGAGAGAAGAAGAATAAGGGGTGATGTTTTTTCCTACTATTAAGACGCTCCCCCAACAGTATTACCCACAGTATCACCATTGCAGGTTGGTACTGGGAAGCTTTCAAAAGATGACCTTATCTCTTCAAACACTAAGAAGAAACCTCATCGGAAAAATCATAACATAGACAACATAGCTCAGGCAGAAAAACTCTAACTTCCTTTGCTAAAATGTTGTGGGAAAAGTGCATTACTGAAATGGTTGTGAGGGTGCAGGTGGGTGTAAAGGCCTGTCAAAAACAACTACTGTCTAAGCACCCAATTGCCCTTCTTCTCTAAGTATTGCTTGTCTGCTTATACATATTTTGTCTAAATGCACCTCTGTCATCTGTAATAATCTAATAGGCCTAAAAAGTACTTCGTGTCATCTTGCGTCTTCCACTTAAGTACAGAACCTGTTTGAAACCTAAACTGGTGCCTTTATTACAGATCTTTCTTTCTGCTCCTTGTAGCAGTTTCAGATGTCATCTCCAAGAAACTGCAAGAGGGAGAAAGGACATAAAACCATTCCAACATTAGTGTAATTTTCTTGGGCTGAAAAGTCATAAAAACACAGAACATCAGGTTGGAAAGGGACCTCAAGGATCACCTGGTTCAACCTCTCTTGGCAAAATCATGGTGTAGACAAGATGGTCCAGCACCCTGTCCAGCCAGATTTTAAAATCTATAGTTGGGCAGGGAATATTTGTCCTCTCATCCATAAACATAAATTTTCCCAAACTTCTTTCATCAGTTTGGGCCTCATTTTCTTTGGTTTTGAAGCTGTTTTAAGCTGTTAAGCACAATCTTATTAGGTACATAGGGTGTCTACTGTAAGAGGACACCTAGACCCTGCACCAAAGAGTTTGCCTCCCTCCCCAAGGCTTGTCATGCAAACTGGGATAATGCTGAGAGGAAGAAATGTTGTGTCTCAGGGGAACTTGCCTTTGACTAAGGAATCTGCATCTTTTTATACTCCTGGATAATTTTTCTAAGAAAATTAGGCAACATCTTGAAGGTTGAACATTAAGTTGATGCAAATTTCAATAAATGAGTTGGAAATACCTCAAAAAATACAAGATTTATATTAGGAGAGAGAGAGACAAAGACCACAAAATGGCTGCAGAGCAGCCTTTACAGAGTCATATGTCTCCAGCGTTATTTTTCATACAAACTGAGTAACATACTTTTATTCAGGCACAACAGCTACAAATACCTGAGTCATTCCTTTGCACAGGAGGAATAAATCATGTTAGGGGTCAAACTGTGCTGAGGTTCCTCAACAGAAAAACGCAATTAATAGATAAGCACAAGTCCTTGTTAGGTGATGTTGTCCTGAACAGCACAGAAAAAGCAAGTCAAGAGCTAGTATTGTCCTTGGACTTGCCAGGAAATCTTTGCTGCTGAGCTGCAGCCCATGTGTCAGGCACTCCATACCAGTTTGGTCAAAAGGCTGGTGGAAAAGTCATCTCCAGCTCCTCGGGTTGAATGTGTCAGTTACTTCTTTCTGTATCCTCAACTTTAGCTCTAAAGAAACTTCTTTTAGTACAGTTTCACGAAGCATGATTGGCCAAATGAAGGTTTTTTAAAAGAAAATGAGATTTTATTTCCTATTGGAAAATCACATTAAAAGAAGCTAGAGGAAATCCCCTGCCAGGGAAAGGCGGACTTTGTTGTACCTAACCACACTGTTAAAATCACTAATTAATGGAGAAAATCTATTTCAGAGACACTATGATCTGTAGGTCCACCTTAATTAGGATAACATTTTAATTATTCAGTGGTAATACATGCCACCTTTGAAACCAAAATCATCAAAAGTGGGTGCTTGCAAGCTCAGCAACTACCCCAAACACATTTCCTTGTGCTTGTATTAAGGCAGCAAGTAGACTTAATGCAATTCCAATTCTCTCTGCAAGGCCTAAAGCCACCTCAGTTAGGCAGACTGATTCCCAGAAGCACACCCTGAAGAGGAGAGAGGACTTTGCAGAATATTTGTCTGCCACATTAGAAGAGATGACTCAGACCTCTTGAAAACTCCTAATCTTCATATTGATTGGGGTGAAAACAAGAGGGAAAGCATTTGCTCTCAGCCTCTTCTCTCATTTGCTCTTCCAATGTTTTGTTTACCTTGTTATTTTCAAAACCCATTTTTGTACTTTCTCCAAGCACCCTCAGCAACCTCATCCAGCATATTTTCAGGGCCATCAGAGTTCCTCCTTCGTCCCCTCTGATCAACTTTCCCAGCACGTCTAGGGCAGCTTCCCCTTTTGTGCCTTGTCTCTCTTTTGGGATTATCTTCTCTTCAGGTTGGCAGGAGCAATATCACTACCAGAGCCACTAATCAAGGCTCTGCCACAGGCAGAAGCAGACATTAGGCTGTAACCAGAGGCAGTCAGGAAAACGAGGTTATTTTATTAGCAAATTTCAGATAAAACCTGGACATCGGTCAATTGGATAACTACAATTCCTTCTGGCTTCCAAATTACAGAGTAAAACAGCATCATCTTCAACAGTCTGGGTCCAGCAGCACTGTGGGAAGTGCATGATGATGGAATATGTACCTGGAAGTGGTAATTTCTTTATGTGTCTCTGCCTGTAACACCATATACATCACTGAATTCTTTTTTAAATCTCACCGTTTTCTTGCTTCACTTTCTTGGCAGGTACAGAAATTTCCCCTGAATTTTCCAGTCATTTTATCTTCAGCTCTGAGCCAGTAGGTGCTGGAGCTGGGCATGATGGAGGTATCCATCACTGGAAACCCCACAAGAAACATTTTTCCCTCAGCCTAATTCTATGCTTGAGCTGAAACATGCCATGGGGCAGAGTCATTATGAAAGTCATGCCAGTCAGATGTGTTGTCAAAAAATTGAGACCCCCACATAGGAACCTTGTAATTAAGGAATAAACAGAGGCAATGAGCCATTACATTTGGTGCTGTGGGAGTTTTAGGAAAGCATGTTTTCAATAACTCATGGAAATAAGACACGAACTTTGACATGACTTTTTATTCTTTTATTGCTAGCAGTTGTAGGAAGCTGGACACCATATGGCCACTGTTTTAAGAGGGTCATTTAATTAAGTCCATGCCTTTGATACCATATACTTAGAGCCTTCAGGAATGCCACTCAACTGCAAAGTAGTCTTCAAATATCTCAGATGGTTCCTGGTTCAGGCAGTAGCAGGCTGAGCACATATCCCTGACAGACACACACCCACAGAGGACGGGGGCTCCAGGCAGACTGCCATGCACAGCACGACCTTTGCCAGCTCCCCACAAACATCAGCAATGTACAAATACAGGCACTGTTGCTCAGGCCCATCCTTCTTCTCCAACTGGTCAGGATTGAGAGCCAGTAGAGAGAACACACGTGCCTTTGCTCTCCCAATTCACAAGCACATCCATATTCCCCAAATCTGAAGATGCCAGCACAGCCCCAGGTAACACCCATGCCCAAACCTTGCCCCTTTCCCCATATATGAGTCTCTTCTTACCCACTGGCTCAGCCTGGTGCACAGCAGCAAAACAGATGCACACACTTATCTCACGGGCATCCCACACCCACTGACCCCTCAAATGCCAGCACAGGCTCTCAGCCTTCCTAACACCCCTGCAAGACAGGACCCTTGCCCAGCCACCAACTCAGACCTCAGGTTTTTCCAGAGGCAGGTCTCCTTCAGCTAATCCAGCTCAAAGTTTGCTGGCAAACAAAAGCCCATAGCACACAGGGTTAAATTCACTGCAGAAATAGTAACGCCCTCAAATTTTTCTAGTTGCTGGCATTTAGGTGTCTCATACACAGCTGTTGACAACTGGGCTTCCTCAGTCCTTCTCCAGATGCTGACACCTGGACTTCACAGCTTTCACAAATAGCACAGCAAGATTACAAAGAGAGAATCGTCTGGGGAAAGGATTTAATACAAAGATAGGACAGGAATGCTGGGCAGGCACAAGGTTTAGTACATTGAGCCATTTCTATCCCTCCTTCTCACTGCCTCATGCTTCTCACCCATTTATCCTGATCCCTTCCCTTCCCCTAAAATTCCCATAATAAATTTTACATAATCCCACAAACCTCTTCTGAAATCCCATAATAAGCTTCACATAGACCCAAAATCCCCCTCAGATTCTGAACTTGCAATAATCATGTTTTCCCTATCAGTGACAAAGCTGAGTCTGACGCCTTCAAGGCTGTGCCTGAGTAGGTCTTTTACTGGTCCATTTATCAGCGACCAAAGGTTTTTTGTATTAACTGGATTGTGCTGGCTTGAGTTCCAATTGTCTCTCGTCTCACCAAAGGAGGGAATAGAACCCCTAGGTATAAAGCTTTTGATACAGGTAGTTGGAAGTTGTTATGTACATGTCAACATGTCTCAAGTTCAAATCTGAAAGACTCAAAAATACACATCATCTTGAATAAAACTATCCATAATCACAGCTGTAGCATAACAGGAAAAGACATCTTTTTGTACCTCAGTTTCCCATCTCTAAATAAAAGGCTGAGAGTCTTTCCTTTCCCATAGATTATGACATATTTGGGACAGAAACTGCTCTTGTTCTGTATAATCACAGCATTTCTTGTCTGATTGTCTTGCAGAAATAAGTAGTAATAAAATAGTGTTTTATATTCTCTGTTCTTCAAATCACTTTTGTTTCATCAAAGAAATAACTATTAGACAATAAAACCATCATGCTAACAGAAAACTGAATTAGAGGTCTGAAACTGATATTACCAGGAATGAGCAAACTAAGACAGAAATACCACTGCATATCATTCCCAGAGTCTTAAGCCATCCCACCAGAATAAAGTTATTTAAAAAAACCAAAAACAAAACAACAAAAGACAAGAATAATTCTGCTGTAATTGTAATCACAGTGGCAGTCAAAATTCACATAACAACCATATAATCTTCTCAAACTTAGGGAAACATCTGTGCTACTTTTTGCCTGGGGGACTTTGGAGGACAGATGCCACATCATGGGCTGTTTAGTCTAGAGCTAGGGAGTTTTCTCACTGTCCCCCCC
>VYZT01008492.1:0-21950 GCA_013400735.1 Pomatostomus ruficeps
AGAGTAAAGAAAAACAAGAGGACTGGATTATGTTATCAGCAGCAGTTTATGTAGAAAAATACTTTTCTGCAAGTCATAAGCAGTCCACGGGCTACACTTTAGGAAACTGTATAAGCTTAATGTTATGAAGCATCATTGCATTGCTTCATTAGATGAAGTGGATGTAAATCACAGAAAAAGCACTGCAGTCTGTTTTGTGAAAGGAAAGAAAAAAAATCCACACCAAAAAACCCCACACCAAACAAAACATTTCAGCCATACTGAGCATCAAAAATAATCAGTTTTTGTGGCAAAACTGCCACAAAGTAAGTCTGTGAGGAAATTTAGGTCTTCATAGCCTAATTTTCAAATTATTCTCTGCTTTTATCTAAAAGACATGTATAGACACTTGTCGGGATGCTTTTGTAGCATCAGTTCTGTGGAGGTCCAAGGACTAAATCTGCACGCATACATCCATATATGTGGATATGTTTTACACATAGAAATTCTAACTCTAAGAACTGTCCATGTTAGCATTTACCTGTCATGCAGAAGCAGTCATTCTGGAATTATGAGGGTACAAATCTGAGATACATGAGTGATTGCTACACCAAAATGTTCTTTCAATTATAGTGTTATATATACTGTATAGCAGGACTACAGTCTATATACTTTAGTCCTCTTTTGTCTACCCATGCAATTTTATTGTTCTTGTACTGTCAATAGATAAGTGAAGAAGAAAAATACATTCATAGAATTATTTTTTTTGTAAAATAAATAGGTTCTTCTTTGTTGACTTTGTACACATGACAGTAGCTGATCTTGTTCAATCATTCCAGTTTGGGTTTTGACATAAATTTTTTTAGGCCTATTCTGCTTGTGGAAACTCAAGTCATGTATTGATAAACTCAGAATACATTCCTCTCTTCCTCTGCTCCACCTTTTCCCTCCTCTTTCCTTAACTGTTTTTAGTCTGTCAAGGATTTTTACTCCTATTTCTTAAGGTTTCTTTGGTTTTTTCTATTTCATTGTGCTTTCAACTTCTCTGATTTTTAAAGACAAGAGAAATGAAATGAGATATATAATCAAGACAGTTTTCACTTCACTTGTTTCTCTAACAGACATTTTAAAAGAGATTTTGATGAAGGGGGAAAACAGCCCTACTATGTAATGATCTTTTATATGGTAATCCACCCACAGGGGCATTTTAATATGTAAATCACGGTATTGTCTCACACATGACAATCTGATGGATTTTAAATTCCTCATTTGTTAAAATATAATGAACAGCACTTTTGCAGTTTTTCTTAATGCAATAGCACTTTTTTCACCCAAAATGGTATAGTTGTTCCAAGCTACATAAGGTGATCCTATTATTGAATCATTTGAAACCTGGCAAATATAAATATAGTAAGGAGCTTATTTTCACAGAAATACACTCTAACCCCATGCTGGAAGCAAAGAGGTGCAGAGATATTTTCATGTCAACAAGCAGATGTCCTTCGGCTGGCCCAGGCAAAATAATCCCCTTACTAAAATATACACAAATCAGTAAATATGTACGATCACGTATATTCTTATTGTACAACGACTTTTAGAAGCCCAAAACATAAAACCAAAATTAGACAAAGCTTTACAGACTGATGAATAAGCATCAAACTGTGACAACAGAAACAAACTCCTCTTCTACACGCTTCTTTTCCTTAACAGCTCCAGGTATATATAAGCAAACACAAAGTGAATTAATCTAAAGAAGAGATAAAAATAACTAGAGCATGTTTTTGAAGGATCTTGTAAATATACTTTGGCATGCATTTATTTGAATGGCATTTTCTTTGCCCTCTTTGTGTCTTTTGGAGAGCACACAGCATATTCTTTTTTAGAGATGTGAACATGAAAAACACAGCCTGAAAAATTGTGTGCATGCTATACTGTGCACTTAAAAACCCAACTCTATTTACTGTAAAGGGCAGAAGTCTCCATACTGCTAATATCAGCAGAAATGAAGGGGTACAGAGTCAGAACAAGTCCCTTATTGACCTTATATTGTCTAAACCTTCAAACACTAGCAAACAAAGCAAAGCAAAACAAAACAAAACAAAACCCTTTCACCAGATCACTGAAACTGTGAAACTTATTTTGAAAATATCGAGAGCATTTAAAGATCATAAATAAAGGTCACTTCTTTGTACTGTCACCACCTTTTCATACACTACAATTGACCTACAAAAGATCCTTTAAATGGTTTCTAAAGCCACAGCATTTCTTTTAGGTTCCTTTGCAAGCAGTTAAGGTTTGCCTGGAAGTGAATGGAATGATAATTCACCACTGCATTTTTCACTCTTATTTTGGATACATAGGAGTGTGAACATTTCTTCAAGAAAATTGAAAATATACACAGGCACCTTTTCAAATTACTTTAGAAAAGCATAATGGATTTAACATGAGACAGGTGTCCTAATAAAGTCAAACTCTGAAGAATTCTAATGGAAGGCAAAAAATTAAAAGATTATAAAATCTTTTGCAGCTCTGTCTTACAGCAGAAGGGAAACCACTAAACAACTGTGGAAAAAGAGTGATTTACTAACATTATAACTTTGCCATAAATATTAGGGAGAAGGGCACAAAATATCATTTTATTGTGCTTTTTAAGAAGCATCTAACTAAACAGAATTGGTCAGCACTACAGAAGTACTGTAAAAATGTTAAATTAACAAATTGGCATACACCACAAGAGTTGGATGACACATTAAAGAGAAAAACAAATTTAAGATTACTATCTGCAGTAATGGAATGTACTAGTGTATGATTCTCTTACACTTCTAACTACTGCATCACCAGGAAAGCTTAAATTTCCACTGGATGCCACATTTGTCCTCAAGCTGTTTATTTGAAGATGTTATGCATTTTATTACTTAATCACAGCTCTATATGAACAGGCATGTTAAAGAGCAGGGAAAATGTCATGCCAGGAGCATCCAAAACTTGGCAACTGTGAATTTATTTGTACCTTAACAGTCATTTTTTCCAAGTTCTTTCCTAATCACGTACTACACATACAGCAACCATTCCATGTCACTAAATGTCTTCTGCTTTACTGCAGTCTTGCATTTCTTTCTAGTTTTCCCCATGCTTGCAATTACTGAGGCGAAGAAAGGTCTGTTTCTTAATAGATGCCGTATTTTCAGATAGGCTTCATATAGGGTAGTAGTAGTGCCAGTTGTGCTGTATGAATTAAGGATATCACACCAAAACAAATTTCCCTACAGACTGGACAGAGTGAATTGATTTTTTTTTTCCCCTCTGGGAAACTACGCAATTTTGACATTGCCTTGTTGTCCAAGATAACATAAATACAAGGAAAGACCTTAGGTGGAATTCATTTGACTACATGCAGACAAATCTACTAAGTAAACATTTATGGGTAGGCCAAGGTAAGAAAACAAGTCCTGGCCCCCAAAACTAAGTGACATTGTCCAGCTCCTATTCAGACATGTACATGTTCAGTCTCTCTGGCAAGAGGAAGCCAACTGGAATACAGAGCTGAGAACCTAGATAGCACTAATTCCTGCTCAAAAGTTTGCTCCTTGGATCATTTTTGGTGAGAAATGTACAGTTGTTTTATATGTGAGACTGGCATATTAAGTTTCTTTCCAATGAATGAGAAGTAGGTACTTCTCAGGACAGATTCATCTACAGGAATTTAATATTTAATTTAATAATGCCTTAAAACACCTATTTCTTACTAGTGTTTACAAAAGGATGTAGTAACTAATTGAGCTACAGAAAATTGCAGTGGTGACCTAAAGTTAGCTGAGATGAATCTGATCTCTGTGGTCACTAGACCACAGAAGAAAAGGTAGTCTTAGAGGATTCTGTTTGCTCACACTCATCTATGTAAAGCTGCTATGTGGAGAAATGAGGGAGGAGGTAAAAATCTCAAATATGTTTCTTATAAAAGCAAAGAAACAGGGATAACCTGTCAACTGTCTGTGCAAGTTCAAACAATTTCAGAAAGAGTACTATGTGTGTGTGTGAGAGAGAGAGAGAGAGAGAGAGAGAAAGAGAGATGCAAGTTCTACATTTGGTTTTTAGCCAAATGTGGAGAAAAGCCTTTGTACCAGAGAAGATTTTAGAGAATGATTAATATAATAATTGATCCAACCTAATAATTTGAAATTTTATTGTTTTAAATAGTAATTTTTAAATATGCTGTACCTTTATCCCAACAGAAAAATGTTTGATATACTTGGACATACTTGGATGGCAAGTGAGAGATGGTAATGCAACTTCACCTTCATAAAAGTATTTTTCAAATGAATAATTTCATTAAAATGGCTATGGGCAGTATACTTTTCACCTCATTTTATACACCTATGGTATCTGAATCACCTGAATCATTCAACTGAAATTCCATTTTTAGTCAAAGAAGAAAAATGGGCATTTGAAGGCACAAATCTTTTTGACCTATTTTAAAAACACATGATTCGTGCCCTACAAATGCCTATTTCTCTTCATAAAGGAATATGACTTACTTGGATGCAGTCCTTCACATACTACGCCTACAATCAGTGAGCTGGGTCTCATTCCTTGAAGTGTTTCTGCAAAATTTCATTATCTTTTCTTAGCCTGGAGAATTAGAGAAGATCTGAAAATTAAGTATTGTGGTTTTGGTTACATATCACTAACAGATGAGAGGGACTATTTCCATATTTTGGGTGGGGAAAGGGGTCACGGGAGAAANTATATTATATTTAAGATTATTTGGATTTTACTTTTACATGGACTTAATTTTCTTCGTAGATGGTTTGAGCATAATGATTCTCAGAACCTGTTAAACATTTTTCATTCTTCCAGCCTGCCAAGCACAGTATGTTAGACTCTTTCCATTTGTAAATTTTTTCTGATCTTCTAAACAGCACTGAATGACATTTTTGTCATCCGATAAAAGGAAAACTTCAGAAAAGGCACAGTTGAATTTGGTATGCATTTTTAAAGGAAATCTTGCCATTTTAACTGCTGAAAAAATTTAACTTACAATTTTGCACCATAAAATATACCTAGATATTTATATTGTACTGTAATGATAAACCCAGTAGGCCTAACTATGTTCTTTACCAGCCAGAATCATCTAGACCCCTCATCTTTCTAAAAACTAACCTTGTTGCCATGTGTTATTCTTTAGTGTAAAAGAATGGATATGGATATGCAGATATGGAATGCAAAATTAAGTACAAATTTAGATAGAAATGAATGATTAACTATTAAAAGAGAGTAGACCACACTGCAGACAGAGAAAATGGCTAGAAGAAAGTGTGCAGACACTTTATCATGTGTTTCTTTAAGCTAAATTTCAGGTTTTGACTTAAATCAAATTGAAACAAGCCCTCTATTTTTATGGGAAATAAAACAATCTATTTTTTCCAGCATAATACATTCATATTGATATGGCCACATACATAAGATCTGTGACCTTTCTCTGATAAGTACAGTCTTCAAGATTTTATCTTTTGGTACCAGTTTTAGTATCAGGTGGCTTTTCCTTCACAAACCCTCACCTCCTGAAGTTTGCTTGAATTTTCACCAAAAAATTTTGGGTCATATATTTTTTCTCATTCCTTTTATACGCCAGGTTGCATATTACTCAGAATCGATAATTTCTACATGTTTAAATTACACAAATTTAGCTTGTCTAACTTCTTACATGTCTGGTTTTGTGCACACCATATTGTCATTTGGCGAGTCAGTTCTCTTCTTACTTGACAAATTTTCCATTTTTCTTTTTTTAATGTGAAATGCTTTGGATTCAGCTACAAATATTCAGTAACATTTTCCCCTGGGAGTAAGCTTTCACTCCACAATGAAAGAAGAGTACCATATTCTCAGCAAAAATCCTATACCACTAAATGTTTTATCAGGATTACTACTGGTAAAAAGAGGAAAAGAAATACATTTATCATCGATTTTTTGGTCCTTGTCTTTTGTATTCCTGAAACTATGAGCGCTATATTAGACTTGGTACAGAGTGCTACTAAGTACTGGAGATGCACCTAGTGTGGCAGTCTATGTTAAATAAGTACCATTTACTTCTTCCCCACAGACAAGGAATTTAAAATCCATCAATTCTTCACATGTGAGGCAGATTGTGATTTACATGTTAAAGTGCCCCTGTGAATTGATTTGCATAGGAAAGGCTTCTGGCACAAAGAAACAAAGGATAAGTGAGTATGACAAGAGTGCTGTTAGCATAGAGAGTACAGGCTCTCCTCCAACACACCTTTCAACCAGTGTAAATACATTCCTCATCACAAATTCCTAGCTCTTGGTGGGTTTTCCAGCCAGGAAGGAAACAAAGGTCTTGTCTCAAGAGCAGTAAGACTAATGTTATAAACACTGGATAAGCCTGTAAGCAGAGTCAGAGACAGGGATCTGCAAACAGGCCTTCCCTACACTACACTCAGATGGACTTTTGGGTTTGCTTCAAGTGGCAAGACGTAAATATTTGCATCTGAGCTAATTTGCTAGATTTCTTTTCATTGACAGTCTATGGAAATAGAATGGTATGTTACTTATCCTAAGGCACACCTCTAAAATAATCAGAATTTCCTTATATTATAGTGGCATTTTTTTCTTCACTCTTTTGATTTTGGTAATAGAAAATAACTATAGAGACAGTTACCAAAGCTCTTATTATAGACAATGCAAAACCCTTTAACACAGTCACTGGGGACTTGTCAGCAGTTCATTCTAAGACAGTTCATCCCAGTTTCTCTGCTGCTCTTTCTTCCTGGTGGGAAGGACTCCTCATACCATTCCCCTGCTCCAGTGTGGGGTCCCTCCCACAAGAGACAGTATGGAGACCCTCCAAGAACAATATGAGTTCTTCCCACTGGCTGCAGTTTTTCACAAACTTCCCTATCATTGGTCCCTTCCACTGGGTGCAGCCCTTCAGGAACAGGCTGCTCCAGTGGGTCTGCCATGCAGTCACAAGTCCTGCCAGCAAAGCTGCTCCAGTGTGAGCTCCTCTCTCCATGGGTCCACAGGTCCTGCCAGCAACCTGCTCCAGCACAGGCTTCCCATGGAGTCACAGACTCCTTCAGTGTGGGGTCCTCCATGGGCTGTAGGTAGATCTCTGCTCCAGATGGACCTCCATGGAGTGCAGGGGCACATTCTGACTCACCATGGTCTGCACCAGGGGCTGCAGGGGAATCTCAGCCCCTGGAGCACCTCCTGTCCCTCCTTCTTCACTGGCCTGGGTGTCTGCAGGGTTTCTCCTTTCACATGTTCTCTGGCTATATTTCTGCAGTTTTCCCCCCCTTAGTCTGTTATCCCAGAGATGCTACCACCATTGCTGATGGGCTCGGCCTTGGCCAGTAGTGGGTCTGTTGTGGAGCCAGCTGGTACTGGCTCTGTTGGATGTAGCAGGAAGCTTCTAGCAACTTCTCATAGAAGCCACCCCGGTAGCCCTCCACTACAAAAACCTTGCTGGCCTGAAAAGCCTTTATAGATCAAGTGTTTAAAATTTAAAATTCTTTCCAAGGAATTCAACAGCACAACGAGTGCTTTCCTGCAATAAATAATGCACCATGAGAGAGTAAATAAAACTCAAACCTAGAGCTAAGATATCCAAATTACGAGACTTACAGGGGAGACTGTGTAAAGTATGCACCAAGTCTATATTTTATATTACCAAAAGTGGCTTGTGTAGGCTTTGTTTACAGCCATTTAAAAGAGTGATTTCTCCTGTAGTTGATTCAGACTAGAACTCTAATTTTAGATGCTTGTAATCAGCCTTATCAAACTGCTCCCCTCCACTGTCTGTAAAGGCAACCTTGACAAAATAGTCTCGCTAAGCTGACTCTAACCTTTGGAAATACGTCCATTTAACTTGCCTCAGATGATTTGAATAGTTACACATAAGTGATAATGAACACCTATGACAAAACAGGAGTAACTCAGTGCTGCTAGACCAGACCGCTTCCAGTTCTGGAGCGTCTCCTGCAAACTCTAGTTTCACCTTTTAGTGCTGTAGTCCCTGCTGTATATGATAGGCTTCCATTCAAACCACAGGGCTAGAAATATGCTACAGCTGCAGTAGAGGAATCTCAGTTGTGCCCCTGCCTTGGTGACTTAGCCCAGAGATCTCTACTGGGTCACTCACATTTACGAGAGAGCTACCTTATTACTCCTCTCTGGCAGAGTGAAATGACTGGTAAACACAGGACTGTGCAGAAGCAGGGAAGACACTGGACTGTTTCACATTTCTTTTGAGGAAAATGTTGCCAGAGAAAAGTAATCTTCAGGCTGTAGGCTACCAGTTGTGAGGAGGCAGAAATTAATTCAGGGTCTTTGTATATTTTCATGCTATGCTGATTGAAAGTTCATTCTGGACTTTACCTAACCCAGCTTCTGCTGTTTCCCCTCCAGGAGGTTTGAGTATTAAATGGCATTGATTCTTCCTATGGAGATAAAAGACTGCAAATAAACTAACATTAAAAGGGACATGCCCTTGAGAATGCCAAAACACTGAGCTAAAAAACATCAGCTTTAAAAGATTTGGCTGAGCTTACTGTTCTTGATGTTTTCATATTGTGGCACTGACTGCAATAGTGAAATTCTTTGTCTTCTGCAACATATTGCCCAAGGCATTAACGCTACCAGGATTAGGAACAAAAGTATCTTTATACACAGGCATCATCCCACTAAAGTCAGGTTTTAGGTCCCTGTTTTCTCTTTTTTGAAACGATGCTGCATATCCTTTACATAGTGCTATTGTTCTCTTTACTAAATACTAAATATTTTTTAAAAAATTAACATGATTTTCTAATGGACATTTGCAGATGCTTCACAGCAAACCTTTTTACTCCTAAAGATTATGACATTGAATGTGCAAAAAGAATTGAGGAAAAACTTTATATTCATAAAGTTTTATAAATTATCTGTTGTGGATGGGAGATTTTAGCACACTTATTTTTATTTTGCAACAATAAAAAGCCTGTTTGGTATTGCTTTTCCTCTATTTAGGACACAAATTAATTGAGGTCATGGTTCTGTTAGGGAAACACCATCATATTTCTAGCAAAAACACCATGAAAATTTAATCTGTGTCTGAGAGACTTTTGACCTTTCAAACTTGCAGGGTATTTATTATTCCTCTTTTATTTTATGTTGGGAGTCCTCACATTCATCTGTTCTCTTTAAATATTTACATTGTAACTTCTCTGGGTAAAGTGCCACATGCTTAGCTTATACATAATGCTCATTATTTGTGCTGCTGCTCTCCTTGACGATTTTCCATTTTGCCAAGGGGTCTTTCTAAATTGCGAGGAAAAAAATTCATCTTGACTACTGTTTCTTAATTACATATTATAAATTATCTTTAATAATTACTTCAATGAAGTATGAAAAGTAAATTATTGAATGCAGTTGCAACCTTTCATTTCTAACCTTTCATTAGTCTCACCTTCTAACTTTTCCCTCTTTTCCCTGTGTGATCATTCACTTTCCTATTTCTTAGGAAATAAATCTAAGTCTTCCAACCTCATTTATACTTTATATTTCATATTTTATTTATAATCTTTGTTTCAATTGCTCTTACTGGTAATTTATTCTACTTTTTCATTTATCTTTTTTAAAATACATTAATTCTGTTCAAGTTTCCTAATTTTCCTGGTTTGTTTACTATGTCTTGCCACATCGTCTAGATTTTAACCCCTTCTTAGTGTAAAGACATCTATGTTCTAAATTTTTCTCTTTTTTCCTATTTACTATATTGTATTTCCCTTTTACTGCTTTGCATTTTGTATTTAAGAATTTTCCAATGCCTATTAGATCACACTGTAAAGAGTGCTGTAGTGTTATAAAAAGGATGAGTTACATTGATCATGTAGGAAATCATCTGAGCAGATTTCTCACCAATAACTTTTAAAATACTTGAGGTTCTAGAACAGAACATTGTTCAAGGTCTGATTGTTTAAGTGCACATCTCCTCTTTAAAGCACTGAAATAATATTTACAGTACAAACATGATTCATAATATTCTAGATTGGAGGTTTTTTTAAAATGCTGTCCTTATTCAATAAATAAAATTATTATATAAGAGTTTTCCTTCATTTGTTTTTTCTTACTACATATTATCTGATTCTATTCTAGGTTTTCTGGCTGATCCGAGACAGAGTATATTGAAAGAGGTTTTCACACCAGTTTATCTAAAAGATTTTTCTTCTCCTTTTTAGGTCCTGTGTGGATATTTTGTGACAAGTACAAAATAACATCTGAAGAAAATGTTTTAAACACAGTATCTATAGAAATTATATTTCTCTCATCTGGATTCAGCCCTCTAAAACATAGGCACGTCATCCTAACTGGTCATTTATACTCCTTTTATAATGAGAGCAAAAAAAGACAGGAATTTTCACACAGGGATAGGTGTCCACGCTGGGGATTGATATGTGCTAATGAGGTAAGTAATGCGCAGAATCCCTTTTGGGCAACACCATTGGCGGTGTTTATTCAGACTTTGCGTGGTGTGATTTTAGGCAATGCTAATTCCCACTTTTGAAAGTGTTCCTGGGCACAATTTGGGAACTAGAATGTACTAGGGACTATTCATGACAGATATGTCACATGTAGCCACATGGTTTTGGTTCCAAAACAGTGGCCACCAGCCTGCCCTGCTTCGTGAGTCCCGATGAGTGTTCTGACAAATACAACCTGGATGTCTAAACTTCAAATTACTTGAGAAAAATATTATCTCATGGGCATGTTTTGCAGTCACACGGAATCCCTTTCACATGAAAGCAATCGCTAAAGTGACAGCAGGACTTTATTTTAAATGTTTGCATTTTCTTTAACGAAATTTAATTAATGAAAACGGGAGCCAAGGCTCAGATTTGTCATGTCTGGCTTCAGTTATTAACTGGCCAGCCAGGCCAGAAGGTGAATCTCTACAGCTAACAGGAAAAGGTGCTCTGAGTTATTTTTAGTGACTACAATCCACTTTAGCCCACAGGCCATAATTTCAAAATATTTCTAATATGGCAGTTTTCTTTCCAGTTTTTAATAAATTAACAAAAGGAAAAAAAATGGACCAAGCATAGGCTTTTCCCCTTCCCCTTCACTTTAGAGCTGGCTGTAATGTCCTTTCATCATTTAATAATTGGCAATAATATTCAAATGGCAAGAAATCCTCTTTAACTTTCTTGTTTTGTTATACTGGAGAAAACTTCATCAGCTGTGGAAAGCATATGGATCAAAATTCTTTACTAGCTTTTTTCTTTGCATTATACTATAGAAAGGTGATAATTCATGGCAAAAGCTGAAAGGCATGGCAAGAATTATTTAACTTAAATAACAGCAATTCTCACCTGTCTGTGTACTATTCCAGGCTCTTTTTGCTACGTCTTACTAACAGTACAAAGATTTTTGTGGTGGTTTTTTCCAATACAAGTATAACAGTACTACATTTTTGAAGGAGAGGGGGAAGGAGGAGGGGTAGGGTATTGGGGAAAACACACTTTTAAGACAAAACTAAGTTACACTTCTCATAATACACAAACAAGAAAAATGACTCCAAAATTCAGGCAAAGGGCCAGACTTTCAAGGCATTCAATACACAGCAGGTCTACCTGAGAAAAAGCTTTTTGAAAGTTTTCTTATTGAGGTATTACTGCAGCAGATGCCAGATTTGAAGCATTTTGAAACTCTGGGCATTATTTACTCTTACTGTAAAAACATGAGACATGCCCTAACAGACAAAAGGCTCACCCGGACTCTCTGGCTGTGGCTAGCAGAGCTGCTTAGCGACTAATGACAGAAACAAGGTGTATGTGATGAATGATGTCACCTTAGCCCAGGTCTTTCTAAATGTCAATGACTGAAGGCATTCCTGATAAGGATGCTATTCACTAGGCTTTGTGGCATGAACCAAAGCCCATTTATGCAAACAATATCTCAGATATATCAATACAATTACTTTTAAAGCCAGAAGAGTTCGTACTGCAGCAGTAGAAAAGGAGGATTCTAAAGAGAAATACAGTATTGTTGTTGGCTCCAAATGCACAAATATTCAGATTAGCTGCACTGTTTCACAGAAATTACGCAATTTTTATGGCCTTTTCCCTGTTTTGATTCACCTTACTAGTTATTATATTATGAGCTTGTCTTCACACTTTGTAAATTTGAAGGAAATTTTATATAGTTCCAAGTCTGAATTATCTTTTTCTTTATTCCACTAAAGTATTTATGAAACAAATTCTATGCATATTTTTTTTTAGACAAGGAAGGAAACAGGAATAAATTAATTCCTCCCAAATTAATTAATGCAATAAAGAAGAGATCCTTCTGCACAGTGAGGGAGATTACGAGGTAATTTCTTTTCAGGCAATTATTGCCAAACCCTTGCCAAGAATAAGATTTATAGAGGAAAGTTAAGGGAGTATCCATGTAAATATGGACACATTGACACTATTCTTTTAAAAAGTGGTAAAGCAAATTTATGCACTCCAAGCACAGCTCCATGTGCTCTTCAAAGGGAGTGATTTTCTTTTCCTTTTACTAGCTCCTCTGGGGTACTTTATGGACCAGTTCTCTCATCTCAAGTGTCTGATCCCAAGACATAAAATAATTTTAGATGCAATTTTCATTCTTTGTGGCTGCTAAAGCAATATTCACTGTTTGTTTTGGTTACCATGGAGATAATTGACTTCCTGTGGTGGCAAGAGTCTTTTTTGGGGTATTAAAGGGGCTTGGATCTAGGGATTCTCTAATTTTCATGCAGCGAAGAAAGTAATTTCATCAAGAAAACTTCGTAAGATTTCTCTCCCTCATAATTTGAGTCATTCTTGTTATAATCTTGTGAGTATTTGGGTGTTTTTTTCTCTCCCACACTCCTTTTGTAGCTCAGCCTGCACACTCCACAACGGTGGCTCAAACCACAGGAAAGGGTAGATAGTCTATTTATTAATGTTGTTCTTTGGTCAGGCACAAGCTCCCAACAGGATATTATCTGATAGAACACCAATAGACACAAAGATGATAAAACATTTGATTATAACCTAGCCTTAAAAATGGATTGGTTAGGATTCAGAGACAGACATTTCTGACAAAAAAAAAGATCCTGTACGGAAGTTGTCAATAAAGAACAAAAACTAAAAGCCATTCAGTTTATATTAGCTGTCTCTGTTATAGAGCACTAAAATTTGGACAGCTCATACCAAACCTTCAAGCTAGAGACCTCAGCATCTGTATACTCAACAAAGAAAAAAGGCATGTTCCAAAAGTACGGATAACCAAAAAAATGCTCAAAAGTACCTTCTAAAGAATTACAAAAGTAAAGATGGTGTGAATCTTGAACCAAATCTTGTGAGCTCTTGAACCAAATGCTTCCAAACATAAAGTATGTCAAGGGACTTTGTGCAACATTCAACTGAGCTTGGGAGAGGGATTTTTTTAGTATTTGAAAAAGGATACTTCAGCAAATCAGCTCTGGCCAAGAAACAAAGTTGGCATCGTTAACTTTGGTGAAATTACTGCACGCCTTATCCATCCTTTTCCTCATGCTATTCTCATCAGCCATACAACATTCCTCTCTTCTGAGTTCAGGCATTAGCATGTTAACTATGAATGAAAACTTTAATGAGCCAAAAGATACTGGGACTAGTGCTCAGTGTCCTGTTTAAATAGCCCTGAGCCTACATATGCCTACACAGGATCTCTACACTCTTCACAGCCAGCTGATGCTGCTCAGCACAACTCTGTAACAATGGTCAGGATCCGAGATGGAATGGCAGGATGGAGCTGGTGGCAAGCACTGCCCTCCACATCAACGTACGCAGCAATGCTCCTTCCACAAGAGGGCAGAATGATGTGACCCACCAACAGATGTGCTCCCACAGCGTCTGTCTTGAACTTGAGATGGTGCTGCAAGTCCCTGAGGAATAATACCTCTAAGTCCTCCAGCTGCAATAGTAAGCCTATGCATTTCCCGAGCATGAGGCTTTCACTGAAGACACAATAAAGCATTTGGACAAATCTTCATTAATAACAAGAACTGAAAGGGGATTTGTCTTGTTTCCACGCTAACAGTGGATAAAAGCATATAAACACAGGAGGGATTATAAATAAAATCTACATTAATCCCACGATTAGCTCTCCATCCTGTAGTCTCCACCTCCTATATTGAGGGTCATGGCCCTTAAAGCACCAAATCTGTTACAGTTAACAAAAAAACACACAGTAGTCATTGTGATTCTTTTCTAATGCATTGGAGTTTTTAATCTAGCTCGTTTTGAATTTGGTGTACAACACCAAAATGCTCACAGATATTCCATGCAGGACTATACTTTTGCTCCATGAAAATGATGTCCTTTGTTTCTAAAGCATTTCATGGCAAAGAAAAAAATTAGAATCAATAATAAAAATGGAAATGTTTGAGAACAAGTAATAGTAAAACAAAACTTTAGAAATCTCCTTTTAAGTGTACAACACAAAATCAATTTGCCATGACCCTGAAAGTCAGCTATTCTTGCCCTTGCGACAGAAGAGAAAGAAAAAGGAAAAGAAACAAATTAAAGCCTTTTGCTTCCCAAAACTTTGGAGTATTTTTGAGGTAGAAGGATGCTTAAAGCAAGCTTTCAAATTTTTAGCAATATCATCTCATAATTTCTTTTTTAGTGGCTGACATAGCTTTAGCCTTCTGGTGTATTAGTCACTTATCTCTTCTTTTTTGTATATGAAGATTGTTCTCTAGGTAGTCTGTAACCTGAGAACCATTACTGCTTTGCAGTTTCCCCACCTCCCGCGTTTACAGTCTATCCGTCTCATCCATTATTATTTGTTTACTAAGATTCCTTCTTTTACGTTCATCAAAATCTGAATGCGAATAATAACCGAAGATTTATACTGGAAGATATCTAGACAATATTAAAATACTTAGACTGTACAAGAGGATTGACCATACTAAAGCAACATACTGGATTTTTTTTCAAAAAATAGCAATGCAGTCTTCACCAATCATGAAAAAGCAATTTTTAAGCAACTGTCTCAAGGTTTCTGGGCTGCTTTTGTGTTCAGCTGAAATTTCTATTAATCTTCCCTTAAATTAACTTCACTGAAGCACTCAGAAATTCTTTCACAAAATATTCATTCCTCTGCAATATTTCTAAAGGAACAGCCTAATACAATGTAGCTGTGAGAGATATGAAGAGGAGACAGCAATAGGAGTACTTAATTTGTATTTCCTAAAAGAAATACTTAAATACAAGTTCTTTTCTAGCACTCCAAATGCAGTTACTGTAAGAGGTGTTTAAAACATTATGATGGGGTCTTTTCCCACATCTGCGCTGACACTGCATTTGGAAATCCTGAATAGAAAAATCCTATTTTCCTATTATAAGGTCAAGTTACATCCAGTTCTTGCTAGTAAAACAAGATCCTTGGTATTCTATTGGAATGTTAATATATCTAAAACCTCTGAGACTCAATATTGTGATCTTTCATGATTTACTGCAGATAAAACTCCTGGGCAGCACCAGCAGCACTTTAAAACACAAGATTTTACGAAGTAGAGAAAGATTTTCAAGCTAAAGTAAGCACTTGAAAAGATTCAATCTAATGTCACTGAGTTTAGAAACCCATGTTCTAAGAATCCAATGTGCAGAGAGTGATCAAACATAGTATCAGCTCTTTCCCACAAAGATGTGGTAAACATGAACTTGCATCATAGTCTGGTTCAAGAGCACAGTACAAATTTTGTGGTTGCAAATAAAGTACCAAACAAAAGAAATCAGTACTCTCTAACCCTTTTTTCAATCCTGCCTACGTCATATTTATTCATTGTCTTCTCTGAACTGTGAACATAAATATCAGATTTTCAGACTGCAAGCAGAATTCCAATAAAGTTAGGGGATTCCTCTTTTTTTTTTTAACTGAATAAAATATGTGCATAATTTTTGCACTGAAAGATTAAATTCCGCTTCCAACAGCATGAAGTTGGAGACTGGGAAAAGACTAAACTGGAAGCAGTATCAGGTGTTTGCAATCCTGAGTTTGTTAACACTGAGGGTTAACAACCAAGGGTGGCAAATCGTTTAAAAAACCCACAGTCATTCAAAATTGAAGATTTCCAGTTCTATCACTGAAAGATTTTGAAGAAATGCATCTTTCAAACATCAAAAGTAAATAATTTTAGGCTTACAATAAAAACACAGTGAACTGGACACTTTTCTGATGAACATTGATACTATAGCTTTGTGGATTTTGGAAAATAAGTGATTTTTTTCCTAAAATAAACCTGATTTGTTAGTAACCTTAACTACACATCACTTTGCAAAACTACCCAGTTAAGGTCTGCTACTTCTCTTACTCTATCTCATTAAAAGCTTTATTAAGTCGTTATAGATGTTGGAATAAACTCTTTAAGATTGTTTGAAAATTACTTCTACTCTAGCAAGAGAGCCACAGAGCCATGGTAAAGTATCCACATGATGAAATAAAATCTTGGTAGTCAATGACATGTTGGGGCTTTTAGCGTCAGGATTTTACATTTAGTTTTAAATCTGTTTCTGAAGTATATATTGTCAGACATAAATACCAAAATCATGTTTCCTCTATTTTCCTTTCTATGCATTCAAATAATACTGAGCCCCAGAACAGGCAATTCTCTCTTAGCCATAAGTAACAGGTTTAAGGGCCAATATCTTACAACCACACAAGACTATAAATGTGAGCTTCACACCATTGAGAAGGGGCCTCAGCTTCTCATAATGGAAGGTCAGGCAACATCAGGCCATAAAGTAGTGACATTATAATATATAGAAAATCTATTTCACAGAAGGCAATTTTTAGAGGTTTCAAAAATTTATTAGCTATCATTTTCTTCTTCTTGCATATCCCATGATCTGGAGGGCATGGTAGAGAAGCCAACTTGACTCAAAGTAGAAGGGCATGAAAAATAGTAATAATAAAAAAAAGAAATGAGGTAAAATATTTCTAAAACTTTATTCTTTTTTTTTTTATTCTTTCAAATACACAGCATAAGCAACATGTGTAACCATATAGTTTGGTCTGTAGGATTTATGGCATATGATAATAGAGTAATAAGAACAAATAAATCCTCAGCTGATAAAAATAGTTGTAACCATTATAGCCAAGATATACATAACAACTTAGGAACTTTCTCTCTTTTTTTCTTACCCCAGATATTCAAGCTATCAAAATCATGTTACCATATGCTAAGCCTCTGATAAATATAGATGAAGTAACATTAGTTACTTATGTGATGTGCATACAGATTTTTGTTTTATTATTATTAAATCCTACATCCTTCAATTAACCAGAAAGACACAAGGAATTGGCTGACTAAATATTTTAAAAGATCCACAAAGTGACTTCTTCTGGACAGGGGATTTAGTTCTAAACTCACAATTACTGAATACGATTTTTATTTGAATCCTTATGTATGTATCCCCAAATCAAATTTATCATGCATGAGTCCCTTTAATTTTCTTTTGGACATTGCCCTTGTGTTTCAGAAATTCAAAATAACATTTCTCCAAAATAAAAATTTTGCTATTGTCCAACTTCACCACTAAGCGCAAACGAGATTTTTGACTTGCTGCATATATCCTACACTGCGCTACTGGGAATATCACCTTGTGCAGAGACTCTTGAGCTGATGCCAGTCCAAGCCAATGAGTGGTCATGTTAATGAAGAGTGTATAGAGGCTTGAAATTGGAAAGACTTCTCTTTTTGCCTGCCAGTATCCAGAACTAAGCTGATACATTCACACAGAACACAACTCAATGTTAATATTTCTGCTACATATGAAACATCTGGAACCTGATTTTCTTTGAAAAAGACAGCTTCTTTCAATTTCATATGAAATCTGTAGCTGTTAGGATTTCTCCAGTCATTTTCAAGACGGAGAACAAACAGGTAAGGGTGATGGCAATCTAGTAACCTCTATGCATTTCCATTGTCATTAAAGAAAGATTATTTCAGTCATTCACAGCAAATTAGAAGTATTCCATTCTTCTAATGGAACAGGCAGTGAATTATAAATATTTATTGCATCATTTTTTAGTTAAGGGCATTTCTGGCAGACGTATGTCCAGAGTGATATTTGACTTCATTAACCACAAGAAAAAATCGCTTATCTCCTCAGTTCTCTGGCAGATTCACTACAGACACACAAACAAGATAGAGAGTCTTATAGGCAAAACATCATGTATCTGAGAAACTGCACAGAGAAGTGGATGTCCCGTCCCTGGAACTGTTCAAGGCCAGGTCAGATCCACCCTAGGAACCCTGGTCTAGTGAATGGCATCCCTGCCTGTGGCAGGGGTATTGGAACTGGATGATCTTTAAGGTCCATTCCAATTCAAGCCATTCTACAGTTCTATGATTCTTTTAGATAGTCTCAACAATATCTAGCTTTGTAACAAATGAAGCAGGGGAACCACCTGAAAAATATAACATGATCTCACATCAGAAAGGTATACCGAAAGAGAGGCAGATTTAAGATTGCGTAGGGACCTTAAATAATACATTTGATAATTTAAGTGCTTGACTTTGCAGCCCTAAATATTCTGGTAGTTTAATAACATAAAAAATGTAAAAACAGCACTGTATGATCTGAATTTCAAATCCATAATCTCCTTTTTTAGCAGAATCAAATTGAAAGTAAGGTCTATTTTCCACTACAGAGAAATACACAGGCCACTCAGAGGAGCCATTTGGAGAGGGGGAATCAGTAGCTCTGCAGTGTAGCTCTTTTTTCCCTTGAGCTAATGACTAACCACAGATGCTGCCCCACACAGCCATTCTTTGTTTGGGAAGGGAAGGAAGAACACATTTGGTGTGCTATCACTCAACTTCAGTGGGGTTTCACAGAAATTGGCTGACAGTACAACATCGTAAATAATTTGGAGAGGACAGTTTCTTTTAAAACTTATTTACTGTTCACACAAGTAAAACCCAAATATAGACTCTTCAGTGAGACAAAATTGAAGTCAATAGGATTCATCCTGGCAGAGAAATTCATGATGAGGTATTAATGGCACACTGTAGAGAAATAAGTGAAGAGACCTGCTCATGGGATGCTCAAAATTGATGCACATGATGGGATTTTTCACTGGTCTTTCCCAATAACCCTTTGCTGCCAGCTTGCTCTTCATCATTATTTAAAATATTTGTATTTACAGAGGTTATTTACCCTAAAAACAACTTAAGACTAATGTACTCCGTCCAGATAAAGCTTTTCATGAGATTAAAGCTTTTAAATGTCTGCATATTTCCTTACTGAACAATGTGTTTTTATTCCTGAAAAAAGAGATAATCTTTCAAACACTGTTAACATGTTTTATTACACTGTTTTTTCACACACAGTTTAAACCAATATTAGTTATAAATAATGTCCAAAACATTTGGAAGCATGTTTGTGTTTCAGTTTCTTTCCTTTTTTAGGTGAAAAAAATTTACTAAACAAACTGACAAGAACATAATTAAAATTTATTCATTTTGTAAGACATTCCATGATTTTTAAACATATTAGTTAGTTGCAATTCATTCAAAGGCAAAAAATTCACAAATATCTTCAGTATAATTCCATGAAGAGTGACCATCTGTTTGCTGTCATTATTTTTAATAAAGTCTATATAATGCTTGATGCCAAAATAAAATGCATCACCAAGCCTCAGACCAGCTGGCTTAACATGTTATTCAGAAATTTTCCTGCATGTATTGTCCATCTTCTCAGGCTTTTTGAAGAAACATGGCACTTTTGTGTGGCAGTGGACCAGCCAGCTGCCTCCATGAGAAATGGAGAAATAACTTGGGCAGATTTTCCTTCCCAGGATAGTGAAGCTGAAGAAGATGGAGGCAGCATGCTGGAGGGGAATTCCCTATCTGCCACATTTTAACCCTGTCAATCATAGATTTTGTTTTACCTCTGTTATTTTAATATTCATCACACTGTATTACTATTCAAGAGCTGCCAGAAACTTCTGCTGTTCTGTAAAGTTCATAAGTTAATGCAAATATGTTCTGCCCTTGCCCAGAACTCATTGGAAAACTGTCATCCCATGTCAATCTGTGATTTGATAAGAACCCTTTCCCTTTCCCTATAAAACCCTGTGTAACGAACCCCTCAAGGTCTCTCTGATAGCACCGTATCCTGAAGAAGAATAAGTCTGGGTAATGCTATCAGAGTAGTCCGTTCTCTCTTCTTTGCTCTACCTGCTTTCTTTACATCGGGGGCTCTGCCTCGCCACTGTGGAGGCAAAACCTTGGTAAATAGATAAGCCAAGAGACAGCGCTGCTTCCAAGCAGCAGCAAGTGCTTATCTGACCAGGCGCTGGATAGATTGTCCTGCAGAAATCCAGGCAGCACTGCAGACCCCCAAAAAGCGTTACTTTTGGACTGACACAACACCCCACTACTGTAGTGATTCCTCAGGGCTTTCTGAAGCTGTTTTGCAGGACTGGCCTGATGCCTCGGAGCATTTACAAACATGCACACAGAGAAATTTGAGATAGGATTAATTTCTTAGTATATTTCTTAGTATAGAATTTTTGGCATGAAGAATTGACACTTCAAAAGGCATGCAGTGATCAGATATGAAAAATGCTGGGAAAGCTAGATGAAAATGACTGATTTAGATTGTTGGAAAGTATAAACTGTTAACTTAGCCATGTATACATTCTAGCCAAAGGACTGATACCAGAGGTTGATCAATATTTGTCATATTAAAAAACACAAACCTTTAAATAAATAATAAATGATTTCTTTAGTTAGGAACTCAGGAGGGCCACTTGAAGCTCTGAATTTATTCTCATATAAGTGTTGGTTACTCCAGAAGACTTTACTAAAGATCTTTTACATATTCTTTTGCCATTTACTATAAAATCCTTCCACACACCTAGAAATAAAACAAAATCTGAAATATACTTAGACTCTATTATATAAGCTTTATTATATAGTTTCAACACATCTGCCCAACATTGGCAGTGACCTAAACACAGACTCTGGGGTATTCCTTTGGGTTTCTAGATGCTGGACCAGAAGAGCATCAATCTTCCGTTTCTTTTGATCCAAATCTCCCAGCCTCAGTTATCTACCAGATATCCTTGAAAATGTTGAAAGGCACTCAGTAATTATGTTTAGGCAACTGAACAGACCTTAATGAGACAAAGTAGTGGGATTTAGCTTACAGGTTGAGAAGACCAGAGTTAGCTATCACCAGAGATATGGACATATGAACTAGATAAACTATACTCAGTGGAAATCTGTGGTTTCATCCAACAATACATAGATAAGGACCAGTGTCATTTAAGTTCCTGTGATTTTCTCCCTGCCTTTTTCCTGTCAGCCATAGGTCTTATATCCTATCAGTCACCATAGGCAACTTCAAAGGTGGAGGTATTTATCCTGGTCTCATCAGTACAGTCAGAGTGTGGAGAACCATCCTGATGGCAAAATGCACACAAACTGGTGTAGGTTAAACCTGTGTGTCAAAAGATAGCTGCAGACCGAAGTGTTTCACTAGAAATAGCCATTAGAGTCAAGCACAGCTGGATATATATTATTAGTAAAAACCATGGTCCTAAGAACAGCAGAAGCTTTAGTCCCCTTTGTGACTACATGCCTGTCCTAGTTTCAAAGACAGGTATTTGCTAAAGAAGGCAGAAGCCTCCTTTAGAATAGGAGAATGTAACCCCCTTCCCTCCGAATTGGCAAAAGTTTGAAATCAAGGGCCTTTCAGGCAATGGTATGAGAAAAGAGGAATAACAGTCCTTTACTAATATATTTTATATATATATATATATATATAATGAGGCAGGCAAAACAACAACAATGGTAACCACAACAAATAAGAACACACAAACCCACGGACAGTCTCCTCCCGCTTTTGTTGGCAATTCTGCTTTGATGAAGTCACAGTCACAGCTGGCAGGGGCACTGGTACTCCTGG
>VYZT01008492.1:21974-35547 GCA_013400735.1 Pomatostomus ruficeps
TCCCAGCTATCAGGGAGTCCAGATAAGGCTAGCCAGCTGCACTCCTCTCAGAGCCACCTCTTTGTCCCTTCTTAATGATCCACCATCAAGGTTCCCAAGCAACTAATCACTCGCCATCATACCCCCCAGCAGCTAGAATGGGGAAAAATTCCAACACAGAGAGCTAAACAAAAAAGTATCCCAAACCCTGACAATGCCTTCACTTGTGGAGATTATGCATAAAGGGCTTTGGTTCCACTGTGTGAGGAGTGGTCTTTCCTCCCTCTGCAGAAGATCTCACTAAGAAGAGAGACTGGCTTGGTCAGTGTAAGCTATCTTTGCTATCTTTTAAAGTCAAGAAATGCGGTTTGCAGAAGGCCTAGTGAAGTGGAAAATCCATTTCTGTAGGTTCTGTAGAATGAAATACAGTTATTAAAAAATTCCTCTACAAAGTTAAGAAATTTAACAAGAAATTAGGTTCTTTCTGTTCAAGGTTTAATCCAGTCTATAGAATTTAATAGAGAATTACATCCTTGCTATAGAGAGGCTTACAGTTCCTCGAGAAAGGTGATTATTCTCTATTTAATTCCACAGATCTTTTTCTATAAGAGTAGTTTCAGATTCATTCAACTGTTATGCTTCTTCTGCCACCTTGGAAATTATCACACTTTCATAAATTTGGCATGGCTTCATCAATAGAACCAGAAACGTGAAATTTCCATTCTTAATATGAATGTACAATACTATACTGTTTCATAACTTTCCACTTGATAATTCATATGTAGCATCTTCTGTTGGATTTAGACTGTAATGTTTCTTATATTAAGAGAAAGGGCTAAAATTATTTGGAAAAATTCATGCTAGAGCTCCAGTATTTCAGTTTGCAGTACTGCTATGCCAGTATCTTACTTTATTCAGCCAAGGAACAGTCCATTTTAGTCACAACTTAGCCTTCCGGAATACATGAGGCATGTAATCTCTTACACAGCAAGTGAAATATTTGAATTACTTTTGTCTTTCAGTCTGTTGTGGTCTAACTCCAGCTGGCAACTAAGTATCACATTCATTCATTCACTCCCCCACCAGCAGAAAAGTATCAGAAAAGCAAGAAAACTCATGGGTTCAGACAAAGACAGTTTAATAGGTTAAGCAAAACTGCATGCACAAACAAAACAAGGAATTCATTCACTACTTCCCATGTGCAGGCAGGTGTTCAGCCATTTCCAGGAAAGCAGGGCTCCATCACATGTAATGGTGACTTGGGAAGACAACATCATCCCAAATGTCCCCCTCTCCTTCCCCCAGCTTTATATGCTAAGAATGATAACATATGGTCTGGAATATCCCTTTGGTCAGTTGGGATTAGCTGTCCTGGCTGTATCCCCTCCCAAAACCTTGTGCACTCCCAGCCTTCTCAATGGTGGGGTAGGGTGAGAGCTAGAAAAGGCCTTGACTCTGTGTAAGCACTGCTTGGCAATAGCTAAAATATCTCTATCTTACCAACACTGTTTTCAGAACAAATCCAAAGCATAGCCACATGCTAACTACTACTGAGAAAAATAACACTATCCCATCCAAAACCAGCATGGAGGTAAAATCTTATTTAATCTATTAATATGTATAGATTGCAAGTTCATTGGTACAGAAACCTTCCGTCCTTCTGTTATGGTAAAATGCTGTATTGGGTTTGCATGGCAAGTTTTTGTTAGCAGGGTCTACCAGGGTGCCTTCTTTGAGAAGTTTCTACAAGCTTCCCCCTACATCTGAGAGCCAATGCCAGCTGACTCTAAGATTAACCCCCTTGGCCAAGACCAAGCCTATCAGTGATGGTGGTAGCACCTGTGATAACCGAGTTAAGACCGGGAACTGCAGAAAAACAGCTGCCACAGAATGTGTGAAAGAAACAGCCCTGCAGACACCCAGACCAGTGAAGAAAGACAGAGAGGAAGTGACCCAGGCACCAGAGCAGCGATTCCCCCGCAGCCTGTGGTGAAGACCATGGTGAAACAGGCTGTGCCCCTGAAGCCCATAGAAGCCTGGGGTAAAGCAGATATCCACCTATAGCCTGTGGAGGACCCCACACTGAAGCACGTGGGTGCCAGAAGTAGGCTACGACCCCATGGGAATTCCACCCTGAAGTAGGATTCTGGTAGGACCTGTGACCCTGTGAGAGACCCACGCTGGAGCAGGCTGTTCCTGAAGGACTGCACCCTATGGAAAGGTTTGTGAACCCTATGGAGCAGTTTGTGAACTACAGCCTGTAGGAATGACTTGTGTTGGAGAGGTTCATGGAGGACTGTCTCCCATGAAAGGGATCCCACTCTGGAACAGGGGGTGAGCATGAGGAATCCTCCCCCTATGGAGGAAGGAGTGGCAGAGACAACGTGCAATGAACAGACTGCAGCCCACATACCACATCCCCCTGAGACTCTGAACAGGAGACAGAGAGTTCAGGAGTGAATTTGAGCCAGGGAAGAAGGGGTGGGGGGAAAAGGGTTTATTTTCATTAACCTACTCCAATTTTGAATTGATCTAGTTCATTTGAATTAAACTAATTTCCCCAAATCAAGTCCATTTTGCCCATGATGGTGATTGGTGAGTGATCTCTCCCTGTCCTTATCTCAACCCATGAGCCTTTCATTTTATTTTTTCTCCCCTGTCCAGCTGAGGAGAGCAGTTCTGGTGGGCACCCAGTATCCAGCCAAGGTCAACCGACCAGAAATGCCACGGATATAGAAAAACATAAACAATAGGCAACAATTCCCGCTGTGTTTTGTTCCATACACAGTGACTTTCTTGAAGACCTATACATTTTGGTAAGTGAAATCCACTACAAAGGGGTGGGGAAATTGCATTTAGACAGTTGTTAATATTTCTTACTAGCATTATGTAATTCTTGCTTATATCAAAAATATTCACATGTATCTTCTGTATATTTCAAAATCAGGTTGTCTCAGTATAAGTCACTAAATAGATTCTGTTTTCTGTAACTAGAGAAGTACAAAAACATTCAAAATAAAGAAGCCAACAGCCCCTGGTTTCTACACAGTTTTACCTGATTAGACTGTAATTGTATAACAGGGGTGCAAATGTCTGTCAAAAAAGACAAAAGTTATGCAAACAAATGTAAATAAACAGTAAAATGCAATTATGTAATTTAATATTACGTGTTTCTGCTTAGGAAATCCATGCCTGATTTCATGATCTTAGGTTTTTCTTATTGAGGAGGAACACATGTTCATGTTAAGGTTTACATCAGGCATTTGACCTAATCAGGATGGGAGTGCATGTCCTATGTACACCTGTGTCTCTCTACAGCTTATAAAGGTCTTTGGTTCCCTGACACTGTGGAGATCAGCCTCCAGGCAGATTAATAACACTCTCTGTGGTTTTCTGGGTTGTAATAGTGTTAATTGTAGTAAAAAGAAACAAAACAGGCATCACCAGATATCTGTTTTTTTACGCTTATATCCCTAAAAATATTTTGAGGAATCCAGAAGAGCTGATGACCTGCATCATGAAGCATTGCTTTGTTTTAATGTAAAGGAGATGTTGTAAAGCTGGTGCTGAGTAGCTCCAATGAACTGGATGCTGTTAACCACGATTTTTCTGCCAGTGTTCTGCCAGTGTTTGGGAAATTGCACTCCTAATGAATTAATAGACGGACATGCTCTGTAGTTTCTTGAGCTAATATTTCAGACTCTGCCATATCAAATTCAATTTGGATAGCAATTAATAATAGCTTTCTGTAAAGTTAGCTCCGATTTTAATAATACTCACTTCTCCTAGAGATGGTTGATTTCTTCACAAATTGGCCTCCAATAACTTCAACAGATCTGTTTTTATAACTATATGTAGAAGTTTCTGTGCAACTACACTACATTTAGTTCTAGACTCCACTCCTTTCTCAGGGCATGTGTGATACACAGCCTTCCAGTGCTGTGTTCCTTTTTTTTCTACAGGTTTCAGATTTTTCATTTAAGGTGAATCCAAGGTAGCTATAAAATTGTCCTTGAGAATATGCCTTGAGTAGATACTTGTAAAGAAAAATTTCAGTTACAGTTTTGTTAAGATCATTAAGGAGTCATTGAGTGTTAAAATTTCACCAAACTTGTGCCAAGTTAAATTTTAAGGTGCTACTTGAAATTTAAAGTCTGAGTACAGATTTTGGTATTTCCAAGATAGTTCATGGTTTAAGAAAACAATCTTAGAAGTTTTTAAATTCCATCATTTCAAACTGTAACTTTAAAATTTCTTATGCTTAAAAATTAATATACTGCAAGAAATTCATATTAATTGAACAAAAGAGAATACTACTAACCCCATAATCTCAGAAAAATTGTTTGCTTTATATGCTAAGAAAAGAAAAAAAGTTTAAAAGAGAAATCAGAGGAATTATTAAAAATAGTACTATAGTTAAAATTTAAAATACAGCAGTACAGAATTCTCCAGACCTATGCAAGCAAAACGAGCAAAACTAGATAATGAAACTTTAAAAAAAAAAGGAAAAGAAATATTTATGAACTCACCTTTGCTTTAACGTATATGACAGAGAAACTGGAAACAGAGAAACCAAAAAATTCCATGGTTTCAACGTAGGTGGTAGAAAATATGGTATTGTCACAAGAAAGAAATTAACAAAATATAGGGGTGAAGAAAAGTAACCTGCTCTTGTCAGCTGCAGACAAAATTTTTGTAAGAAAAGTTAGGTATAAGAGACTAATAAGTTTGACTGTTCCCTATCCTGTCTATATGAGACATTTTTCTTCAAGCAATAATTCTCTGTAACAGTATGTGCATGTACGTGCATGCGTACACTTCTGGAAAAAAAAAAAAAATTAAAAAGAAAAAAGGCTTCCTGTAGATGAAGAGAATAATGCTAGTGCTCATGGAGGATACATTTTCTACTTAAAATATTTACTTCAGAGAAATTCACATTGGTATAAATGTTAAATAAGTCCTGGGAAGCCAGAGCCTTCATAAATTGGGATTTTGTCTTTAGGTTCATATACAGGTGAAACAAAATTTTGTATAAATGAAAAATATTTCATTTTGCTTCCATTCAATAGACCTGAGGAATTATTTTAAGAACAGCCTTAAAGAATACAATTTGTGTCAGCATTTTAATAGAGTGTAATTTTTTCCCCCCCAGACATTGCATTTTGAATGTGTCCTGATGTCCTGCACCACTCATAACCGAGATGGCAAAATCTCAGTGTGAACATTTATCATGAACAGATTTCCCTATTTCAGTACAGAGCTTTTTATTCTGCTGTAGTGATATTCTCTATTATCAGTCATAACTTATAAACCAATCAACTCCATCATAAAATTATAGAGATTTTTCTTCCACCTTTTTTTCATCTGCAGTCTCTGGATGAAATTTTGTTTGATATATCCTGCTTCTTTACATTAATACTGTACTCTGTGGGTTTTAAAATTGTATTTTCCTCTAGTATTAAAACACCCTGGCTTCGGGTATGGTTCTTTGTGCCCACAAAGAGTATCACTGAAACTCTCAAAAGGAGGGATTCCAAGCCTGCAAATAAACAAAAACAAAACCAAAAAACCAAACAAAGAAAAAACCCAAACAAACAAACAAAAAACCACCAACATATTCACAGCCTGCATGTTAGGTTATTAATTCAAGGAAAAAAGAAGAAGCTTTTTGAGGAAAAAAGGTGTAACAAGTATTGCCTGCCACAGGAATAAAGGACAATAAACAGTCTTGCTGAGTCACTAGATAGTCACTCTCTAGCTTCTGATTTTGACACAGTTTCTCACTGGGTGAAAAAAAAAAGGTTAAAACTCCAAACAATAAAACTCAAATAATGACCACTATTTAATTTTCTGAAACCTTGGAAAAATTGGAATATTTGTAACTGTTTCCTAGAGAAAAAAAAGTAGCAATTTCAATTATCTTTGTTTTTCATTGTAATGTTGCATTTTGTGTTAATTTTATAGTGTATTGGTTAACCCAAAGAAGAATCATATGTGGACATATGTGATATTTAATGAATAAATTAAATCTGAGTTGATTTATCTGCTCTACATTTGTTTTCAAATTATTATTCAGCCCAGTAAGAGGATAGTGTGTTTCTTACTTGCAGTAAGTATTTGAGAAGTGAGCCTTAATTTAGAATAGCTTCATTTGCATTGAAATCTTTTTATTGCTATTAAAAAAGTTTAAATTAACCAAGAGTGAGGCTTTGGCAGACAAAAATGGTAAATCTCTATGAATAATTTACATAGGTTTTGTTTAATCTAATTAAACCTCTCCTTTTTCTCTGTTTTGTCCAATCTTTACACAGTTGTAAAGACTCAGAGACAATAAAAACTAAGGGAGAGGATATGGAACAGATTTGTTGAATACTGTTTGGCAGGTAAGCAGAGTTCAAGGTTATCTTTTTTGTAAATGTTACAGCTCAGCTGTGAGTTAGTTTTGGGTACCCATCACAGATGAAAAGGCTGCATTAGGACTGCAAGGAACAGTAGCAGGGAGAACAGGGCAGAACATCATCTCTGTGTACTCTGATAATGCTTCTTTGGGGGTTTTGCAGGCTGCTTGGGTGCTGCAAATTCTGCTCTTATCCAGCGCCTTGGTCAGGTAAGCTTCCTTGGCTGCCGCTATCGGCTGCCTTATCTTATCTCGCTTATCTCTCTACCTAGCTTGTGCCTTGCAGTGCGAGCAGAAATCCCCGATGGTAATTTGAAACAGGTAGAAATAAAGAAGAGAGAACGGACCCTCTGTAGCTTTACCCAGACTTCAATGGTATTCTTCTCTTCAGGATATGTGGTACTAGAATGACCCGACAGGGTCTTTACACAGACTTTCATAGGAAAGAAGAAGGGCATGGTAATAAGGTGGGTCCAAGGTTTTTAACAAATCACAAATTGACATGGGGTGACAGCTTTCCAATGAGTCTTGGGCAAGGGTGGAACATATTTGCATCAACCTATGAACTTTACAGAACAGTAGAACTTTCTGGCAACTGCTGAATAGTAAAACAATACAATGAATATTAAAATAACAGAGGTGGAACTGAATCTATGATTGACAGGGTTAGAACATGGCAGCTAGGGGTTTCCTCCTAGCCCACTGCCACACTCTGGGATTCATAAGGTGGGAGAACTAAGAGGTAATAGGACAGAGAGACACATCTGTACATACAATTTTCTTTTAAATTGCACTGACATACTTTAGGCTATTCTGTAGCACACATATTACACCTTTAATTAGATTTCTTTGTTTTAAAAGTAAAACAGTGAAGCAAATCAAAGTTAATACCTAATTTCTTTTTGGATTAAATTTCAGAATAAATATCTTTGGCAAATGGAGCAGCGAGATATAGCTGCTTCTCCTATTTTTGCTAAAATGCTGTGAGGAGAATGGAGGGCATGCAAAACAAAAAGCTAATTTCTAGGTATGCACTTTTGCTGCAAAGACCTGCTCTTCTCAAGTTGCATGTGCAGGCTATATTAGTAATAGTTTTCCAATGGGAAAAAAAAAAGTGTTGCCATTTTTGCAACGGCAGAACCTCCCTAAAAGTAAAAAAGAATTGTCATCCTGACTCAAAACTCAGTGCATCATGATAATTGAAGTCTAAGTATATTCTATTTTTTTAGATATACTTTTAAAGTTCATGTTTAACTAACATTTTTAAGGTATTAAAATGTCTTTTTTGAACGCTTGTCTGGTAGGTAAATCCGGACACTCAGATTTGATATTCAGTAGAAACAAAACCTAAAAAATATCTTTTTAATGTGGATTACAAGTTTATACAGAACAAATCTAGTGCAGCTGCTTTTGAATGTCCAAGGCAAGTTTCTGGGTCATTTCCATTCCTCCTTTTATCTTCTGTCACCGATATCAGAATAAAAAAAAAAAAAAAATACCAAGAGGACCCAGTGCCTTATAGGTCTCAACACAAATGAGCGAAGTGAAGTCTAAAGCAACTCTTCCAATTTCAGCTTTCCCTCTGGCTTTATTCTCGCTACTCCAGGAATATTAAAAAGAAATTGAATGTTTTTAATGGACCGTCAGCAGTATTGTTTTCATTAACAAAAGGTAACTCAATCAACTGCTCTGCCAAACCTCTCTGTCTCTGCTTTGATGGGCATGATAAATGGTGCCAAGCATTGTCAGATTCTGTTTAATTAAATTAAAATGATAGGTGTTCAAATTCTTTTAGGACTAAGCCTAATGTAATTTTGGTCATATTTCTTCCTGAAAGAAAAATAATAGTAAAAAGTAAGCAAGAAAGACAATAAAAGTTTAGAGATAAAATAGATTAATGGAAACATTCTATCATTAAATTTGCTTTCCAAGGCAGTGACACAGATTGACTGAATCCAAAACCTGTCTATTTATGCATGACTGCCAGCACTAGTAAGAAAAAGATTTAAAATGGTAACTCACAATAGCACTACAGAAACAAATTTTTTAGAAGTGTCATGAAACAAAAATGTGTATAGTGAGTGTTTTAAAATACCCCAAAGTTTATAAGGTTTTAATCAGTCATGTTTAAACACTAAGATTCTGTCTGGGATTACTGTCAGTCCCAGCAAACATGGAGAAAATACAAAGCCTTTTTTAGAGGACAAGAGTTTAGTATTTACAGATACAGAATTAAACAGCAGTAATAGTTCCATTTGTACTAGAAATAGTTGAACTAGTTCAAGTATTCTACTCTTTTTATAATGTAGTGTGCTTTAAAAGGCAAATTCCATTGAATCTCTCAAATCAATGAATTCGTTCTTTATGCAGACACAAGTTAAACCCCCTGAGTTCAATGTATTCACTCCTGGACCTCTAAATTTCAAAGTCTGTCCTGCAGCTTCACTTCACTTTTTAAAAAGTAAATACCCTGAGAGGTTTCAGTGTGAGTGTTGTATTACCTGAATTTACAGGCAGTATAATCCAGATTGTAGAAAACCCAAATCACTGTTACCACAGTAGTGGTATTTTCACATAAAAATTCCAATGACAGAAATGCAAGTTTCCAAAAATGGTTTTGCATGGCTGCTTTTCTTGGCAATGAGGCAAAAGTGCTGGCCAAGTGGCACATGCTGAAAGTGGCTCATATACCAAACAAAGCACTAACACAATGTGCAAGATTATATTTTGTTTAGAACCAAAGGTTGGAAGCAGCTTTATAATAAGTCTTCTGGAAATGTTGTATGATTTACCACTATTATATTTATTGTTGGTGGTCATGTGGGCCAGCACTGGATAATACTGAAGACACTTATGAAATATTCTTTACCTTTCTAGCTCTATTTTATGTCAGTAGTTCAGACAATTTACAACTGCTGTTCTATGTAGAACTGCACTGTGAAATGGAGCTTATTTCTAGAGCTCCAGGTCTCATGTCTCCTCCTACATAGTATGTATCTTTTTAATTTGCAGTGCTGCTGACAGGGTATGCTTGATTAGGGACTAGTGTTGAAGAGAACTCTGTAGGATAAAATGCTAGCTCTCTTAGTCATGTTGTTATATAAATTTTGCCATGTGTACGTGCCAAGAGAGAACTTGAGAGATGTAAAATGTAGCTTGATGCAAGTAGGAATGCCTCTATTTTAGTAAAGTTGCACAAAAAAATACCCTTTGGAGACTTTGACCCATGGCAGTCATGAAAGTAATATAGCAGGATGATAAGGGGGTGTTATATATTCTCTGTTACTGATTATGGAATAAATCATTGTTTTGTTTTAGGCTAGGACTAAGGCCCTTGTAGTAAAGGCAGCAGTCCCACAGGTGGACTGAAATGCAGGTTTTTCAACACCTGCTCTAGTGAAGTAAGCAAAGACATTTTGAGAACTAGGGAGGAGGGCTTAGAACTAAAAGAGGTGTGTATTTTAACACAGATGTAATATAGATTATTCTACAGCATGCTCTTTAGAGACAGAAGAGATCAATTATAGCTAAATTGAGATGTGATAGAAGGAGATTTAGTGATATAGGGAAGCTTAAATTAATCCCTCCTAAGGTAATATCGACAAATGTTACTCACTGGTGTCATCAGTCTAGTGCTTTCAGTGGTCTGTGACATGGGCAAGAGTACTGCCTCATGTGAAAGGAAGGAAACGCTTCATCAACAACCAAAATCAGTTCACTGGATTGTCAAAACCCTGAAGAAAACCCCTGAAGAAAACCCCCCAATAATAAAACCCTAAATGCAGCCTTAAGGATTGAATTGTTGCTGTCTCATCAGATTGCCCTTGGACTCAGCACCTTGCTTTCTCTCCAGGCCAAACCAGTGGCCAGCCAAGGCTCAACACCTCTCAGTGAGACTCTCCTCAAAGACAGGGCACACTGTGGAGCACCTGAAGGTTGAGCCCACCTAGACCCACATCTATGCCTGGGGAACTGCCTGGGTGGCCCAGACAATGACAGCATCAGCCCTCTTGGCTTCTACCAGCACTCTCTGCAAGCCCCTTGCACAGGGCATGGTTGTCCTTCCCTTAGCATTACACTTTTGCAGCCCCTGGCCTGTAGAATTCCATTCCCGCATCCTCCAGTCCCTTTCCTTGGACCTGGAGGTAGCCATTGAGAAGAGGACAGACAGGAGCAGTCTTTTATATTCCTGTCCCCTCTTTCTCTCCTGGCCCAGGGTGGCTATGGAGGAGAGGAAATGTCTGCAGATCCCCAATGGGCTGTCTCCCCGACACTGTGGGACAGGTGACAGCTGCTGGCACACTCAGCCCTCCTCCAAGAGGGCCTTCAGTCTGTGCCTCTGCCAAGATATCTCTATCTGAGGGCTAAAACTTAGAGAACTAAAACAAAACTTCTATTTTTCCAGAGAAAAAAGAAACTATGGGAGCTATGCATACTACCCTACCTGAAGAACCATTCTGCTTTTCACGTGCACCATGATTAAACACTTGTTCTTATACAGCTGTGGTTCAGTTCCTTACACAGTCTTCAAAGGTAAAACCTAAGCTCTCCCCAGCCCTCTAAATGCAACTCTGCATCCTTTTTGAATTTTGAATATGTGGGACTTTAATTTGATCTGATCCTAAAAGCCATCATACTAGAGCAGACCAAAGGTCTGTGTAGTCCCCTGCAGCGGCCAAAGGCTTCATGGCTCTCAGTGGATTTCTCTTCTACATGAAGTCTTCCCTTGAACCCTCTCACTATCTAGATATCCTGGCAGGATGGCACTGAAATCTCTGTGTCTACAGAATAAACAGCTCCTTAATGAGACAGGATACTTTTTGAGAGGAGACAGAGGAAGAATGCAGAAGTGATAGGTGGTGGAACATCAGATATTGCCCAGAAAACATCTGAAACTGTATAAATGGAAGTTGTTAACATAGCTTTGGGTTTGATTGAGGGAAGGGAGGAGCCTAAGGACCTGCTGGTCACAGACTTGAGAGAGATCTAAAATTAGAAAATCCTGTTTAAACAGCAGCTTTGAAAATTAAAAATTGAGCTATCTTTTGAGGGCAGTTAAATACTAAACTCAGGAGGCTGAGGGCAGAACCTGACAGACTTCAAACAGCTAAAACAGCATTTTCTCAAAGAAAGCAATAAAGCTTGTATGCTGCTAACTTACAACCTCAGATGGGGAAAGAAATAATAAAAAAAAAATCTATTTTAGCAATTAAAAACTGAATTGGAGCTATGAAATATGAACCAAAAGAAATTTGTGAATTCCTTGAAGATTTCTTTTAACACCTTTAGACTTGCAAGAAACAGGTCTCTGGAGATAAAAGGTCAGATTGTGAAGGCTAATATGTCTTGTTACTCAACAGAATAAAAGGCCAGGTTGGACTGTCCTTTTGAAGCTAAGGAAACTCAAAAGTGATTTAAAAAATATGCCAGCAGGAAAAACTTCAGGACTTTTCCAATTCCCTTGTGATTTTTCTTTCTATATTTTCACTAAATACTTGGTAACACAGATACTTTGGAGCACAAATATGCCTTTCTGTTATGACAGAGGCAAATTTTACGCATTCCTATAATTCATAAGCACATTATAAAATGTAGATATAGATCCGCTTTTCTGTTTGTCTAGCAGAGTATTTTTCATTACTACAGACACAAGAAATAGAAATTGAGTTTCAGCATAGATGTTTGTTGAGACGTGCTTCAAATTTGGTAAATGCAGTGAATTAGATAAAAGAGGTGAATTAGAAAAATTAGGCTAGAAAGGAAACTGGATATTGCATAGCTAAGCTCAACTGGAAGGTGGGTTTAATTTTTTAGTTTGGGGTGACTGAAATTACTGTCTGCAATAAATAAAGAACTGAATTTATTGCTTCTGAATGTCACAGTACCATGGTTCATAAAGAAATACATTAGTTTGAACTCAAACAAGCACCAGAACTGTTCCAAAAAAGGTCTCCAGTGAAAGACTTTGCCTTAGCAGTCAAGTTCAAGCAGACTCCAGATGGAAAAGGTGTGAGCTTGCATAGTAGGCACCCACCTATCAGCTGCTTTATGTCTGACAGAGCCATTTGGTAGAAGCTGTGCTTACTCATCTTGCTCTTTCTTCCTGCCTCCTGAATTCTGCCTTAAGATCTTGCTGCTTATCTTCAGCAAACTTTTGACTACATTGGGGTCTTGCCAGGGGTTTTGGATTTTCCAGATTCTGCATCAGCTTTCCCTGATCATGATACATGGATCTAGATCCAACCCCTGACTGTCACTGAGCCTTAGCAATTAGATATGACTTCTCACATCCAGACATACATACACACTGAAATCTTACATATGCCATGATTAACCTTACATTTCAGATATGCAGCAGAACTATTTTATTATGATTGGAAAGTTGATAGTGTAATGTTTAAATATTTCCACAACACGCTAACGATAAGATCAGTTCTAACTCTGCTTTTAGGGCAGCAACATTATAATGGAATCACAGAAAAACAGAAAATGGCTGAGGGTGGAAGGGACCTCTGGAGACCATCTGGTCCAGCCCCTATACTCAAGCAGGTCCACATAGAGCAGGCTTCACAGGATCATGTCAAGGTGGCTTTTGACTATCTCCAAGGAGACTCCACAACTTCCCTGGAGAACCTATGTTAATGATCAATCACCATCACAGTAAAAAAAAAGTGTTTCCTGGTGTCCTGACAGAGCTTCCAGTGTTTCAGTTTTGCACCCCTTGTCTCTGGTCCTGTTATCAGAAAAGAGCCTGGTTCTCTCCTCCTCACAGTCTGCCCTCAGGTATTTGTATACATTGACAAGATTCCCCTGAGCCTTCTTTAAGCTAAGCAGTCCCAGCTTCCTCAGCCTTGTGGTTGGAGAGTGGTACTCCAGTCCTTTCATTATCCTTGTGACCCTCTGCTGGATTGTCTCCAGTATGTCCATGTCTTTCTTATACTGGGAAGCCCAGAATGAGACACAGTATCAGAGAATCATAGAATCACAGAACATCCTGGGTTGGAAGTGACCCACAGGTATCAAGTCCATCTCCTGGGTCTTGCATGGGAAAATCCCAGAAATCACGCCATGTGCCTGAGAGAATTGCCCAAACAATTCTTGAACTCTGTCAGGCTTGATGCTGTGATCACTTCCCTGGAGAGCCTTTCCAGACCCCAACAACCCTCTGGGTGTGGAACCTTTATCTAATATCCAACC
>VYZT01008496.1:0-54519 GCA_013400735.1 Pomatostomus ruficeps
AGCTCAATCTTAAGGCATCAGCAGAACTCTGTTATTGCAGTTCCTCACATCTGCAATCTGACAACAGACAGCTCCCAGAGACATCAAAGTTCATTGTCTTCCCTTGGTGGAAATGTAGCTGAGGACCTGAAACTGGTGGAAGATCCATCTGTATGCACTTCCGGTGTCTCCAGTGCCGTCATAGAACCAGAGAATCATAGAATGGTTTGGGTTGGAAGGGACCGTAAAGGTCTTCTCATTCCACCCCTTGCCACAGGCAGGGACACCTTCCACTAATGTCCTCTCCAGTGAGCAGAGAGAAATGGACTCATTAGGTGGGTAATACACAGAATCAGAGAGATGAAACCAAGTCTTGCAAGCTTTAGTCCAGAGCAGACATGCAGACATGGTTTTTCCTGATGACAGATACATTCCAGGTATAATTTAAAGCAATTTGGACCAAATAATCATAGAATCATAAAGCAGAGAAGGTTGGAAGTGGACTCAAAAGCTCACCTGGTCCACCCTTTTGTGGGAAAGGGACACTATCTAGCACCCTGTCCAACTGCATTTTGAAAACCTCAAAATGAGGGTGTGCTGGAGACTCTACCATGTTTCTGGGGAGGTTGTTCCAATAAACCATAGAATCGTGGAATGGTTTGGGTTGCAAGGGAGGTTAAAGATCATCTTGTTCCATCCTCCTGCCATGGGCAGGGACACCTTCCACTATCCCAGGGTGCTCCAAGCCCCGTCCAGCCTGGCCTTGGACACTTCCAGGGATGGGGCAAATACGATGCCCAATGATTGTTATCACTGTGAAAAAAACTTATTTCATGTATTGAGATGAGACCTTTCCTGGTGCAAGCAGTACCTTTAGCCCATTGTCTTCTCCATGTTGTGTCGTTATGAAGAGAGAACCTCACCCTCTTTTTAACTTCCCTGTAAGTGCTGGAATATTGTGTCTGGGTGTGTCCTGGTTCCTGTCTCCTCCAGGGGTGAATCAGCCTTTCCCCACAGGAGAGGCTTTCCAACCCTTTGATCATCTTTGTGGCCTTCCTTCAGTCCTCTCTGATTCTGATTTACTGGGCGATGATGATGTTCTGGGCTATCTGGTTTATACTCATGCAACTTTTTCTTTCTCTTGTAAACATGAGCTCCTTGCATTTCATGTGAATAATTGAATTTATTTTCTTCTTTACACCACTCCAACCTGACAACTCCTAGTAAGTTCTTTGGATACAGTAGAAGAATCAGTGAAATTTAGGTCTGGAACACCCCTGTGGGATGGGCATTTATTCTGGCACTAGTTTTCCAGGAAGAGGAGAGAACTTGTGACTTGCCCAAGGTCAGTCATTGAATTAAAAAATATCCTTCCAGAGCCCTGACAGCCAGACTCTGAATCTAAAAACACCCCTGTTAAGGCAGGTGGAATCTTATGGTTGCATTAAGTAGACTCAGCTCAAAGTATATTTTACATAGGACTTGTTACTAAAAATTATTCCTGGACTACTTTTTTGGGACACTACTGAACATTTAAATTCCGGCTACAATTTTAATCAAACAAAAAAATTACAGTAAAGTTTTAGGGGTTTTTTTTCAATTCTTCTTAAAAAAACCAGAAATTTTTTTTTTAACTGACTCAGCTTTAGTGTGGATCTATTGGTGAGGAGATCAGTGTGTTGTGGACAGCTGAACTTTTTATCTGATCAGCAAATCATTGAGATTATGTTTTCCCATGTAATTTTCAATCTAGACAAATCTAGGGCTGTGAAATTGCTCAGTAGTCTTGCTTGCTCTCTAAGGTAACCAATATGTTTTCTAAATCAAAGAGGGAAGTATTTAATATGTAAATGCTTGTCTGAATCAAGTTATGCAGATATTTAACACGCAATTGTATCAAAAACTATTGTCAAAACCCCTTTGAAATGTAACATTGAAGTTAAAAGTCATAAAGGAATATACAGAAGTTTGCTGGTTTCATCAGAAGTGTGATAAAATGTCAGATCTAGGTATAAACAGTCCAAAGTAACTGGGGTTATAGGCGGAAGATTTTTGTACAATTTTCTTTCTTCTGGTAATTTTAATTATGGAATAAAAATCTCAAATAATAGTTGGGGAAGAGTAGAATTTTGACACACAGGCTGGCAGTGTAAGTTAGGGCTAAAACTGGGTGAAAATGCTGCACTATCAATATTTAATATTCCAAGGACCATGATTAGCCACACCAGCTATGCACAATCATATTCAGCAAATAAAGATGTTTGAGAAGAGAATGAAGGTTTGGTAGATCTGCAAGGAATGAAACATATGCAATATCAGCCTGAAACATTCATTGTTTTTCTCTGGAGCTTTTTTTGTTGGTGCTGTTCACAGACAGAAATTTGCTTTTTCTGCAATAAATGGCCCATGCCAAATGGGTTGGAAGTAGCAATGGAGAACATTAAAAGAGCTGTTACCAAGCTATTGTTTTATAAAAACTAAACCTAATATGATCAGAAAATGCTTGTAATTCTTAATTTTCGTGAAAACGCATCTCTGGTAAAGATTTCAGCAGACCTTAATTAAGTCGAGACCAAAGCAGAGAATAAAGTTGGGAAGATTTTTGTAATGCTCATGGGAGAACAGAGTTTAAAGTAATCCAAAGGGAAATTAAGTTATTTTTATATCTTTGATGTCTATGTGGTGGCTCATCAGGGGTGAGATGGTTGAACACTGAATTAAAGAATCAGCTCTGCCAGCCACAGTACAGCAGAGGGAGGGACAGTTCTGTGGGTGGAGGATCCACCGGCTGGGAAAGAAAACAGAACGAGGAGTCGCTTTAAACTGACAGAGAACAGGTTTGGATTAGAGGTGTGGAAGGAATTCTCGTCTGTGAGGGTGGTGGGACCCTGGCACAGGGTGCCCAGAGAAGCTGTGGCTGGCCCTGGATCCCTGGAAGTGTCCAAGGCCAAGTTGGATGGGGCTTGGAGCAGCCTGGGACAGTGGAAGGTGTCCCTGCCCAGGGCAGGGGTGGAACGAGATGAACTTTTTGGTGTCTTCCAACACAAACCAGTCTGTGATTCTACTATGATCTGGATACCACCATGAGACTGCCTTAGGGGACAGCTCTGCCAAGGAAAACCACTCCTCTGCAGGATCTCTCTTGGTAAATGCTGGAGGAATTGAGCAGAGTTGGGGACCTACCAAACAAGGTCAGCATTGGGACTGAAGTGGCCATACCACACCTCCATTCTGAAATGTTATAAATTGCTTTCCCTCACACTCACCTGCATTTCAGACTCTACTAAATAGGCATTTTCCTTTTTCGGGGGTGCTTTTTCCTGAATTCTGAAGCTAGGATGTGTGAGATGAATGGCATTGTTCATTTTCCATGTGATCAGCATCGAGCAATGTATACACACACACATTATATATCTGTATATGTACAATTGTATAAGCCTATCAAACCTTATCTCCTTGTTCCCATGGAGGGTATCAAATTCTTTTCTCCTGATGAAGCCAAAAAAACCTTGGGCAAACCCAACCATTTTGAGCATTTATTGCTGTAAATGGAGTTCAGCTTTTTATGCCACCCTTCCTACTTCTTTTCTAAATTCCTCAGGTTCTTTTAAACAGTCATGCACTGATGTTCAGCTGCATAAAATGTAAAATATGTGTACATATCTATTAGGAATGATTATCCAAATGAATTTTGGAAAAACTGATTAATGAAGTCAGGTCCCTGACAATGGGAGATAACCTTGCCCCTTAGGATAGCAATTCTTTTTGAAGACGTGCCAACAAATAGTTTGTGCCTACACTTGCTATCAGAAATTCTTGGCTTCTCCTTTTAGCCTTAATCCCTGAGGATAAAAGAGCAGGTTTTTAATTTTCCAAACCCAACTCCTGTATTTAAGGAGCTCTTTAGAAAAAATGTCACCATTTTTAGAGTTTGTGAAATCTCAGAGAACCTGTTTGTTTCCCTGGGGGCTCAGTGCCCCCAAAACCACATCACCTTCATTTAGGATTCCAGTTATGAATTTGAACCTCACCTCTCTCTCTTTCTTATATAAATGTTGTCTGTAACCCAAGCATAAGGTTTTTTTTATCATTGACACAACGAGGCTTCTATTTCAGGGTAGTGGTCTTTAAATTGTGATTCATAAAGCATTGGTGGTCCATGAAACCTTAATAACTGATGGACACATCGCTCATGGATTTATTTAGGAACCTGACAGTTAAAGGTGAAGAACATTATTAGGCATGTGGAAAAGAGGAGATTTGTAGAATGGCTGGAAAAGTTGGGTTGCTCAGTCCTGAGGAGAAGAGGTGGATAAGAGATTTAGGGATGGCCTTCAAAAATGTGAACGACTGCTGTGATGCAGAGAGAAATAAATTGCTCCCAAAGTCTGTGCAATCAGAAAGAACAGGCTGAAGTTTCATCAGGATGATTTTAGGTGTTGAGAAGAAGTGTTGGAATAAAGACAGAGAAACATGGGTGCAGCTTGCCTGAGTGAGTTCTAGTGTCCTCATCAGTGGTAACATCCTTAGATAATGAGATAGAGCTGATCTTTTCCTGAGTGGGTGGAGGATGGATCAAAGAAGTTCAAATGGCCCTTTCAAATGGGCCAGGCTGCTCCAAGCCCCATCCAGCCTGGCCTTGGACACTTCCAGGGATCCAGGGGCAGCCACAGCTTCTCTGGGCAACCTGTGCCAGGGCCTCCCCACCCTCAGAGAGAAGAGTTTCTTCCCAATATCCAATCTAAACCTACTCTCTGTCAATTTGAATCTATTCCCCCTTATCTTGTCAATCCATGCTCTGGTAAATATTCTCTCTCTGTCTTTCTGGTTGACTCACTACAAGTACTGGAAGGTCATGATTAGGTTATCCCAAAGCCTTCTCTTCTCCAGGCTGAACAATCCCAATTCTCTCAGCCTTTCCTCATAGCACAGCTGCTTCATCCCTCTGATCATCCTGGTGCCTCCTCTGGACTTGCTCCAGCACCTCCAGGTCCTTCCAGTGCTGGAAATCCAGGGCTGGAAGCTGCTCTGCAGGTAGAGTCTCACCTGAGTGGGGCAGAATCACTTCCCTTGTGCTGCTGCCCACGCTGCCTTTGATGCAGCTGCTGCAGAAGCTGCTGATATTAAAAGTCAAGTCAGAATAATGTGTGAGGAGAAACAGAGGGAAGTAGAGAAGTGAGTTGCTCTAGTGAGGCAGTGATGGAGCCCAGGACAGCATCTACATGGAACAGCCTCTCCAGGCTCGCTGGCTGTTACCTTTGAGGAGGCAAGATGGTTGTGTTTATGCAATTAAAAAAAAAAAAAAAAAAAAAAAAAAAAAAAAAGGGAAAAAAAGGAAATGTGAATTGCATCCTGCAAGCATAACTTTATTATTTCCCTTAGATCTTAGAGACATATCTATAATCCAACCAAACTGCTGAGTGGGAGTTTGCGGAGCTTTACAGGGGAAGCACCGCATTTTGCAACAATTAATTTTGCAGAGGAAGCAGCCTGTTTAAAGACGCCTGCAGCAGTCACTAAAATATGTGTTGTTTTTCAAGGCCACCAGACACACAGTTGGCTAGGTTGGCTAATAAACAAAACAACAATGCAAAAAAACCCCCCCAGCCTCGTGGGGTTTGCAGGAAGAAGGGATGAGAAATAAAATGAATAATGCTTACCTGCTAGGGGTGGGTGAAGACTATAATTGTTTAGCCCCCAGCAGATCCCTGCAAGGGTTAAAAATGACAAAGATATTAGTTGGTGACTGCTAAAATTGTTGGTTTGAAGCTTTGGGCAAAACGCAGACTGTTATTTACCGGACTTGGTCGATTTACTTCTTAATGCAATAATGACCTGTGAAATGAAACGTGAGCTAGACAATTGTTCCTCATTGTTTCCAGTAAAACATCCTTTCATACCCCATTAAACCACCATTAATTCCATTTGAAAGAGAAGCAGGCACAAACACCAAGGGATATCTCTCTCTTTTCCTCTTTTCCTCTCTTTGTGGGACTGATCAAGGCCTGTGGATGGAAAAGCAGCTTTCTCATCCATGTTAGAGGGTGTTGGGCAGCCTGTGCGGGACACATTTCTGAATGAAAACCACAGAGATCTACTGGACTGGCACCCCGTGGATCACATTCCTGAGTTTTGCAGAATATATCAGCAAATCTGGCAAACACAGTGAATTTATTGGTGTTCATAAATCAGGTTTCTGTCTCTTTTTTAGGCTGGCTTTCTTCAAGCATGAGATTTATGTAATCATGCAGTGTATGTGTAGATACATGTGTATATCATTTCCCTCCCTGTCCTTTTAAACATATTTTCAATTTAAACAGAAGTAGTAGATTGATAAGTCCTCAAGGTAATAGACACCTACAGGTTAAAAAAAGTTTGGGTCTGTGAAGAAAAACTTTGTAAGTGAACCTCTCTGTCCCCGCAAAGTGGGTTATCCCTTTAAAATCCATTTCTTGGCTACCAAGAAATGTCCTCTGGAGACAAACTCCAGTTTTGTGTCTCAGCTGAAGGAAAAACCTTTGCACACTGGTTCATGGCCAGGAATCCAGCCACAGCTGTGTAGTAAAGCACTGGTGCCACTTGGCATGGACGTGGTTTCTTTAGCTCCTGACGCGCTGATGTGACGCTGAGGGACAGGGTTTAGAGGGGCTTGGCAGCATTGGATTGACCGCTCACTTGATCTCAGAGGTATTTTCCAAAGCCAAACCTCCACAGCCTTCCCAACCAGTAACCAAATTGTCTCCTTGCTGCCTTCTGGCCTTACCTGAAACCCAGACCAAGGCACTGAATCAGTTCTTTGGCAGGTGTTGTCCACCTGCAGGAGGATACCATGGATCAGTGGCCTTGAGCCAAGAGTACCCCTGATTTTATGCAATCGGTTTGACAGCCCAAACTGTGACGTTCCATCATATTACCTGCTTTTCCATTGCCTCTACTTTTACATTTTCTTTTATTTCATACTCTCTACTTTTATGCTATTTGCTATACTAGATGCCTTTCTTTTTCTCTGATAGATTTATGCCTGGGAAAAGATTTTGTCTGAAAGTTTCCTCAGAAATGGTTCAGCTGCAATGAACAAAATGAAGCTTTCTTTTGGTGTGTGTTAGAAAACAAATCTCTCAACTCCAGAACCTATGGCTTGCAGTAGAGGTTGAAGGTTAGCAGGGAAACAACTCTGTGGCCAGTGAATTATTTTCTATCCACAGTCCTTGTGAAAAGCTATGTCCAGACCTATTTATGAAAATGAACTGCTGAGATTCATTATCTTCTGATGTACTGTGGAGATCTGAGCTTTGTCCATCTCTTGAGAAAACTTCAGTTCCTGCTCTGCTCTGTTATTTGAAGCGCAGACATCAAATGCTTTCCTGAGTATTTGGAGCCTCAAATCCCACATTCTAGTTCCCTTGCACTGCATCTGCTAATTAACAAAAGAATTCTGGGCACTCGGTGATCCTTGCTGCTGCCCAAGGGCTGTGTCCCCAGGAGGCAAACATGTGTTGTGTCCTGACTTTACAGACTGGGTTGGGCAGGGGCCAAGGGATTACACGGAGTCCTCTGGGGTGGAGTGGAGAAGAGACCTCAAAGTTTAACCAGCAACAAGTATGGCATCCACTGGGAAAAAGCTAGTTGGGTTTTGATTCGCCAGCCTTATTATTAATAAAGCACCTAGCAGAGTTTAGCTTGTGTGTAGGATTGAGATACTTTTGATGTACCTATATGTTACTCAATGATTATTTATAAGATCAAGTTTCATTTGCAAAAAAAAAAAAAAATTGTGGAAGGTTTTAATTGCAGTTCTGAAAAGAGATGGAAAATGAGAAGTGCAAAATCTCTTGTCGTGGATATGAAGAGTAATGCCCTGGGAAAATAGGTGTCTTTTCCTTTCCCTGTAATTCTTCCTACGCAGCCCTGCTCTGATTCAGAGCAAGTCATGATGGACTGTTGGTGTGTAGGCAAACATTTGTGTTTATGCACACACAGGCACTGTCCTTGCAACTGTGCTTGGGAGCATTTCATCATTTTTTCCTCTTATCTTCCAAATATTAGCATTTAATGAAATACACATTTCCTTCATTTATCTTGAACCTATTCCAAGGCCAGCAAATACCAGAATCTCAAATGTTATGACAGGATAGATTCTTTATTGGTTTGTTTTCTTTTCATTCTTTCTGTTTTCACTGCAATTTTTAATTTTTTTTAAAAAAGATTATAGACCCTTATGTTCCAGCTCAAGGAACCTGGCTTCCAACTGAGGTACACAAATACGTCCAAAAAAATGTCCCTGAGACCCATCCAATGCAGACAGCTGTGCAGCAAACAGGAAATTGAGGAAGTCAGGTTCATCAGAGACACAGGATTTCCTCCGTGGATGTTTCAGATAAAGCATCTTTAATTTTTCCATGCTGGATCAGTGCTGTAAGAGAGCCCTGAGAAAAGCAGGGAACTTATCGCCCTGTGCTTTGATGTCAGGGATGGAAGAGCATAACTGAAAGACAGGTTCTGGTGGGGACCAACACACCTTGGCCGTGTTGACCTGGCCCCTTCCAAGCAGTCTCACCTGTGTGAGCTTGCAGAGCACGAGTCAGCTCTGAAGCCGGAGCTGTGTCACTGTCACACAGACGAGCAGGACTGCTGAGGATGTCTGAGCAACTGAGCTTTGAGGAGAGGTCCCAGGCATTGAATGGAATCATGGAACGGTTTGGGTTGGAAGGGACTTTTAAGACCAGTTCTTTCCACCCCCTGCCATGGACAGGGCCACCTTCCACTATCCCAGGCTGCTCCAAGCCCCGCCCAACCTGGGCTTTGAACACTTCCAGGGATGGGACAGCCACAGCTTCTCTGGGCAAACTGTTCCAGGACCTCATTACCCTCAGGGTAAAGATTACCCTCTGAAATGAGATTAATTCTTCCTTTTCTCTCCACTCATTAGTTTGTGATGACTCTTGGCATTTCAGTGTCAGGAACCACAGAAGTGTCTACGTAGCATCTGGTATGGTGTGATTCCAAGCTATTTTGAGTTCCCTATGAAACACTGGGGAAAATGACAAACTGGTAATTGCGAGTGTTCCCGTGGCATTACTAAAGCAGGCAAGCACTTGGATGTTGCCTGTGTGACCTTAGCTTGCCTTGCTCGCCTCTTCGTGCTTTTGACAGTCTCTGTGTGCTTTGACAGATTTCATGATCACACCAAGCAAGCAGTTTTTGACTCATTTGGCCCAAAATGTAACTGCGCTGGAGGTGGCTCAGGGTTGTGCGGTACCACATGTTTGTATGACAGAGAAGGCTATGGGGAGAGCTTATTTTGGCCGTTCAGTACTCAAAGGGAGCTTTTAAGAAAGATGGGGACAGACATTTTAGCAGGTCCTGTTGCAGCAGGATGATGGTTTTAGATAAGAAAGTGGTCAACTTAGATTACAAGGGAGAAGTTTTTACCATGAGGGTGGGGAGGCCCTGGCACAGGGTGCCCAGAGAAGCTGTGGCTGCCCCTGGATCCCTGGAAGTGTCCAAGGCCAGGTTGGACGGGGCTTGCAGGACCCTGGGATAGTGGAAGGTGTCCCTGCCCATACCAGAGATTGGAACTGGATGATCTTTAATGTCCCTTCCAACCTAAACCATTCCAGGATTCTATGACTCTGTGGCATGCACACCAGAAATCAACAGGAAGTGCACAGCCACCCATCCCAGTTTCAGCTGTCACCCAGGACAACGACTTAATGGAGCATTTTAGCTAAATAAACCTAAAAGTGTTGAAAGCTTGGGCCAAGAGGTTGCTACATGCAAAAGCTGAATTGCACAAGATAATTGCTGAGGCAAAACATGCAAAATCTTCATTTATAAAGCACAGCTTTGATATGGATGTCATCACGCTACCAAAGTTCAAAGCACTTGTGGTTGACACTGTGCACCATGGGGTTCTCTGGATATGTAGCATGAGTATAAAATAATGCTCAGTTAAAATAATTAGTTGAAAAGAACATATTCATTTCCTAGTGAATTTTTTGAGAAACAGATCAGTGCTTTGGAAAAAAAGAAGTTATTAACTGGCATTGTGTGTAAGAAAGTGGAAAATAAATATTTTCATCTGGGGTAGTTATGTTGAATCCTCAGTTTTAGATCATGCCAAGAACGTGTTTATTAACTTAATATGTAAAAATTTTTATTTGTTTCAATATAATAATATATAAATGTATTATGATAAATATAAATATATTTATGAATATATATGATTATAAAATCCTTGCGCATTCTCTAGTTGCTGGGGAAAGAGGCACACAACCAGTGAGGCAGCTACCACAACATCATAAGATGTCTTTGAAGAACTTTTCAATGAAAAAGTGTGGGGTTTATTTTTCCTTTTTTCTTCTGTGTTGTAGGCATGCTAAATTGACAACAGCACCTCAACTTCTCTTAGAAAATAAGTTGTCAAGACAAGGTAACCTTGCAACTACAATTTGCCCCACAGTGGGAATCATGTGCAATATATTGGACTTCTGTGTCCTTGTGGTTTTTTTTCCTTTGTCTTTCTTATTCTTTTTGTCAAATCTGGGTAACTGCCCAGTAATTTTAGTTTCAAAAGGCCCTATTTTCTGGTTGCTTGGATAAGGCAACTTGAATTAAAACTTTGGCATAGACCTTTCTTGAGAGACCAAGGTAGAATTTAACTTCTGTGTTTGACAAGCTAATTGGCCAAGGTTTAAAACCATCAGTTATGCAATAAAACTGTATGCAATTAATTAAAGGGAGCTGATTACTTTCAGTTGGGCTCTGTTCCTGAAACATCCTCCTACTCACTAATAAACTTTGTTCCTGCGGTGGTTTTTCTGAAATTAATAAGCACATTGCAAAACCAGCGTAAGCCTGTCTCGTTGTTTGCTTCAGGATTCAACAGTTACTGGACTGGAAATGAAGTTACATCCCTATAAGCTCCATATTGCAAGAACAGTGTTTTGTTCTTCTCCCTGGGATTGATGGAATCACAGAATCCTTTAGGTTGGAAAAGATCTCCGAGATCATCGAGTCCAACCAGCACTGCCAGGTCCACCATGTTCTTAACACTGAACACTTCCAAGAATGGTGATTCCATCCTTGGAAGTGTTCAGTGGAACATCCTGAGCAGCCTGTTCCAATGCCTGACCATCCTGCCAGTGAAGAAATTGTTCCTGAGACAGGTTATAGAATTAGCTGATCAGCAGCACCAAGTGGGTTCAAGGTTGCACCAAAAAATAAATAGGACAGAAAGAGAAGATGCAGCTCTGCTGGATAAATACTTGGAGAAAATACCTGGCAAAAATTTCTGTAATAGCTGCGAGAATCTTTGCATCTTCTTGGACCTCTTGAAGCACCTTGTAATAAATTAAATTTTCTGTCCATGTCTCTCTCTGAGGAGTGATCACGATGAAAAGCACAGCTGACACTGGAGCAGGGCTGGGCTGTCTCTGGTCTCTGTGCCTTAGGAGATGGACACAACTGCTTTCTTTTCACCTCCAGAGAGGGAGTTAAGAGATAAAGCAATGGCAGGACGAGTCAGGAATGAAGCTGGGTTGACCTGCCCTTGCTGTGGGGTGGAGGAATAGGCTGTGACAATTGTTGAGCACTTTTCCAGTTCTGTGAGTAATAGAATTACAGAATGATTTGGGTTGGAAAGGACCTTAAAGATCACTCAGTTCCAACCCTCTGCCATGGGCAGGGACATCTTCGACTAGAACAGGGTGCTCCAAGCTCTGTCCAGCCTGGTCTGAAACACTTCCAGGGATGGGGCAGCCACAGCTTCTCTGGACAGCCTGTGCCAGAGTCTCACCAGCCTCTAAATAGACAATTTCTTCCTAATATCCAATCTAAATCTACTCTTCTTCTTCTTAAGGCCATTTCTCCTGTCCCTATCTCTATATGACCTTGTAAAATGTACTTCTAATCCTCCTTTAGGTACTGGAAGGCTGCTATTACATTTCCCTAAAAGTTACTAGAAATTATTAGAGCTGTAAGTAGAATCAGTTGAAATAATTTTTTCATTGCAGGAAAATTATATGATGTTCCTCTTACAGTTTGAAACCACAGAATAAGACATTTAAATCAGCTCTAGAGAAACTGTTCTGCCCAGCTGCCTTTGCAATCAGCTTCAGGCGGTGCTTTGGATTCTTGTGCAGGGTGGGACACCTGCTCTCTCCGTTCCCTCTCCAGACTCCAAGAATACAAATTTCCTCAGCCACTCAAATTTGTGTCTGAAGGATGAAGGAAGCCCAGTGGGAGTCAGTGACCACACATAACTAAAACCATCCCTTGCCCCTGGAAAGGCTGAGGCTCTCTGGAAGAAGCTGTGACTCCACGTACGCCTGAGGAGCACTCCAGAGAAAAGAGCCCCAAACCAGTCAGAGACGAAGTACAAGTGCAGGGCTGCCCACACCAGTGTCCTGCAGGCAGGAATCCTACTGAACTCCAGGAACGACTTCAAAAATCGGATTCAAATTTTAGCATGTTTATAGTGTAATGTTGGAGGCAGTGGTTGCTTTGGGAAGACGAATCAGCATTTGTAGATGGATTTCTTTTCTCATACCCCCTGTTTGCCAAAGCAGCCATTAATTCAGGACAGTTTGACCTGAAAGTAAATCAAATTCTTGTTCTGTTTGTTTATGTATCCTGTCTCACTCACTCCTTTAGCCATCCAAACCTCCAGTGGCAAAGTGTCCCAAAATTTGTGTGACTGACAACTTCTGGGGGCATGAGGTGATCCTTAGGAATTCTTATTGACAGCGAGTACCTCTATGTGTTTTTGCAAACTGAAAACATCACTCATGTTCTCTAACATATTCAGGTTTTGGATGTTTTCTGGGTTTTTTTACTGTTCTCTGCAAAGTCAACGTGGGTCCCATTTCAGTAGAAATCAGTATAGAAGTTTATTTGTTAACTTTGACTGATTTTATATGGATGTTGTTTTCAAAGAAGCCCTTTGTAACTAATAACTCTTCACTGCAACCCTGGAAGGCTCACAAGTTATGGGATGGTGGATTAGGCAAGAGGGTGGGTGGGAAAAAGTCAATAATAATACCAATAAAAAAGCCATATTTCTGATCAAAGCAGCAAGTGCTTGAATAAAGATTATATTAAAAAGAGAAAAATGTAGAGGTCTTGTTAAAACCTTTGGGTTAGTGTCCAGTTATGTGGATTTTCCCTCTAGTGCTTATTCTGGCATTCATTAAACCCTGATAAGTTACATAGAAACACTTGAAAGAATGATTAGAAATGCTATGTGTGAATAATAGAATTGCTTAAAGGGAAATGGAAATTCTTAAAGGGAAATGCATACTGACATGGAAAGTGAACTTGTGCAATTTTCTCATTGTCCAGGGTTATTATCTTATTCTTCTCATTTTGAGGGTGTTGAATTTGTATCCTTTTATATTCACAGTTTGCGAGCTGCTTAGGGAAATAATATTGCTGCAGTGGGATTCAGATGTGCTGAAGGTCTTTGGAAAAGAAAAATGTCTTTTTTGCTGGTGTCTTTCTTTGAGAGGCTTAGGCCAGAGTTTGGAGGGGAAAGGAATAAAAATAGAAAAATTCCAAAACAACACAGGGCTTTCCTCTCCATTCTTCTGTTCTCTAGAGGTGAAAGTCCTCAGAATTCAGTTTCAGATGACTTTTCACAGGTGTTTCATGGTAAATAGGTGCAACAGAGTCCATCTTTGCATGGAAAGGGCATCTTGCCAACAGGAATGACAAGGGAACCCTTCGTGTTGCAGGAAATTATGCAGGCAGAACCTTCAGGAGGCTTTTTGCTTGAGCATAGGTTTATTTCTTGTTTACTTGGTGTTGCTGTTTAAACAACTGGAGTGTGAACGGGTGCAATGGCAAACACTGGAATGTTAAACCAAAATTAACTCATTGCCACGAGAATATGTTCTGTTCCTCTGCCTTGCTCTTCATGTTACAGAAATAATCCTCAGCACTGAGGCAGAGGGGAGCAGAGCTGAGCCTGTGGTTGAATTAGGAAGTCAAGCTATAAAAGCCCTAATCTAAACTGCGGGATAATGAGATGTGGGAGGATTTTCTGAGGTCCACTGCTGATCACTCTGTGTTTGTTTAGTAAGATGGGAGTGTTTTCACTGAGATAAAAGCTTGGATTTCGTCGAGAGAAGTTTTAAAACCAACCTTCAATACTTTAAGCCGCAGTGATTTAATGGGACATGGAAAAGCGTTTTTTAAGCTGTTGTGAGGTTTTTTGCTCTACATGAGCTATATGTGGGTATAACACTGATGTGCCTTTCCTTGCCAATGTTATCCAATGGAATCCGAGAAGCGTTTTTCCCTTGTGTTTTCTTTTTCAAAACTGCAGTCGAAAAAACTCTCTAAGTCAGAGGATGAAACCCTGCACCTCTGATCTGAATGTCTGTGTTGCCACAACTCTCAAAAAAGGGTTTGTGGAGAAACTCACGGCTTGGTGAGCTCCCAGATGCATCCACCTTTCACCCCACAGGGACCACACAGGTAGATGACAGCAGAGTAGAAATACCTGAGGTCACCCACGGGCAACAGGTCCACGCGTCCTTCATGGTCTGCAAAGCTTTCAAGCAAATGGAGGCTCAGAGAATCACAGCTCTAAAAGCTGTTTTTCTCTTGTTCCTAGGACCTGTAATTCCAGGTTTATTGCTGCTGTGGGCCGTTGGTCAGGTCTGGGAGGGAGACCTTGCAGTGTGCCAAGGAGAAGGTGTAGATGTACCCTGAATGTCATGGACAAGGTTAGATTAGATTGCTTTTCCCAAGAGACATTCAAGTTAAACTCAAAAGATTCATATTGCCTAGCTGAAATAATCTCTCTCTCCATAAAACTGTTGCCTAAGATGCATAAATTTCCTGTGTAAGGTGTTCATTTCTGTCAGCTGAAGGAGCCAAGCTCAGGCATCAAGGTTGGATTTTCTGGTGATATCTGGATGAGAGACTCACCTCTTTCTGACTGAAGGGGGGAGGTTTGGATCAGATGTTAGGACAAAATTCTTGCCTGAGAGGGTGGTGAGGACCTGGCCCAGGGTGCCCAGAGAAGCTGTGGCTGCCCCTGGATCCCTGGAAGTGTCCAAGGACAGGTTGGATGGGCTTGGAGCAACCTGGGATAGTGGAAGGTGTCCCTGTCCATGGAAGGCGGTTGGAACGAGATGGTCTTTAAGGTCTCTGCCAACCCAAACTTGTCTGTGATTCTATGATTTTACTGTTATCACTTTTCCTCCAATCCCTGGGCTAATTCAAGATCAAATTTTACGTAGATTGGGCTATTTCAGCAATGCATTGAGCTAACTGGTGAAAACTTCATAAAGCCCCCTCTGTTTCCAACATATTTATGGAAAAATTGAGTAATATTAAATAATTATATTCTGCATTTTTGTAAAGCCAATACCACTCTTAGTCTTTTTTCTGTTAAAAAAAAAATTAACCTTAACCTTAAAATACACACCCTAAATGTGTATTTTAACCGAATGTACACATGGCATGTTATGTGTTTGTAATACCTGAAAGAAAATATGCATATATATATATATANGTGTAATACCATATCTGTATGGACAGGTTGTATTTTATTTATATTTATTTTTATTTTTATATATATATATATAAAGATAATAATAGAAAGTAGATGCATAACAGGATTCTGCTGCCTTTGGTGTGCAGATCATGGAATACTGAAGCTGTCTCTGCCTTTCTTCCTGCTGCCACAATCCTTTTGGTCACCGTCACCCCCCTGCAATCCAGTGATCTAAAAAACAAGGACTGGCAGTGACAAAGCATCAGAGGGAAGCTAAAATCCGTGTGGCATGTGACATAGAGAAAAGGTCACATTGCCCTGCATAAGCCTTCTCTTAAGTCAAGTTAATTAATGGTTCTTTTTTTTCCTAATTCATCTGGATGGGCCTCCAGGCAAAGCGCTATTTGTAATGGCACCGTGCTCTGGAGTCACCCAGCCTGGCGCTGGCTGTGCCCCTTCATGGCCCCAAGTCTTCAGGCCAGGAGGCATCAGCTCAGCCCTGCACTCACTTTTCAGGTGTGTCTATTACTCCCAAGTCACCTGGCAAAGGGTAGCAATGAGCCTGATCTAGGAGACCTGCCACTGAAAATCCAAACACGGGCATGAACACTGTGGAGCAAAGCAGGTGCGAGATGCAAAGAAAGCCTCAAACGAGAAGCCACAGTAATTTCAGCCTTCTCTGCTGTGAATGTGCAATGGACTCCTGTTCACAAAAGAAAAAGAATCACCTCAAAAGAGGAAGGGAGATTGAAAAAAAGAGGCAAAATATATCCCTGGTCCTTGTTGAGGGTGGGTCTCTGACTGAGCACCAGTGTCTGCCTCTCTCCTCAGCTCTGCCTCCACCTTGGCTGGGACGTGGTTCATGATCTGATTTACTGGGCATGGTGGTATTTGGTTGAAGGTTGGACTTGATGATCCTGGAGGTCTTTTCCAACCTTAACAGTTCTCTGATTCTATGATTCTATGATCCTATGATTCAACAGTTCTATGATTCTTCGAGTCTGTGATGTGTTCGTGTCCTTTTCCCAGTGTGCTGTGCACAGATGTTGTTGGCTGAGCTGGTGTCCATGACACTGGACCTGGTTGGGGTCATCCTGAGGGGCCTGACCTCACGCTCCCATTGTCCTGCTCTCTGTGGGTACCTTTGCACACAGCCCAAGCCTGTGCTTCTGACGCCTCCTGGCACTGATGCGGTCTGCTGTGGGTCAGCCCTGTGTGTCTCTGAACCTGTGCTCAGAGAAAATGTTTCTTTGCACACTGTGTCATATGGTTAAACAAACAGCAAGAGGTTTTTCTGAGGTTCACAGTTCTCACCCAAGGCCAGGGCAGAGAGCAGAGTGTTCTCTCTGGTGGTAGAGTCCCGGTGGTAGAGCCACTCCTCACCTATTCCCACTCTTTCCCTTGTATTTGCTCAGCGTGTCTGTAAGAGGATTTATACAGCTTGTGTGTGATAGTGAGGCTTTAGAGACACTTTTTTATCCACTGTTTGCCAAGAGGGATGCCCATGTGTGGTGAGCTCACTTGGAGGCACCACCAACATCAGAATACATCCCACAGCTAAATGTGGCCAGAACCTCACTGAACTCACAGATTAGGCCTGACTGTTGAAGACCAGAGTTCAGCCCAGCTGCATCATCCCAAAGAGACACAAGCTGAGTAGAGACAGGAAATTAATCCCAGGTTTGCCCCTGGGGTGACTTCAGTCCTCCCAGACCCATCCTCCCTGTATTAATTAAGGTTGCAGTGGGCAGGCAGGTTTCTCCTCAGCTGTTGTCAATCTATTTCCTATTTCCAGCATGGAAATAACAGCCAGGAGGTGACTAAGTTGTCCCTTTCTTCTCTTCCACTCAGGTTTGAAGCCTGCTCTTGCAATAAACAGAAGACACATACCAACAACTTGGTTTGGTGTCCCATTAAGAGTAGTTTGAGTAATAACAATAAATGTTTTCTTTTTTTATTTTTCACTTTAAATACTTTTCTAGTACAAAAAAGTGGTCTAGTGGAAAGTGCCCCTGCCCATTGCAGGAACTAGACAATCTTTAAAGGTGCTTTCAACCCAAACCATTGTGTGACTCCACTTCCAAAGCGTGATGATGTTCAGCAATCTTCAACAATCTCAAAAGAAGGCCAAATATTTCACACAGCATCTGCTTGCTCTTTTCCTCTGAGTGTGAACTCTTCTCTCAAACAGGCCCAGAGACAATCTGGGCTGCAGGTTTCTCTGTCTGTTTCCTTAGGCTGGGATACCTCTCTGACTGCCGTGGTCTCTGCCCTCTGTTAAATTTTGCAGGTCAATTTGTGGGCACAGGAGCACTCTCCAGGGGCAGAAGTTCAGGTGGACAGAGGTGATGTCCATGCTAAGATAAATAAAATGATACAGAGATGCAATCCACTGCTCTGTAAAAATGTTTACCATGGCCCCTGGCATGCTTTTGTCCTGGGCCAAGTAATGCTCTCCCAAAGAGTTCTCGGGTTCTTGGGTGCAGTTTGGGAGTTTGTGTGTGCCAAGGAACATTCCCAGCTGGTCTGGTGGATGAATCCATCCTGTTTTCAAAGCTGAGATAGTTTAAAAGATGAATGCAGCCAGATTCTGTCAGTTGGCCTCAGTGTCTGGGAATACTCCTGGGCACTTTTAATTTACTGGTGAAGATGTAGCCAGAATGTCTCTTCAGGGTCATCCATTACTGAAATATCTGTGTTGAAACTGATGTTTTTTGCACTAGTCTGATTGTATTCCACTGCCTCTGGTTTTAAAGGCCTTCTTTTTCCCTCTTGGCTGCTGTAACTAATCTGGGACGTGATCTGCTGTCTTCATAAATCCGTGCTGTGCGGGTTTACTCGGTCTTCAAAGATGCTCAGGTTCCAAGAGCTGCTGTTTCTTTTTCATTTTCCAGCTCTGAGGTGATTAAGCAACTCTGACTAGAGTGAATTAAAAGTCATCCTTTCTCTTTTGCGGGTTATGTGTTACAGTTTTTGAACAGTTTTTGTTCTTTTTTGCCTTTTTTAGGGTTTCTCATCTCTATTTAGATAGTCAGCAAAGTCATTGCTGACTCTGTTGGAGCATGGAGAGCCGGTAAAGAAAAATCTGACGGTGGCAATCTAATTTTTAGCTCTACCAGTGCCTCCCATGCTCCTGAGTGGCTTGGAATTGGACAAACCCTCACCCCTGGAAGTGCTCTAGGCCAGGCTGGATGGGGTTTTGAGCAACCTGGTCTAGTGGAAGGTGTCCCTGCCCGTGGTCAACTCTTACTGTGGCCATATATATAATTATTAAAATTCCTTTTGCTCCAGATCAGATTCGTTGCATCCAAATTGGGATGGTCACAAATCACATCAAGCCTCAGGCAGTTCCTAGACACTGTTTTGGTCAGTGCTAACTGACCTAGATGAGAAAACATGCCAAACGTTGTTCTAGGAATGTAAAATATTTGTGATTGAGTACTAGGGCTAAGGCATAAACCTTTGTAAGTGTGGACAGAGCCTCAGTGTACCTCTTTGAAAGATGAATGGAAAATGTCTGTGTCCCACTGTGTCCCAGAAGGTGGAGCTGAGTTTGGAAAATTCAAGCTTTTGAGACATTTCATCATGGACAGCATGTTTAACATGCCATCCCTGCCCCAGCCCTAGACAAAAAAGTCTCCGTGGCAGTTCAAACATTTATTCTGTTTATTTTTCTGTCCTTTTTGAAAGAAATTCAACCTACCAAAATCTCAGACATTGTTCCTGGCTTCAGTGTTCATAGCTGTGTTCTGAGATGTTCTGACCCCCTTCAGTCCCCACTGGCATCACTAATATCGAGAGTTATTCCCCCCTTCCATGAGAGAAGTTTGGTCTCTGAGAGTAGAACTGAGAGGTTACAGTTCCCCTCAAATCCTTCATATTGATCTCTCAAATATAGAATAAAAGCAAGAACATTGGCAAAATAAACCCTGAGGAAGCAAAGGAAAGGGCTGAGTGATGCCTTCTGGTTCTTTCAGTGATTTCTGCTGCTTAGGGCAGGGAGGAAAAAGATTTGGGGAGTACTGGAAGTTCTTGGGCAGCCTTCACGTTGGCAATTTTCATTGGTGTTGCTTGCCCAAATTGTATATAAAGGTAAAGCCAGAACCATTCTGGTTCACAGCATATTCTATGCAGAGAGTTCTTGTACAAAGTGTCTTTACAGTTCTTTGAAATGCCTTTTCACTGGTTATTAAGTTGACAGAATTGAGATCTCAGTTTTGTTAGTTGTTCCCAAACTTACTGGGTATGGTTTGGGATTACCTGGGAAAATATTAACCACCTGGGCTTGAATTATGTGAAGAATCTGATTACTAAAGTGGACTCCAGCTGTCAGGTCCTTGGAAAATCTTCTTTCCAACAGGAGAAGGTGAATTATGTGCTGGAATTGGAGGCTGGATCTGATGCAGGTCCCCGTACAGCTCAGCTCCTAAAAGGCAAATCTTCCTTTCTCTTCCCGCTCTCTTTCTTCCTTCCTCTAAGCCACCTGAGGAGGATCCCACAGACAGCTTTTTGGAGCATAGTGATGCCTGATGGTTTTTTGTCTTTTCTTTTTATCCCCTTTTAATACATTTTTATCCCCTTTCCCTTTCCTTGCACCCTTCACAAACGCTCCTTGTCCCTCAGCCCTACATGTGGAGAACCCTTGGAGGCTGAGATGAGCTCAGCTTGGGGGTTCTCTGAGGGGAGCAGACGAAACATCCTGAGTGTCTCCAAAGCAGAGGCTCCAGCCTTGCACGGAGCCTCCTCTCTGGAACAGGTTTGTTAAACTCGGCTGGAGTCTCACCTGGGGGTGATAGGGGGACAATTACTTCATTTGTTAAGTTTCTTATTGGGGATTTTAGGTGGATCTGCTCATTTGTGAGCTCCATCCAATTGTATCCGCGTTGTACCTGGGGGATGCTGCTCAGCTGTTTCCACCTGGGCCGAGTTGTGCACCAGGGATCCCATTAAAACCAAGGGAATGCCCTTTGCCCTGCACTGCTGAGTCTGCCTCTGATTTTTACCAGCCCTTAAGGCATCAGTTCCGAAGGGGAGTCCTATCTCCACAGACCCATCCAGGCAGAAAATCTTAACCCGTTCTCGCTGCAGCCCAGCACTGTCAGTTTGCACAGACCTTCAGGATGATCTCTAAACAATCATGGAAGCCCTGTTCCGGTGAAATGTGGGTTATTGATCTGCCCTGATCATCCTGTTTGCTCCTGGGAGAGGCTGGTAGTGCCTGGAGGTGAGATGTGGACGTGGTGCCTCCGAGATGTTGTGTGGGCTTTGGTGGCACAGATCTGATCAGTGTCCATATGTCCCTCGGACGCCTGCTGGATGCTCGTGCAAAGGTCAGGCATCTTTAGTGCTCTCCCAGAAGGTTTTTAATGGAGTGAGCTGCTAGCTTTTATCCTTCCCCGTAATTTCATGAGGCAGAATCCCCCCTCCCCCAGGCAAGCAGCCAGCCTGCCACGAGCTATTCCCTTTAAAATTATGATGAAGCTTGAAATAAAACACAGCCATGGACTGAACCCACTAACCCTCAGTCCAAAGGTATTAAGGCTGCTGGTTGATAGAGACAATATCTGGTTCTTGGAAATGTTTTGCTTCTAGCACCCCTGGATGATTAGGAAGAGAGGACTCGGCAAAAAAGATAATGATTCTGTATTTGCTGTGGAAATGACAAGTGCAATTAGAATTGCCAACTGAGTTGTGATCAAAATTCTGATTAATTACTTACTGCTATTTCACAGAGAAGAAATTAGTGCGTATCTAATTGCTGTTACTGAAATGTATTCTGTGCCTTGCTTGCATAAATTAAACGTAAAGAACAAATCTACTGCGTGTCTATGAGTGGGAGAGAAAGAGATGGAGCAAAAGTGAGTGTGTGACACTGGGCAAAATCCTCAGGTGCTGCAAATCAGGACAGCTCCGGTGAAATCCCTGGATGGTGAGGCTCAGGCCTGGGATGCTAAAAGAGTCACTTTGATTTGGGTGTTTACCGGGGGTCTGTGCTGTGTGAAAAGCAGAGGTCAGGCTGGAGGATCACAGCAGCCTTTCTTGCAGCCTTATCAAATCTCGCTCTATCAAAACCAGTCACAGCAGTATGAAATCCTATTTTCAGCTTGTGATACCATGGCACCAGCCCCCACCATGCCATCAGAGACTCGCTATCGTATGATTTTTGTTTGCTTATTTATTTCAATTTCAGCTCTGCACATGCTCCAGGCACACATACAATAATGGCAATTACACATTGTACAAAGCACATCAATAATTTTAGTATGAAAGAGAAGGAAAAGGCAGAGATTCGAGTGCTTTAATCGGCAGGACCACATTATATCAATGAAGCAGGGACACGGAGGACTGATTAGATAAATTCTCCCTTGCAGTTCCAGCACCAGGCACTGAGGTGCCCACCATGTTCTGAAAATTAAATGCATGCATTAAAAATGGATCTGCATTTATTTTCCCTCTGGTTTCTTTTTTTTTTTTTTTTTGGTCTTTCTAACAAACAGAATCTTATGGAAAAGAAAAGAAAAGAAAAAAACATCCCAAGATGGGAGCTTTGGCCATGCATTTGCTATTTTTTTCTTTAAGGAGTCAGCTTGGTACCTTGGTGGAGAGGACTGTCAGTGGAGATGAGAGGAACTTCCTGCTCCTCCCTGCTCCCCCTCAATCAACTTTTATTCTTCAAGCTGAAACAGGAGAAAGGTTGTAGAAGTGGGGAAGCAAAGAGGCCCTCTGGTTTTGCTAATCTGGAATTGTTACCATGAAAGATGTTATTTTCCTAAACAGGCGTCTAACTTCTTGCATGCTGTGGACATAACTGCACTGAATTTAAAGGGTCATTCCAATAATCCCCAAAATCGTGATGAAATCCAGCAGCCCTATTAATTACCTTGCAGCATCTTGCCATTATCCTTGTCTTCCCTTGCCGTTGGCCTATCCTCATTACAGTGGCATGGAAATATATGTCCAAACCATAAAATATTCCTTTTTTTTTCCTTTCCTATTCTTTCCATAATGAACTGGTGTCCTGCCTCTTAAACAAATATTTCACTTCCGCCCACTTGAGTCTGAAAGGGCACAGCCATCACCAGTCAGCTGTAATGTCCTTTCTTTTCCTGCCTTCCTTTCTCTGCCTCCCTTATCTCCATGATCTTCTCTTCCCTGTCTCCCTCCCCCCGGACAGCTTTATTAAATTCAGTCCTCTGCTTCTGAGGCCTCTCTGTCTGAGCTTCTGCTCCATGTGAGACATGGAGAGCAAAAGGAAGAAAAAAAGTCAAGATTCTCTTATATTCTTCCTCCCTTCATTGTCCTTGGCAGCCCAGGGGTGCTTTCCACAGCCCATCCTTCTGGCTAGGCATTCAGGTTGCAGCCAGAATTGTGAACCATATTGGGACCCCAGGGAAACACAACGTGCAAGAAAATGTGAATCCATTTTTGACAACATGTGCTTGACATAAAATACCACCCTTTTGGGCAGGATTTGTTTGGAAAAGGGAATTATAGGTAAATAGAATTTCTGTGGCTTTCGTGGAGAGCGGTTGTAGCCCAGATTTCATTGATAAGGCAATACAGGTTTGGGAATGGCTTGCACCAGGGTTCTACCTGCTGGATCAGCCTTGGTGCTGAGTACTTGGTGTACCCTGGCTCTGGAATGAGCCTTCCCATCCAGGTGGGGTACAAACACAAGGCTTCAGCCTGCTGTGACTGCCACATGGGACCTGTGAAAGCTGAACAAACCCTGCCAGATGGGCTCTTTGAAGGCTCTCCAAAAGTCTTGGCTCTTCAGGGCACCGAAATATACTCCCTGATCTCCCAAACTAGCAGAAAGGCCTGTGGAGGCTCCTGCTGAGAGCTTTTCAGCTGAGCTTTCCAACTGGTGTGTCCAGAAAATTAAATGTGTTCTGCTATTTTTGATGCCATAGAATAAATAAGTAAAAATCATGCTTGGGCTTATGTGCGTGTCTGGCAATGCAGGTGTTACAAAAAAATTAAAAAAAACCCCCCAGATCAAAATTGTCCATACTCAATTCTCTTCATAAAGGTTAGGTAATGTAAACTATTATACATGAAGATCATCCTTTAAATTCCAGCAGAATGCCTGAGCTAAGCAGCCTTGGAGAATCCTGAATTGTTCTCCCTATCCTAACACAGTATCAGTGCTCTTTTTTTTTTTCCCTGGTGCTAAACCACTAAAAACTCTCAAAGAAGCAAATCTGCTTAATGCACCTCTCTAGTTTCCTGTGCACAGATAATATTTTCTCATCTGAGAGCTTTGATGAGGATTTGTAGAAATTGAATACTTTTATGCTTAGCCCTATAATCATGGCAATGATAAATAAATACATAGTGCCCCAAACACCGAGAGTCTCAAAAATGTTATTGACTATCATGTTTTAGGGCTTCAGCATAAGGCAAGCACCCTCAATAACGTTTATTTTCTATTTTTCACGATGATCTGGAGGATTGCCCCGTGTAGGAATGCAGCTTTATAATTTTATTGTCAGATGGGGTCAAAACATCAGCTGTTTTACATTGGCCTCATGCTGTCACCAGCCAGACCACCTGAGGAAGTGGCCTGCTGGGAATGCATTGGAACCATCCAAAGAGGGACAGGCAAACCTCTGCAAGCTCAGCCACCAGAAATTACAGGGGAAAGCAGAGAACAAATGGGCTTCGGTTTTACTTCCCTCTAACGCCGTACAAGGGGCTGTTACTTCTCTTTTCTGCTCCCCATTGCAGCCTGGGATGTTTTCAGACTAAACAAGTCCCTGAAACCTGAAACTTGGCCATCACTTATGGAAGTACCCTGTGCAGCGTGGTTAATAAATAAAAAAGTTAAGAAAAATATAAAGACAACCTTTCTACTATTAACAAAAGACTCTTCAAAGCTACTCTTTTGCTCTGGGCTTTTACAATAATAAGCTGAAAAAATACATTAGAGAGCAGACTTCTTTCTAGCCACTTCATATTTCATTTTGCCTCTCACTTGTCTATTTATTTTCACGTCTTCCCTGATTACTTCTCAATTGTAGAAAGACAACATTAGGCACAATGAGTTTTAAATATACTCCCTGGCCAAAATAACTCCAAGGGCTGTCTGAAATTTCAAACAGCTCTCTAGTAAGTCTGGAATAAAATATAAAGGAAGTGATCCTTACTAGTTAGAGCAGGACCATCAGGACTGGTGGCGTTTTCAGTGCTCCACCAATACATTTATTATTTTTCTCCATGGGCATCACACCACACAACCAGGATCAGTGTTACTCTGTCCATTCACATTGATATGAACACAAAGAACACTGTCTGGTAAAGTACAGGAGGTGTTCCACCTCCAAACATCCTCTTTCCCTGTTGGAGCTGTCCAGAAGATGTGGGATGGGACAAGGAACAGACCTTGGACTACCTTAAATAACCCCACAGGAGTATAACAACTATTTGCAAAATCAACCCTCAAAACTTCTTCAAGCAATCTTGCAAGCATGTGATGTTATGGATGAAAGTCTCGTTGGGACCACAGATCTTCTCCAAGTAATTTTCAACCCTGGCAGTTCCTCTGGACATTCTCTAACCTGGGAGTTTTGTCCTATGAAACTTAAAAGCCTAAAATGTAGATATACTATGATTTGTGTTAAAGCCCTCAGAAGCTTGATGTAACTTGGTAGTTAGCCTAGCTCTGAGCAGAAATTTGAAATATTTGACATTTGGAAATCTCTTCTGACCTATTTTTCCCCCAAGATTCCATGTAGGCATGGTATTTTAGGACTGTGCCTACAGACACATTTGATTTTTTGGAAGTGGTGTTTGAAAGCAGTTTGCTTCTGTTCCTGCATCCATATTGGTTCCAGAGGTTAGAAGTACTTTTTTAGGGTTTTGTTCTCTTTGCTCAACTCTTTGTGGATAAATTCTGTAATTTTGGGCTTTCCAAGGTATTTTGCTGAGGGCTCCCTTTCCTGTGTGAGCTGCACTGTTCAAGAATGGCACGAGCCTTGGTTTGCAGGGTGACTGCACCAGGCACATGTGGGAGTACCTGGATCCCGTGGCTTGGCCATCAGAGCTACAAAAGCCAAATGAGTTTGCTTTTTTCAGGGTTTGCCTCAAAAATTTCTTTGTAGCCTGTTTATATCTCTGTAAGGGATAGGGGAGCTTGCTTTCTGATTTTTTAGATTGATAACAGTGGCTTCATCTTTTTCCTTTCTCTTTCCTCTTGTTCAAAACTGGACAAGGTGGTTACTTAGAGGTGTGTACAGAGCTGTCATTTCCCTCTTATTTCAGGACATGGACATGGATTGGCCCGGCTGTTCCACAAGCCTCATTAGCAACATCATTAGTGCTTGGGCTCATTTTAGCCAATGGCAGTGGCACTTAGTGCTGTGGTTTAATGGCACGGTGCTGAATGGTCAAAGGTTGGACTTGATGATCCTGGAGATCTTTTCCAAGCTTAATGATTCAGTGATTCTCTGGTTTTAAAGGCAGCCCTTCAGTCCAGAATATCTGCCAAGGTTCCCCATGTAGCCAGCAGAGACAGAGACCTCCAGAAGTGATGCAATCCATCCAAAGAAAAGCAGGAATGAATGACCCTCGAAAACTCTCTCCTCTCCCCTCTCTAATGATTATTGTCTAGATGAACAGCTTAGCCCAGACAATTAGCTCAGACTGGATGCTTAACATTTAGGAAGCTAGAATTAATGTGATGAATCTCCTTCTATGGGCTCGGATAATGACTGTAGCCTTTGTGTCTCAAATTTTAGCTCTTCAATATGTTTTTGTAGGTGTTCAGATTCTGCACTGCACTCTCAGATTAATTTCCACTTCCAAGGCTTAAAATGCTCTCCTCCCATTACTGTTCATTGTCATAAATATGTCATGGCATAATATAGCTGTCTGTCCCCATAATGAAATCCTTCTGCTTTGAGATTCAAGTCCACAGCCCATACAGGACTAATATTGCTGAAAATCACCCTAATAATGTCACAGGGACTCTCGTGCTTGTGAACCTTTCTGTTATGAGCACAGGCTCTTGGACTGAACCTTCAGCCAAGGCAGGCACAAGCAAGATTTTAACATTATTTTGTAACTTAGCTGAGGAAAGAAAGAAAAGAAAGAAAGAAAGAAAGAAAGAAAGAAAGAAAGAAAGAAAGAAAGAAAGAAAGAAAGAAAGAAAGAAAAAGAGAAAAGACTACAAAGTGATATCTGTCATTAAAATGTTCCCAAAAGAAATTAATATAACCTGCTAAAAAATCCCTCACTTGTGTTAGTTCCACCAGGTTCTAATCAGTTGGTTTCAAGTTCTTGTTACTTATATTTTTTTTATTTGAAAAATATTCTTTTAATTTCCTAGCTGGTTAAAATATTAATACCTTTATTTTGTTCTCTCTGCATTGGACATGGGAAACCAACCTGCCTTCCTAACAATTTTTATGAAACCTCTATAAACTAATTGTGCCCTTTGCTATGCTAACTGAAGTGTCTGTGTTCTTTCTGGGCTGAGATGATTACATATGAAACATGTTTTTTAAAAATGGTATTGCTGGGGGAAAGAAAAGGGGTTTGATAACACAGCTTTAGAGAAAAAAATGTACACAGACCAAAAATATTATAATTTATCAGGGAAAGTTGAAAAGTTAGTAAAAGTTTGCTATTTGGTCAAAATGTGTGATTTGTTAATGAATAAAAAAGGGAAAAAATAAGAAAAATTATAGGTTCTGTTTTACCCTCTCCACCTATTTCTCATAGAAATTATTGCCATTTTAAAGCTTGTTTTGAACCCAAATATTTCCATAAACTGCAGGTATTTGGCATTTTCCTTCTAATGGAAAATCATTCAGTCTCTTTGTGAGTCTGTTCCCAGGACCAAAGAACTGTTCTCATTGGGAAGAAATGATAATAATAATAGCAGCGAAGTGGAGTTGCCTGAAAATTTTATTTTGAGGCAGTTCCTTTTATGCCTTAACTTTATTTTTGCAGAAGAAAAGGATGATTTGTCTTCGCAGGGACTGCAGGCCGAGGAGGGAAAGCGAAGCTGAGAACCTCCCCGTCCGTATCAGAGCTGGTCTGAACAGGGTTCAAGTTTATTTGACTGATTCTTTCAGCACTTGTCAGAGAACATACTTTTGTTTGTGGAAACAAAACCAGCTCCTTCCTCCCCCGTTTCTCCAGCGAGCAGCACAAGCACTTGTGTGGAGCACAAATTACCGTAACCATTATGATGTTTGCTGTCAAACTCATTTATTTATGCAACCGCTGTGGAAAGGCCCGGGGCCCAAAAGCGACCCTGAAAGATTTCAGAGCCCTGGTGTGGGGTCACGAAAGGGAAAGTGAGGGGGAGGGCGAAGCCTCCACTGGTTATGAGAAAGGAACTGACACAGGAAATGGTCACATATGGCACAGATTTATTGTGTCCGGGACTTCCCATTCAAAACTCATTATATCCACAGCTCAGAGCAGTGCATGGCACGGCCACATTCATTTCTAGGTCTGGCATCTGACAAAATTGCTGTTCTGCTTTCAGGTAGTGGTGGTGGTGGTGGTAATTTTATCATTCCCAGACCAAAGAGATGGTGGCTGGAATTGTATCAGCCAAAGCTCTGCTGTTTGCTCCTCACCTTTATGTTGGGCCACAGGTATCGGTGTGACTAAAGCTTCAGTGAATGAGGTTGCTGGTCAGGAGGAGAGAAAAATCCTTTTAAAAACATCTCAAGGAAATCAGGATTGTCTTCAAGGGAAAGAAAATGGGAAAAGCTTTGGTAGTGACACAAGAAAAAAACTGATTCTTGCAGAACAGCAGGTTTTTCAAAGGTGAAATAATCGGGACCAAAAGCTGTTTCTCTTTACATTTGTATTTGTCTTTCCTGGGAGACAGGACCCATCTTACACCCAGCTATTGACTCTTTGGATGATGGTTAATGGCTTCAAGATTATTGTGGGAATAGTTTTTTTTGTCTTACCTGTTTCAGGAGACTGTCTGAAAGTTCCAGTCAGGGTAGTTTAACCATTTTTGTCTCCATGCATAATAAAATATCAGGTAACACTTTTGTCACTGCATTGGATTTGTTCCTGAAATTATGGGGACCTTTATGGAACAGCTAAAATGACCAAAGTTCCCAAATCATTAATGATAATGAAGACAAAAATCCTTCCCAATTGTGTCCTTCTGATTAAGTTTGGTAAAATTAAGGATGAGTTGCTCTGGGCCAGTGCTGACAGCAGCAGGAATGGGCCTCTGCCCAGTCAAGCAGAACTGGGATATGGACACTGGAGCTTCCTGTTGCAGCAAGAGTGCAGCTCCAAGCCCAGTTTGGTCCCAGAAAACCCAGCGGTGTCCAAAATAACTCCTGGTGCTTTCCAGAAGTTGGCACAAATCAGGATCCAGTTCAAAAGGGCAGTTTGGAGGTGACCACTCTCTTCTGGAGGGTTGGTGACTCTACGACTACGGGAGTGCCCTGCCAGCTGGCCTCAGGGACTAGAACCTGACTTGGCACTGGTTATTTTAAGAGTTTTGATGGATAAAATGCTCTAGCAGCTCAGTTTCAGATGAATCTTCTGTACATAGGTATTTCCAGGTGTGACACCTGGCAATTCAGAACAATGTGGAATTATAAGGAAAATCCCTTAATCCAACCTGGTCTGGGCAACCTCACTAAAGGGCCCTTCCAGATTTTCTGACCCACCTCCTGTCAGAGGGCTCAGGATATTTTCTCCTGGCTGAGTTATTCTCCTTCCTGACTTTTCATGGGTTTGGGAGACAGGTTTGGTGTTTTCTCACAAATACAAAGACCAGCAATGGTCTCTCTGACTCAAGAGGTTCCTGACCTGGAAATCACTGAAAGCTTGAGGAGCACTTTGGGTGAACATTGCTGTGTGCATGCTTTGTTCCCATACTCCTTTTGATCCCTGTTGGAGAGCGTCCTGACCTCAGAGACTTGCTGGTCCCTCTTCTTAAGACTTTACTTGTGCACTGATGCTTGGAGGTCAAGAATGAGTTATTATTATAGTCTCTGGGAACTGGAAAACTAATTTTTTGTTCATGACTGGGAGAGATAGATTGTCATCTGTAACATGTGCCTTCCCTCTCAGGCATGGGGAGCTCTGAAGGGTTGATGCAAACATAAAAATGTACAACTGTATGAAAGAGGCAAGTAACACTTGATTTTACAGGAATAAATAGTTGCAATGTGTGTGGCCATGTCAAAGCATGCACACAATGAATGCAAGAGCAGATATTTCATGTACTACACCTGTTTTTCTTTGGATTTGCATGTGAAAGGGAAGGGAAAACTCTCTCTTCTTACACATCCTGAGATCTGCATTCATGCAGATCTCAGGATGTGTAAGAAGAGAGAGTTTTACTGCAGACCTTCCTTCAAAGGAAGCCCTAATAACTGTCTTTTCTCTGCTTGGGCACCTACTTTTACAGGTCTTGAAGGAACATAGTATTTTTGAGTCTACAAATGTGGCTAAAATTGGCTAGGGGGGTTCAAAGTTTTTTATAGAAGGACGATAAACAGGAGAGCATAAACCCCCCACACAGAGTGATGTTATGAGTCTCATTTCCTTCCAAAATAATTTTCTTTAGAAGAAAGAATTAACAGCCTAAAGCAGTGACTCTATTTTTATTTACATGGTCCCTGCTATGACTACATATTTGTGTGTGTGAGTGTTCCCATGGTTTAACCCCAGCTGGCAACTCAACCCCACACAGCCCCTTGCTCACTCTGCCCTGGTGGGATGGAGAACTGGAAGGGTAGAAGGGAGAAAACTCATGGGTTGGGATGAAGTTCTTTAAACAGGGGAAGTAAAAGTTGTGCAAGCAAGCAAAGCAAAACAAAGAATTCATTCACCACTTCTCATGGGCAGGCAGGTGTTCAGCCATCCCAGAGGGGCTCCATGCCATGGAACAGGGACTTGGGAAGACAAAAACCACCACTGAATGTCCTCCCCTTCCTTCTCCTTCCCCCAGGTGTGTGTGCCAAGCATGAGGCCAGCTGGTCTGGGATATCCCCTGGGTCACCTGGGCTCAGCTGTCCTGGCTGTGTCCCCTCCCAGCTCCTTGCGCACCCCAGCCATTCACAGGTGGGATGAGGAACAGAAAAGGCCTCCACTCTGCCCAAGCCCTGCTCAGCAATAATGAAAACATCTCTGTGTTATTAACACCATCTTCAGCACAAATCCAAAACACGGCCCAAAACAGCTACTGTGAGGAAAATTAACTCTGTCTGAGCCAAAACCAGCACATTTGTACACAAACACGCGAGAAACATTTGTACCACTGTGCCTTCCTGTGCGACTGAACTCAGAATAATCTACCTTTTCTAGATTTCTAAGGTGCTATTCCTGGGCCCTTTTTTTTCTCTTTATTTCCCATTTGAAAGTCAGCAGGTCAAAAGGAACAGTTAATGCTGATGAATATTTCCCCCTCAGCAAAGATATGTGCTGGCCAGCCCAAGGCCAATGAATCGCAATTTCTAAACAGTGTCCCATTTATCTCTCCCCTCCCCCTTCCTCCCCTCCTTGCTTTTATATTTTTGTGGCTATAATTGTAGTTAAATTAGAAATAACTGACGGGCAAATCCAGTCAGATGGAAAGAAAATAGTGGGAGATTTATTTTATTTTGATAAAAAACTGACATTGCCTTTTGTTTTTGTCAAAAAAAGACTCTATTTTTCCTTGTACCATGAATTGTGAAATCTATCACAAAATGGGTAAAAATTATTGAAGCAAATGGTGGTGTTAACCTGAAGGGGAAAATCATTAATGTTGATGTATTTCATTCAATTTTAAATGTAGAATTTATTTTATTTTATTTATTTGGCATTGAAGAACACGGAAAAAGGCAGGAGACTTGTAAAGGACTCCATGTGCCTTTAAGTCAAAACATCTATTTTTAAAAATGCTCTTCCCTCCTTCCACCTCTCTCCATTTTTCTAAATAAAGGATATGAGGTGGTGGTGGTGGTGGTGGGCTTTTTTCCTAAGCAAAGAGGACCCCCTCAGCACATTTTTCTTTTCAAATGTGAAATGAGGTGGAAAATCCTCATTTCACGACAGGAAGGACAAATATTGACACAAAGTTAATATTTGTCAGGAGCCCTAGAAGCAACCTGAGTGCTAAAATCTCATCTAGATGTATGTGCTGGTGTGTTTATGTAAATAAATAAATAATAAATTTGCCTTGATGATGGGGGGACCTGCAGAAAGCAAAGCCTGCTGGCTGAGGCGGAGGAATTATCTGCAGAGGGTGAGCACACACACTCCGTGTATCATTCCTCTCTCCTGCTTGTGTGGAGCAGGACAAACAGGTGAATTCACGAGCCCAAAGCACACGAGTTCTTTTCCTCTGACAGGGTGCACAAGATCCCAGTGTGATGTTCAATATATGAATATCTTCTCCATCTTTCCCACACATTTCTCAGAACTGAGACTCTTTCCCCATTTTGTTGTCCCTCTTGCACACGTGTGTGTGTGCGTGTGTGTGTGTTTTGCCTCCAACATCCAAATAAAACCTCTTTAATCTAATTTCACCCATTGCGGGTGGATGCTTCTGGAATTTATCACTGTTATTGTTCATCACCAATGTAAATAGCACATGTCAGCTCAATATTCAGTGGTCACTCAGTATTTATTAACTCCTGTCCACTCTGGCCTTTTTTAGAGGAAAGCCCTGGGGCGGATTAGCTGCTGGCCGTGACACGCCGCGTCACTTATCTGCTCGCATTGATTATCAGAGTCAGCTGTGGCCAGCACTCACTTTTTTCTTCTCCTCTTAGACCCCTCTTACAAGCACCCCTGCTTGGATTTTCATGAGGAAATAATCAGATTAGGGCTTCGGTGGCGAGTTCATATGGAGTTCTCTTTCTCCAATGTGCTACTAACCGAATAAACGTGTTTTGTGGTAAATTGTAAATGACATTATGATTACTAAGGCCAGCATGGGTTTCATTTAGAAGTGATCGAAATTGCCGGCTGCCGAAATTGTGACTGGCAGATAAGGCCATTTGGAAGGAGATGAGCAACGATGCGTGTGTGTGCATGGGTGTGTGTGTGAGCGTGTGCAGGAAACCAAGCCAGCCCCCTTTGCCAGGCAGGCAGAGCAAGGGAAAGTCCTGGGAAATCATGAAATATCATCAAATCCCATTTGTAGGCATGAGAAATGTCACCAGGGGGAGACGGGGTGTTTCCAGGAGAGCAGCGGATGAGATATGTCAGCCTCTGTGGGCAGGTTGCCAGTGGCTCAGCGCATCCTCCCAGTGCTCCAGGACAACTCCAATGTCTCTGAATGCAACATTTCCACTTCTGTTCTGAACAGAGCTGTTCCTCACTCTTTTTGCCTCCAGCATACCCCGACAAGGAAAATACTGGAGCAAAATACTTACACTGATAAAGCAAAAAAAACACAGGGAAAGGCAAGAAAAGGGAAGCAAATTTGTAAGCTGGAGTCTAAAAATAGGGGATTTTGTACAGATCCCATCTCACTTGAACATCCTCCCTGAGCAGAGCTCGACATTTATGTAATTCCATTGCTTCCCTGGGTGACGTGCAGAGGGAGAGCTCATTCTGGGAATGCTCACAGACCATGGTTTGCACATTATGATTCCCCTGGAAATATTATATTCCCCTGAAAAGGTGAGTACCCACAAGATCCAGGCTTTGAGGTGTAACTAAAGGTAGAGCTCCGAATTATTTAACAGAGTCATAGAATGGCTTGGGTTGGAAACAACCTTAAAGATCATCCAGTTCCAAAATGCCTCCCATGGACAAGGACACCTTCCACATTGCCCAGGGCCCCATCCAACATTTCTCATAGTTAATTTCTTTTCTAGGAGTCTGCTACCTTTACCTAGCAGAAATGTTCACATAATGTGTCCTTGATAAGGGAGGTCTCTTTGCCCTACTGTCCTCCTATTCATCCAGAAGTTTGTGAGTTTCAAAGATGTTGCTGTCCCTTATTTTTTATGCGAACTGAAGACTGTCCCCAAGTGCTGAATGAGGAGCACAGAGTTAGTTTGGACATTGGCCACGCTTTGCCTAACACATTTGTGAGCACAGTTTCCTTGACTAAGGAAGGAGCAGCCTGGCTGATGGAATGGGATTCTAGCTGGTTACAGCAGCAAATTCCTCCTTTGATTTTATTTTGAAGAGAGGAAGGAAAAGCAGAAACACACATCTTTTCCTATGATGCTCCAGGCAGAAATGTTTATGCTTTTGGTGCCTGTACCTGAACTCATTTACTGTTATCCTCTCTTTATAATCAGTGGTGATCTCATGGTTACAGCCTGAGGCACTATTTCTCTCATCTTAAAGCAGAGACCTGTGTTTGGTCAGATGGAGCACACTGTAAACTTATGGCACCTTTCAGGACTTTTGACAAAAGTATGGAGTGGCAGCACAAGGGGGAATGGCATCAAACTAACAAGGGTAGGGTTAAATTTGATATTGGGAAGAAATTCTTTACTGTGGGAATGGTGAGGCACTGCTTGCCCAGAGAAGCTGTGGATTCCCCATCCCTGGAGGTGTTCAAGGACAAGTAGGATGCGGCTCTGAGCAACCTGGTCTCGTGGAATGTGGTCCTTTGAAGGAGGGTTGGAACTCGATGATATTTAAGGTCCAACCTTTCAACCCAAACCATTCAATGAGTCTATGATTCTAACTTAAAAGACTGTGTGGATTACACCTCTTCTGCACAGAGCCTTCCATAAAAGGATCCTCTTTACTTGTCTCCGGAGACACTTGGGAGGGGATTTAGTGGCAAATCCTGAGATACGTGTAATGACCTTCACCCCTGTTACATTCAGTGAAAGAACAAAGTGTTATCTGAAGTGGCTTTTGCACTCCCATCGATTGTATGTTACATCTACAGAGGCTGCAGCTACCAAAATAAGTCCAGGTGACACTCTGCGCTTGTGTTTAAGTGACAGGATCCCACCCCTGGTCAACAAAGTTATAGGATAGCAAACTGTAATCCAGATGAGTAAACAGAAGTATTTTAGAGTGAACTTCATTGGTTTTAAACTGCTTTGTACTGATGGCTGGGGAATCAGGTGTGTTAAAGTTACACAAATGTGTGTTTGGGGTAATTTCTTGCACTGTGGGGTGTCCTTGCAGGGCATAGGTCTTCTATAGACCCTGTGTCACATGTCTCAGGTACCTCAGGGCATCCCAAACAAATCTAGACACCTGCCTGTCAGCAAATGGTTGAAATTCCAGAGCTCCACTGACTGCAGTGGGAGTTTGGACATTTGGAACGGGTGTGAGGGTCTCCTATATTTGGAGGTATCTGAATCTGGTGGTTTCTTCCAACTCTAAAACTTGATGAGGTGGCTCATCACTGGAGTAGATTAATGATGTTCTGGTCCTTTCTAGTGCATTCTGTTTGAAGTGCAGTCTCTGTGAGTGGGATGAGACAGCATTTCATAGATTTAAATTATCCCCTCAAAGAATTGCAGTCATGCCCTGATTCATCATCCTGCTACAGGCTTCGGACCAGGAAAATGTAGAAGACATGAGGACATAGGGACATAGTGCTGGGTCAGACAAAAAGTCTGTCTAGTATGTCCACTCTTTCAATAGTTTGATACATAGAAAGAATAAAGTAAGTGTATGTGATGATTTTCTGTCATTTGTTTTCTGTCCTCAACAATTTTCAGCTCCAGGATATCTAGAGGTAGGTGTCGTTTCTACCTATTTAATATCCCTCAGTGCCCAGGCTTCTCTTAAAAGTGTAAAATTTTAGCACTGGAAAAGTGACTGTAAGTTTGGAATGGGAAAACAAGGAGCTATTAAAAAAAAACCAACTTGAGATGATGTCTGAAACAATTAATTTTTTTCCCCATCTCACTTTATTCTCTTCCAGGAATTTACAGAGATGACAGCAAGTGCCTCTTCAAGCCCTCAGCACAAGGCTACTTCTGCAAACAGACAGATCACGCACTTGTTGTCTTAGAAAACTTGGACTCCAGCGTGGACAGCCAGAGTCTGTTCCCAGTGGTTACAATGAGTGGCAGCTTTATGGATACCTTCAGTGATGAGACCTCACATTCTTTGTGCTACCCTGCAGAGCATCGTTCCACTTTCTTCTCTGTTCTGCCCTCCACCAAACTCACTACGGTTTGCTTCCCAGACCTGGCACCTCTGGCTTTCAGACTCTACCTCCTCAGTGGCCAAAACACAACCAGGCTGCCCCTGGCCATATTCTTCTCTGAACCACTCAGCCTCCGTGTTTTCATCCAAGGGAATTATGTCCCTCCGACCCCATCTTCTTTTTCGCTGAACGAAGGGGCAGGAGCTAATTACTTCAGATTTGAGGACAACCTCCTCTACGTTCTCCTCCATGAGAAGGAACCAGTGGAAATAGTTGCTGGCCTTTCCCTCCTTGTGGCTTTCACTGTGACTGTTGGGGAAGAGGGTGAGGCAACCATAATCAATCGATTGGCTGATTTCTTAAAGGTTGGTCGTGACCAAGTCAGAGTAGTCCATAATGTGCCAGGAGGCGAAAGCACATTGAAGGCAATCTCAGCCAATGCCAGCAAAAAGAGATATCACTGCCCCAACATGGCATTTTGCACAGCCTTTCACAGCAGATATGGCCCAGGGGAAGAGGGGACACACCCAGGGAGCAGCCGGACTGTGCATCCGTCTGATGGGGCTGGTCCATCAAGAGTGCTGATTGTTGAGCTTGGTGATCTGCCAGGTCATCCAAGAAATGAGCTGACAAGTGGCAGCTTAAAGAACTTGGCCAGAACAATTATCAACACTCATCAGACTGGAGACCTCCAGAACAGCCTTGGTTTGCTGGTTGATACCTTAATGGTGACCCAGTCTGCCTTGCTGTCCCCAGCAGAAGGTGACAGTAGGTAAGTAGCAGATGTGTCATCATCAGATACTGAATTAAATATAATGAAGCAATTTATCCACTTGATCTGCTTATTAAGTTCTCCATTGACTGAAATATGGCTGACTATGCTGAAACAAGTTATAAAGTTTCCATGGCTTGCCCGGAGAAGCTGTGGCTGCCCCATCCCTGGGAGTGTCCAAGGCCAAGTTGGACAGGGCTTGGAGCACCCTGGGATAGTGGAAGGTGTCCCTGCCCATGGCTGGGGGATTGGAAGTAGATGATCTTTAAGGTCCCTTGCAACCCAAACCATTCCATGATTCTGTGATGTCAGAGTACCAAGTACTGCCCAAGTACTAGCTGGACTCCCAAGTATCAATTACTGTGTTTTTCTGTTGGTGCTCATGAATCTCTGAGGTGCAGAGGTGTCAGTGGTGCTTTAAATAAGGAACAGAGTTCCTGGAAGTCTTCCTTTAAACGATAAAGAATTGGGTTAATTGAGGCTATCACAGCTCTTAAATTCTAATCAATTAAATCTGTGATTGTTTATAATTTGATGTAGCAGCAGGGATGCATTATTGAAGATGGGTTGTTGCCTTAACGACCTTGTAGATCTAAACCTTTATTCATATACTTTTAAAATCTAAGGCCACAAAAGTCTGTTTAATCTTTTATCTCCTGCATCATACAGGCCACCACTGTTCACTTTGATGCCTTAGTGTCAACCTTTCTTTTTAGTTAAAATTCTAGAAATCCCTCTGGTCTTGACAATACAAGAGCTGGACACATCCAGTACTCCCTGAACGTGTGCCTGGATGTTGGATGCAATTCGTGTTCTTGCTGTCACAAATACTTGCCCATTTTCTCTTGTCAGCCTCTCCCTTCAGCTTCTCACAAGAGCTTTGTGTTCTTTCCTTCGCTTTTACATCAGTAACTTTCTGGGCATTAACTCTTCCTCCTCCAGATACCTTCAGAGTAATCAAACCACCTCACTGTCTGCTTTGAAAAAAATTTGAAAAGTTTGAGTTCTGGTTAGTCTTTCTTTCTTTCTCGTATCTCTGTTTTCTGAATCCTCTTACAAGTCTGCATGACTGAAAGTCAAGGTTTCCTTCTTGGTGGATTCCCCAACTCTGGACATTTTTAAGATTCAGCTGGACCGGGTTCTGGCCCACCTTGACTAGACCATGGTTCTTCCAAGAAGGGTTTGACCACATGATCATTGAGGTCCCTTCCAACCTGGCATTCAATGATTGTATAATATTGGTACCAAATGCAAAAGTGGTGTTAAATCCCATTTCCTACTGGTACAATTCAATGATCCCATTAGCCCATTCTCCCACAGAAACAGGAGAGCTCATGGTCTTCTCTTTGCTCACTGTATTCTTTAATTCCTTTTCAGTTCTAACTTTCCCAAACCCAATTCCCTCTGTTTGCCCAGATCCTACATCCCACGTGATCTGGGCCCCCACGTTTGACTTTTCTGTTCATAATTTATCAGCCCACAAAACCTTCCATGCATTTTATCAGTAGTGGCTTTATATTTGTATCTCCATGCAGGTACAGTAACAGCCCTGCATCTCATTTTGAAAGAACAACACAGGCCACTCCTTTGCTTTATAATAATTTCCCACTGGAGCTCCCTTGTGAGCTCTGCCAGTTACAGAGTTCTTGGTCAGTTTTGTACACACTAAATTTTATTGGTATTTAGTACCAAGACTCACTTTCTGAAAGTTGTTTTTTCCCTCTCCTCCATAGCAACAAACAACCCTTTCTCTCCCTCCTTCCTCTGTCCCTGTCTTGCTCTTTTCAGCCTCTTAAAGCCACTATTTGCACAGCCCAGATGTCAGCCCTTATCTGCAGAGGAGGCAGTGAGGAGCAGGGCTGGGATGGGAGCAGACAGCAGTGCATTTCAGCATCAGATCCTGAAACTGTATTAAAAGCATACGGGTAATATGAAAAAGGTAATATCCCATCTGTTTTTAATAGGGGACATGGGATTTGATGTTTGGCAACCTTATTGTGTACTCTCTTGATATTGCATAATGTTATTTTTTGATGTTGTGCACTACTGAGCTTTGCCCAAGTATAAGTATATTCCATATATTCCATCTATGCAAAAAAGGAATTGGATTTATCTAAGACTTACCCTCTGTAATTAATACCACATCCTCTCCCATTTACTGCTGACCCCTGGACCATCCTGATGTCTGCCAGTGATACAAACTGCTGCTCACGTGCTTAACTTTCCTGGTAGACACTCTGTGGTTTGTGGGGAAGAAGCAGCCACAGGGAGGACACGGGTCTGTGACTGTAGGAACCTTTACTTTGGTTTGTTGTTTTGTGTTCAGTTTGTTGGTTTCAAATGTAGGTGGGGTTTTCTTCTGTTTGTTTGGGTTCTTGGTTTTTTGGGGGGAGAAGAATTTTATTTTTGTTTTCTTTTTTTTTTTTTTAAATTTTGTTTTGCTTTTGTGCTTTTGGTTTTGGGGTTTTGCTGGGTTTTTTGTTGCATTAAACCCAGTGAGAAATTATTATTTACAAGATCAAATCTTAAATCAGGGCCAAATTCTGAAGACATCCTGCATTTCTGATCATCAGAACCAACACCATTGTTGTGAGTGGAGGTGTTTTTTACACTCCGGGACACTGCAAAATGGGAGAGCAGAAAAATGACATGGGAAGTTTTACAGTGGGTGGGGAGGCCCTGGCACAGGGTGTCCGGAGAAGCTCTGGCTGTCCCTGGATCCCTGGAAGTGTCTAAGGCCAGGCTGGACAGAGCTTGGAGCAACCTGGGATGGTGGGAGGTGTCCCTGTCCATGGCAGGGGGTGGCACTGGACGATCTTCAAGGTCTTTTCCAACCCAAACCATTCCATGATTTACACCACCCCAAGAGACCATTTAAATGAGGGAAGCACCATCTTCTGTGTGCTAGCACAGAAACCTCAAGGCTGCCTTTTTTGAGGCAGAAATGACATCTCCACACCGGGCCTGCTCTCCCAGCTGTGGTTTGTCCTCCTATCTGTGCACACTCTGAGAAAAAATTCCAAGCACAAGGATCAGGAGAGTTCCCTAGGAAAAATGCTGTTTTTCAACAGACACAAGAGCAGTGCTGGCTTAAAGCCATAGATTCACTGTCCCAATTATGGGAAGACCTGGGATCTTTATCAAAGAGAGCGCTCGCATCACCAGATCATAGGAACAGCTCAGAACTCACCCATCCTCAGCTGCTCGGGCTCCTCTGCACTGTTATTTATTGCTCCCCATCAGTCATAGCTTCTCTGGAATTACTCATGGCTGACATTTCTGATGCAATAAAGCCACAGATAACCTGTGAAATGAAATCAGGGTTTTCCTGTTGGGACATGTACTGTCCCCACCGTCTATCCATCTCCATTTAAGCAGCACATGCTGGCACAGGGCTGGGATTACAGGTCAGACTAAGTATTTCATGTATTTTTCTGTGGAAGAAAAAGAGGAGTATTTTCATACTTAAGTCATGCAAAACCCAATTGGACCATCAGATACAAACAGAACCTGCACTCCTGCCAGGCCCATCTCCCTGGGCTTTCAGACCAGAGAATTTTCTTGCATCACCATCACTCTCAACAACTCTCTGAAAGGAGGCTGGAGCCAGTGGAGGGTTGGCCTCTTCTCCCAGGTAAAAAGCAACAGGATAAGAGAAAACAGCCTTAAGTTGCACCAGGGAAGGTGTATGTTGGATATTAGCAGAAAAATTCTTCACTGAAAGGGTGGTCAGGCATTGGGACAGGCTGCCCAGGGCAGTGGTGGAGTCACCATCCCTGGAAGTGTTCAAAAGGCAGGTGAATGAATGGGACATTTGGGGACACGGTTTGGAGGTGAACACAGTGGTGTTGAGTTAATGTCTGGGCTCAATAATCTTAGATGTATTTCCCAACCTTAATGATTTTATGGTTCTATAACTCAAGAACCACTAAAAGATCTTTGATCAGCACAGACTGGATGTTAATTTGCAGCCCAGAACAGCGAGGCTGAAGGGCGCCTTGGAAACCCTTCTGTGGTAAGGTATTTAGTCAGTAAATCTGTATCTCACACTGCCAAGCCTTAAAAAATATGGCTTGTCTGTTATGATTTGAAGTGCTTTTATACATGATTTTAATTTAACTCCTTTGTTAGGGTCACTTCAAGCACGGCTCATTAATTTGTCAAGAGAAGACAGAGGTGAGTGCTGTGACTGCTATAGCCTCGCACAGCTGGAGAGTCAGGGACGTCTATCACATGGTTTATCTTTCTGTGAATCCCTGTGTATAATACATATTGTGATGTATTTTCAAATAGAAATCCCTGTTTTCTAAAATTTTCCTAATATCAATATAAATATGAAAGAAGAAGCACAATGGTGAAGGTATTGGATGTGTTTGTGCAGGTGCCTTTATACAAAATCAGGAATATCATTCTGGACAGTCATCCAGAAGCTATTTAATCCCTATCCCCAGACTACAGCAGGGGGCTTTGCTCCTCCTTGATGGGCCTTTAACCTGCTACAAACTGAAATATTCTTTTGTTAAGAGTTAGGTTGGAGGTAGCATGTGAAAAATGGTGCTTGTGCAGGAAATTTGAGTCTCACAGCAAGGAATAAAAGGGAAGCAGATTATCAAAGAATGGCTCATTCCAACAGCAATTCCCATGCAGAGCACTAAATGAGATATTGCTACTAATTCTCTGTGTCACATGGCACATACACGGGCAGGCAGGGCTGGAGTTCAAACCAGATGAATTCTGACACCTCCTAACCCCAAAGTGCTTGGATTTGGTAACCTTTGTGCAGGTTTCGGGCAGGCTGCTCTGTGGAATTGCACAGGGTTTTAGAAAAAAAGACACGACAATTTTTTTCCTGCATAAGGATCCAAGTTTTTCCTCCAGTGGGCAGGCAAAGGCAGGATGCTAAAAATCTCAATGTCAAAAGTTGCAGATATTGCAGCACCTGAGGTTATATCAAGGCTTTTTTCTGCCATACACCCCTTAAGTGAAGGTGTAGAAAAGATGATATTCAGGAGCTTAAACTAAACTTAAAATCTCCTTCAATTTAAACTTATTTAATTTTAGGTTAGATATTCACTGGGACAGTGTAGAGTGCATATTCTTAAGTTGAATGTGCCATTTACTCACAATAGATGTACAAAAAATAAAAATTCAGATTGAATAAGTTAAAGGAAGGGCATTTGAGATGATCACGGAAATGGAGTTTATTTTAAGAAGTAAGGAATAGACTCATAAAATCACTTAGTGAAGAGTTTGTTTGACTTGGCAAAGCAAATCTGGGAAGATATTCTATCTGTGAAAATACATTGCAAGACTAAATACCAGTGAGGAATCTCTCGATAGTAATGGACAGTGACAGCACAGGAACAAATGAGTATAAGGCACCGAGAGTAAGGTTGCATTTAAAATCAGAAGTAGGTTCCTCCTCAGATAATAAACAGGAAGAGCTTCACAATAGAACGGGAAAGAGAACATTTCACATTTCCATTCAGTACTATTTTAATGATTTTTTCCCCACATGGCCAAAATTATGCTCTGAAATTTAATTAATTAATTAATTCATTCATTAATTTATATATAGTTTGGGGATAGTTAAAGTGGCCAATATCTCATTTAGCAGTCCAATAAAATAGTGGGAAAGTCCACATGAATAACCTGGAGGGTATTGCATCAGAGGAGGGGGAATTTTCTAATTGGTTCTTTATGGGAGCGATGGGATAAGAAATGTCATGAGAATGAAGAGGGGGTTAATACTTGTATAAAATGTGTTATGTCATGTAAAACTGCCTGATCAAGTTATACTTTAGGAATCAGGATGAAATTTTTATGGTCAACTCATAATTCTTTCCTACTGGGAAACTGAGTAGTTGGGAGATGGGCCAGAAGAGGTGGATGGTCATCGGGAACTCAGAAATCCAGACACATCTTCTCACAGTGAAGGTGGTGACAATGGACATAAAAAGAGCTTATGTGAAGGGATTCTATGTCAATAGAATATTGATCTGTCTGATCAATAGTGAAGTTTTACCGTTACTAATTTGTTGCTTCTGGTAGAATGAAAACTGGTCATCAAAGCTGAATTATCAGTGTCAGGAAGGCCCAGGGATACCAGGGATGACGATGCTACAAAGGTCTTTAATTATGTAGATATTAAGCCCCAGATCTACTATTTTAGCATTTTTTTTCTTCATATTTAGATGGGGGGCAGGGGGGGAAGAAACTAAGGAGGCATCTTTTGACCTGAATCCATGGTCAGCAGAGGAATTGAATGGCAGCTCAAGCAGAAATGCTTTTCATTCAGGGACTGTTCCAAACAAGCACAAAATATGATGTCTGTCCATAAGATTGTCTGGTTTTGAAGGGGAAAATACCAAAAGCTCTCCTTCGTATATGAGCCTTGTGTGAAGCCAGCATTTTCCTTGCAAGTTTTCAAACAACTCTTCAAACTACCTTTCATGGATCTTCACAGTGCTTCTGCAATTATAATAGATAAATATAAAAATATTTTTTCACCACTGCTCTCCTTTCACCACAGGAACCCTTCTGACAATGTAGGGGTTAAAGGGTCTATCGCCGAGCTACATTTCACCTCTAAGCCTTGAATTTTAAACTAAATTTCTGTTAATATCTTGTTTATGTGCTAAACATATCAGAGAATTTGTCATTCCCGCTCAAAGGTGACAGCTGTGAATGACAAGATTCAGGCAATCAGAAATTCTAGCCACCACCTAGCTCTGGTGGAAATCGCAGCTTGTTTTGACAGTGGCCTTCCAAAACTCAACTGGCTCCTCTGCAGGAAAGGAGCAGGAGGTAGAAAAGGTGAAAGGGGAGCAGGAGGAAGCAGAGGAGGAGGAAGGAGAGGAAGAGGAAGGTGGAGAGGAAGGAGAGATTTGGGAAAAGGAGCACAGGACCTTGCATGTCTCTATAGGAGGAAAAAGGGATAAATTGCCACATATCCCACACACCAATCTTGGTCTTTGAAACTGAAGGGTTTGCGTTATTTCACCTCAGTTAAAAATGAAGAGGATCAGCTCAAGAGAAGCTATTCCCTATTCCAGTGTTCCGTCTGAAGCTACCGTCGTTCAGACATATGCAGGAGAGCCAGGAGCGTCCCTGTCATGCTTCTCAAGCACTGTAAAGAGCTCTGATCCCAGCGCTGGCACCCCAGTGCTGTCAAACAGAACCTGCCCTGCTCGTGTCACACATGGATCCATTTTCCCTCTAAGCACTAAGGGCACTTAAGCACAAGCGATGATTTACACGACACAGGCACCAGCAGAGAGGAGCTGCCGGCCGCGTCTCCAAGGGACCAATCCTGTCCCCACTCCGCCTTATTTAACATGTGAGTGGTGTCACCTCCATCAGCAGCGCTTGTCTGCTGTGACATTCGAGTGAGTGACGGCCGTGTCAGCTCCCAGGCCAGCCCTCTCTGCTGTCGCATTGTGCTCTCGGCCTCCGCTGCGCCTCTGATGGGAAAGGGGGAAAAATTCTTCCACATGCTTTGCTAGCAGGAATCTGGTGAGAAAAGGGTTAAATGGCTTGGGGACCTGGGTGTTTGTGAGGAAGGTGCATATGTATGTATGTATATGAGTATGTACCTATATATATACGTATAAAATATAAAAATATAGAAATGTATATACGTACACAGGCACCTTGGCTTGGCTGTAGGACCTCGTGCCCGCAGGCCACAGTCACATTATCATCTGGAAATTGGATAACGACAGCACAATGACAAATCCAGGTTGCCTGCAATAAGGTGCTAATCCCTTTGCTTTAATATCGGAGCAGCGTGTAATGATGTTTGGACATCACTCCAGTTTACTGACGACCCCACTGGGGCCGGCAATAGAAGCGTACAACTGTCTAACAAGCCATCAGGTGACCGCCGTCGTCAAAGCAACGGGGGATGCAATCTAATCTTCCCTCCATCCCTTCCAGCTCCCAATAAGGACCAGATTATAGAAGTGGCCCATCAATGCTTGGTAACTCGAATCAATTAACGTTAATTCGCACAATGCTATGATGTATTGTGATCACTTTCATTTCGGAGAAGGGGGAAGAAATTGCTATAATTCACCTAAAATGAGGTTGTCTATGGTTCTGAGGTATTAATTGGGTGTCCATATTAAATGGAAAAGGAGCACGGTAGTGAAGGAAAAGTGGATGAGTGACTCTCTTGGCTGCTATTGACCTATCAGAAGAAGACAGTGCCCTTTTCCTTTGCTTTTATCTATTACAGTTTTCCCTATTGCGTGTCAAGTTGATGTATTATAAAAAATTCATTTGGTGACCTTCCACCCCCCTAGCAGATTAAACAATTTCACTGGGATGGCATCATTAACAGGGCCTTGCATTTAATGATGATTTCTCTAAAAGGCCACGGAGATTCGATTTTAAGCTAACAGATTTATTGCACTATTATAACATATCGTAAAAAACTGTACCACCTACGGTCTGGTTTTAGGATAGAAACTGTTTAAGAGTTTATGTGGAGCTTAAAGTGGTATTACCTTGGGATACGCAGCACGGCAAAGCTCTGACCTCCGGCGGGATGCTGTTTACATTTAATAAAAGACATTTCTCTGACAGTAAACTTGGGGAGTGTGTTATGGAGGAGACCTGGCTCAGCTCCTTGCCACTGGCTTTGTAAATAGGGGCATTTCCACTCATCTACAGCAATTAATGGAGGCCACTAATGAATCTGGAGGATGTTTCTCTCCTATCTGATGCATCTGCTCTGTCTCTCTCCTTCTAAAGGCTTCTGGTGATCCCACATCTAGGCCCTTCATCAGCTTCATTATCCTAATGAAAGAAGGGCCTAGTGGGGAAGTTGTAGAAGGAGAGGAGAGGCTGAGGTCACTTGGCTTGCTCAGCCTGCAGGAGAGGAGACTGAGAGGAGACCTCATTGCTGTTACAACTTCCTCGTGAGGGGAAGTGGAGGGTGGGTACCGATCTCCTATCTGGTGAACAGTGACAGGACCTGAGGAAATGGCATTAAAATGTGTCATGGGGTGTCTAGATAGGATGTGAGGAAAAGTTTTTTCACCCAGAGGGTGGCTGGGCACTGAAACAGGCTCCCCAGGAAGGTGGTCACAGCACCAAACATGGCAGAGTTCAGGAGTGTTTGGACAATGCTCTCAGGCACAGGGTGGGATTCTCAGGTCTGTCCTGTGCCTGGCCAGGAGCTGCACTCAATTCTCTTTGATCCCTTTCTATAATATGGGAAAATATGGGAATTGGTGGCAACAAAACTCATCCTTCAAATATCTTTTCTTGCTTAAAATAGGAATGACCTCAGACTCCTTGTTTTCTTCTGATGCTCCTCTCTCTCTTCCCTGTCTGTATTAATTAGCGACAAAACCTGCAAAGGGAGACAAAGCTCCAACACTGCAGCTGAAAGGGCAGAGGTCTGGTTTGTTTCATCATCCCATGACATCAGATCCCATTCCCACCCAAAGATGTTGAATTCCTCACAGTCCTTCCAGTGAATTTGTACCTACTTTGTCTTCTACAAGTCCTCAGCTTGACTATCCCCCTGTCTTTGCTGCGTCTCCCTTTCTTGAATTCCTGTCTTGAATTCACCAGCAATCTCCACGTATTCAACAACAAAGAAAAATGTCTCTTTGGCTGGATCATGATTCATTTAGTCATATTATTCCTGAAATTTTTCCCCATTTCCTTCCCCTTCCAAGGATATATTGATTTTACAACACTGGCATTGCAGACATACCAGACAACTGGTCAATTAGTCCCAATGTCTGTGTCTATTAGGAAATTAAATATGCCAGGGGCTGTTTTTTGACACCAAGACCAGCTGACATATTTCAGCGTGGCCTCATCCAAACTTCCAAGAGAGAATATTTTCTGACTGCATAAGCTCTCAGACCATTCGAGAGGTGTTCTAGACTTTGCCATTGGACCTAAACCACAGCTTGAGAGAGACTGTTCGTTTAATGGTAGAGCTGATCAGGTGTCAATGCCAAGGCTGGGTTTTGGCATCCATTAGCTTTCTAGTAGACACATATCCACCAACTTTAATGGATCCTTGACCCAGGCTCTCATCCTGGTCTCTTTCCCCTTGAAGTCAATTGATAAGAGTAGTTATTGCTTCTTCTCCTTCTTCTTCTTCTTCTTCTTTTTCTTCTTCTTCTTCTTCTTCTTCTTCTTCTTCATATCACTATTCTTGTTGTTGACATTATTATGATGACATGATATAACTATATTAATAATGATGTTACTATATTACATTAGATTAGATATCAGGAAGAAATTCTTCCTTGTGAGGGTGGGGAGGCCCTGGCACAGGGTGCCCAGGGAAGCTGTTGGCTGCCCCATCCCTGGAAATGTCCAAGGCCAGGTTGGACGGGGCTTGGAGCACCCTGGGATAGTGGAAGGTGTCCCTGCCATGGCAGGGGATTGGAACAAGATGATCTTTAAGGTCCGTTCCAACCCAAACCATTCTATGATTTTATATTTTATGATGATAGTTATTATTGCACTTGTAAATAAAATGATAAATTCTCCTTGATTTCAGGGATGCTTCATTTCCTCTGCCCCAAATCTCTCCACCAATTTCTCAGTTAACCCATAACACCTGCAGCAGCCCCTCCAGTTTCCATGCCCTGGAACTTCCCTGCTGCTAGAGGACAGGCACTTGTTCTCGTGTGGAGCTCAGCCTGTTCAGCAGACACGTGTTGGTGCTGATGGTGACAGGATCAGGGATCCCTGGTGTCCCTGCTGACTGAGGCATCCGCAGCAGCCTGCTGTGCCCACATTTGGAAGAGCTGCCAGGCACTGAGCATCAAAGCTGCTCCCTGCCAGCAGGGAGTTGCAAACCAGCCAGCTCCTGCCCAGCACGAGACTCCAGGGCGGGGGCAAACAGCACATCCTTCATGCCCACGGGATGGAGGCAAAGGCAGCTCTTGCTCTGGTTCTTGCTGGGCTACAAACACAGCTATCTCCACCTCCCCAGGGCAAAGCCATGCTAGGAAAGGCCCATTTTCCTCCCAACACAAAGCAGCAGGGGAGCAGCAGGATGCTCCTTTCTCCTCCTCCACACTGACATCATTTTAAGGGATGTAACTTGTTGTGTGAGGGCTGTGCCCTAAGGCAGGGGCTCCCTCACAGCACGAGTCAGGTTGGACCATGTGGAAGATAAACACCTCACTCCATGCTGTGCCAGTCAGGTTCAAATTACCCAGAAACAGAAATTTATTTTTGCACTTCCCTTTTAAGGATCCACGTGTAGCTTTGTTTCGTTCTGTTTTCTTCACCATTACTTTTGCCAGAGAGTGAACAAAGTAGAACAGTTCTAAACTAAAAGAGGAGAGATTTAGATTAGATGTTAGGATGAAATTCTTTACTGTGGGGGTTGCACGGGGTGCCCAGAGAAGCTGTGGCTGCCCCTGGATCCCTGGAAGTGTTCAAGGCCAGGTTGGACAGGGCTTGGAGCAACCTGAGATGGTGGAAGGTGTCCCTGCCCATGGCAGGGGTTGGAACTGGATGATTTTTAAGGTCTTTTCTAATCCAAACTTCCTATGATACTATACTATGATTCTATGATTCTACTCACCCCAAGGAGTGAGAACTACTTCCTAGATCCACATTTTGCAGCAGCCTTTCCTGTTGTGCAAGATGAGCACAGTTTTACCATGGATGGCCTGGGGTGTGAATTCAGGGCATTTTTCTTAATTTTTGTCAGTTTTAAGAAGTTGGGGAGAGAAAAAAAATTTGAGAGGCTTACAGAAACTGTGCCAAGGCTCCACATTGTGCTCAGCTGGAGCCAAAGAGCTCACAGAAAACTGCACATCTTTAGCTTGAGAACAGGAGTGACGTGGTGTGTTGCTCCTGCAGTGAGTTTTGGTCACACAGTTGAACACACATTTTTGGAAGGAGGTGGATAGCAGCACCTTATTGAGGCCCTTGACATGAATTTCAAACCTAACCCTGCCTTTGAGACTTCCCCACTGACACAAAAAATAGAAGCTAAAGAACTAAGATAAGAATTGAAACTTCAGTCCTTGAGCTACCTTTAGAGCCTGCACATATCCTTGAAACCTTAGCTAATCTTTCCAGCAGCTGTAGTTCAGACCAGCATTTCCCATCAGCTACAGTATAAGCAGTTTCTGGTTTATAATACAGAGGAATACTCTGAAAAAACATCCACAACCATCATCCAAACTAGAAAAAATGAGTTAAAAACAAAGGAAACTTAAGCTCCATCTATGCTGTGTTTGTAAACACCTTTAAGCAAACACTCCATATCAATGAATAGCTTTTCTTCTTTCATTTCAAGACAATACCAAACCCCCAGTCACTTCATTGCAATTGCAGATTAGAGCATTTTATATATATATATATAAATTATATATATATGAGATACTAAATGACACAAAGCACTAGGACAGGGAATGAAATGATCCAGGCTCAGAATAAAGTGTTGATTCTTTATTCAAATGCAAAAGCGCTCTCCTGGGATGCTCTAATTTAAATTTCAGGCTTGAAAAAACCAATGTCTTTCAAGGGGATGTCTGTAACTGCTGTATTTCAGTCTGCAGACTTTGCAGATTGGGAAGGGGATGGCAGGAAAAAGAAATGCAGCAAAGCCCTGTGAGTGCTGGGATGGTGTAGAGGAACCAAGACTTTGCTCTTAGAGGAGCTCAAAGGTTTTCAGTGAAAATCTTTCTGCTGGACAGGCAACATTTGCAGCCTCCATAGCTCTCAGTGCACTGCAATGATGACTTTGGGGCTAAGGCACCGGGTTCATGGACCTATAAAATCCCTGTCTCTGCCACATGCTTCCAACATGATACCTGGGACATAAATTACTTTGTTCATTTCTCACTTTTCCATCTGTAAACTGGGGACGGAAACAAAAGGATTTTTTTCATACTTTGGTGCTGCTTTCTGCTTGGAAGTGATGACTGTTTCCTATTTCCATACATGCTGCTCTCACTGAAGGAATCAAAGGGTTATGATAAGGTAAATTAGTAAGTAGAAAATAGGAACAGAAAATAACATTTAGAATTTTATTTCTCATTTTCTTTTTTTTTTTCCCCATCCCTTTTCATGTAAAAGAAATGGAAGCAGACAACATTCAGAAACGAGCTTGTACACGAGGCCTTACAGCATCTCTGTTCAGGTGCAGCCCTCAGATGGAGAAATTGAGAAGCAGCTTCCTGTACAACCAAAAATCATTTTCCTGGACAGAAAGGTAGGATTTGCCTCCCTGTGGATGGAGACCTCTATTAATTCTGTACTATTTTGATATTTGAGATTTTTGACGTGGAGTCAGCCTCTCCTCTGTGGGGCCCAGCAACGGCACAAGAAGAACAGGCAGGAACTGATGCCCAGCAAGTTCCACCTGAACATGAGGGAGAACTTCTTCCCTGTGTGGTGATCGAACCCTGAACAGATTGTCCAGAGTGGGTGGGGAGTCTCCCTCATTGGAGATATTCCAGAATTGTCCATGCACCATCCTGTGCCCTGTGCTCTGGGGTGGCCCTGCTGGAGCAGGAAGGTTGGACCAGATGAGCCACAGCTGTCCCTTCCAACCTGACCCATCCTGCGATGTGGCCTCTTCTTAAAAAATTATGGTGAACTTTGTGACATTTGCAACATGTGACACATAAACTGTCCTCAGACCAGTCATTAAAAAAATTATATACAGTTGTTAAAACCATCAAAGCTTTCTTTGCGCTTTTGGAGGAGATGAGATCTTAACTCTTCTCTTCTGTTCTTCCTGCCAGGGTCAAAGAATTGACAAACTGGGGCCTCCTGCAGAGCCCTGGGTGGTATCAGCTCATCTCAAGGACTCCTCCGAGGCTGTGCTGAAAGGTTTGTGGTTTCTCATAGCAAGGGTTATGGCAAAGCAGCTGTGCAGAACTGTGGTGATAAATTTAGGAGTTCTCCCTGAGAAATACTGGATTTGAAAACCAGTCTTTGGGCTGAAGACAGAAGGTTGCAGTAGGAGTTTGGTGAACTGCCCAGTCATATGCTAAGGGGCAAAAAAAAAAAAAGGTTATACAAAGTATTTTTGTGCTCTGGTAGCTTAAAGGGAGTATATCCAGTAGTTTGTCTTGAAAAGAAAAAATGAAGAATTAGAAATCCTAACACTTGATTTTCAGTTTATGTTAATTGGAACAATTTCCGTAGGGTCCACAACCAACTTTTTATGCCAGCAAAGGATCTGGCCAAGTACAGATAGAAACAACTGACTATGGATTGTCATTAACATATTATAATGTTAATTTTTTTTTTTTTTCATACGGAATCTAAAGGTTTCCCTTCTGGTCCTCACTTATCAATATGACAATATTCTAAGCATCTTCAGACATACTTTTCATGAAATACTCATGAAAAGTATGTGTGAAGATGCTTAGATACAGAACCTTGGTTAAGTAGAATGCTGAACCAAACACCTGTGGATGGTCATATGCTGGTAAAATAGAAATTGGAAATTATAATGATTATAACATTATTAATTTCATTGCTAAAATATTTAAATATAAGCAAGAAGCACACATGATGAAAAGGTTAGGTTCCCTGTTGCAGAGGAAGTGTTTTGTTCACAGTAAAGCCATTTGTGTGTCATTTTTGAGTTGAAAAGTTCACATTTAGAGAAGATAAGTAGCATTTATGGTGTACATCAGAGCTTCTCACCCTTTCAGTCCCTGTTTCTGTTAATTAGAAATTCTTGCTAAACCAAGATAGTTCCAGTATTTCAGGTTAGAAAAATCCTTTGGTCTTCTCTGCTGCTTTTTGTGCCTTTTCAGGGCATGTTCCTAAACTTCTTGGGTTTAGGGTTGATGAGCCACAGGTTATTGGATCAGCTACTGACTAACAGTGGAAGGAAGGAAGGAAGGAAGGAAGGAAGGGAAAGAAAGAAAGAAAGAAAGAAAGAAAGAAAGAAAGAAAGAAAGAAAGAAAGAAAGAAAGAAAGAAAGAAAGAAAGAAAGAAAGAAAAAAGAAAAGAGAAAAAAAAGTCACTGAAGAGAAAGACACTTCACATTCTTTAAAAGATACATGCATCAAATTAATAGTCAATAAACTCCAGCAAAGGAAGAGCAGCGCCGTACAGATGTTCTGCGTGTAATAGTTTGCTGCAGTTTTTCCTTTGACAAACATCCTTATTGCACTCGTCTTTTGAAGCACATGAAAGCAGCATTTAATGGAAATGGGTCCCGTCTAGCACACTGAGGCTGCTTCATCTGACAGCAGCCAAAGTGCCTCGTGGAAGGCAGTTTAGCTCCAAATGAGCTGTGCTTCTGCGTTAAATACCAGCTTGCCTGAGAGATCTTTGGGAAGGCTCCCATATATATCTGTAATATTCCCAGCTTTGAAGCATATGTGCCCGAAAGCTGAGCTAGTCTCTGTTCAGAAGTACAGTACACTACTCCAGGCCTCATCACGCACCAGAAATGGCAATTATAAAGTATTTGAACACAGCTGACAAGGCCCTCTGTAAAATCCATATTACTGTGAGTATCAGAGCCAAGAGAATCTTGGTAGTCCATACAAACACTGTCATAAGGAGGATCATATGAGTAGAAGATGGATGAGCCAGGATTAGGCTGGAGCAAGGAGAGAAATCGAGGTTCCCACATCTCCACCAAGTCTATTCACAGTATAAATCACTGTTTTTTTATATATCACAGCTGATCCTGGAGATTCAAAATGAAATTGGTGGTTTGGTGTGCTAGATACCGTACAAAAATAGAAAAAACCCCATATATATAGTCAAAACTAAGTGGGATATGAACAAATTAAATAATACCAGAGTCATAGAGAGGGAAAACTTTATCATTTTTGTTGCTGAATAATTAATATGTGGCACGGTTTTGCCTAAGACCTTGTCTTGGGCAATTTCTGGCCATAGTTCAGAGTTTGCTGCTTCATCACATTGCTCAATATCCTGAACATGAGAATGGCAGAGCAGAAATGTCCTGCCCACATTCAACTTTATGGACCCTCACCTGTGCTGCCTGACTGCAGTAAAATGCCCAACCACCTGCTCCATAAAGCAAATAGTTATGACATGTTGTCTTTCAGCAAGCAAAATCTGTGTTTGTGATCCCTGGAGCAAGTCCAGCATCCTGAGGAAGTTCTGGCATCTCACCCCCACCTGAACCAACATTTGGAGCTCTGTCAGTCTTTAGGATTTCGCCCCTCTCACCCCAAGAGCCTGAATGCAGACCAGACCTGGTCAGCATCACTCAGAGGCCAGGCCTTGGCTGGTGCTCAAAGATACACACAATAAAATGGGGATACAGTTGCAAAGTAAATCAGAACTTTTTAAAAGAGCCTACAGAAATAACAACCATGGCAGGGGCAAACGTTGGGTCAGAACACATTCCCTGATAGCTCAGAACAAGAGGTAAAGGGATGGAGAAACTTTGTCTCCCGGGTTTCATTTTAATGCTCCCCATGGATTTTCCCCCTGCCAGGTTTCCAGCTGACAGCATCCCCTGTGCCGTTTCAGGGCGGTCACCACAGACATTTTTCATGGCCAAATACCTTTCAAAGCATCTGACAGAGCTGGAGAAAAATTCCAAGAGATTTAACGATAGGACAGGAGGGAATATGCCCCAAAGACAAAGTGAAACACCTACAAATCAGAAAAGAACTGAAGATTCATCTTCTCCCTCAGTTACAGTGGTTGACTCCTTGAGATCATCCCTTTAGGACAGAAAATAGACTCTCATTAGCACTCTCCTAACCTTGGTGAAGTACTTGGTCACACAAGGCATGAGTTAAATCATAAAATGAGCATTTGGGACTTTCTAGTGCATCTCTGTAGCTCCCATTACCTTTGTTTGATTTCTTTAACAGCTGCGTTCACATTACACCCCCATGACACACAGTAAATGCCATTTCAGAATGAGCTCAAAGAAGCAATATTTAGAAGCTGAAGCCCTCCAATCCCTCAGGAATTTGTTTCCCAGGTACCTCTGTGTGAAATTTCTGGGATTAGAGACAGTGTTTCTGATTAGGATGGACCATGAATTTAGGCTTTCTGAAGTCCCTTAAAGTCATGAGGACTCGCTGAGGTGTGTAAGTGGCACTTACCTGGGTGCTGTTAATTGCAGCATGATCTTTTCTGACTCTCCAGGGCTCACCCAGGTGCAGGTCATAGAGGGATGTGCAAGCTTTTCCAATCTGACTCTCTCCAGCTCAGGGACAAACTGGAGACTTGTGTTCACTGTCACATCCCCTCCAGGTAAGCTCCATATTCTTTATATTTTTTGATCGGCTAAAATCAAAGCCCTACAGGTGGACTGGATTTATAAAAAGGGAGTTAAACTTTGAATGGGTGGAGCGATGCCAAACCTCTAAATAGCCTGAGTTCTGTCCCACGTCCAAGCTGGCATTCCCCAGGCAGCAGGAGAGCTGAGTGATTCCTGTGCTGTTCGTGCAAGGTCTCTCAAATCTGATGAATTAATACAGAGAAGAATTGTCAGGAAAAGGTGCCTCTTTCTCCCTGGATTCCCTAGGATGTATCCCAAGAAATCAGATACCAAAAGTCAGTTAAGTTGCCAGAACAAACTTTTTCTTATAAACTGAAACCTCTCATTCCCTCTTTTCCTCCCTGTTTTGATTCAGACATTTTCCATCTGTGCTCCTGGCTATTTCCACAGTGCCTTTTCCTGACTGTTTGCCTGCACCTGGTCACCTTTATAGGTGGTTATGAACATTCAGAGGAGGATTCCAGGACGGGGCCCTGCCAGGGCTCTCCTGAGAGCTCATGGAGATGGTGTTGGCACCTCAGAGGCCTCTGAGCAGCTCAGAAATGAGGAGGCAGGTGTGCTTATGGCTCCTTGGAAATGCCAGCTGAGGGGGACACTGGCGACAAGGCACCCCGTGAACTCTGCCTTGTAACATCCTTAGGATGTCTGCATGACAGAAGTGCCTCTGCAACGGTTTTGGGGCCAGAATTTATCTCTAAATCTGGTTCTGAGGGTGTACAGAGGTCAAAGAGCTGGTTTCTCATCTCAGGATGACTGCTGAGGCAACTCTATGGAGGAACAGGAACATGTCTGGCATGCAGTCCAAGGATATATTAAGATACAGATGTTGTAAGACCATGAGTAAAATCTCTGTTCTGGTATTGCATTCATCTATTTATTCATCCATCTATTCATCCATCTATTCATCCATCCATCTGTCCATCCATCCATCCGTCCGTCCGTCCATCCATCC
>VYZT01008497.1:0-11293 GCA_013400735.1 Pomatostomus ruficeps
GTCTGGAGAAGAGAAGGCTCCGGTGGGATCTCATCCCTCTCTACAACAACCTGGAAGAAGGCTGTAGAGAGGTGGAGGCTGGTTTCTTCTACAGTGCCTGCAGTGAGAGGACCAGAGGAAATGGCCTTCAGCTAGAACAAGGGAAATTGAGATTAGATACTAGAAAAATATTTTTCACTGTGAGGGTGATCAGGCATTGGAATAGATTGCCCAGAAAAATGGTGGAGCCACCATCCCTGGAGGTGTGCAAGAGGCATCTGGATCTGGCACTGGGTGATGGTTTAGTGGTTTAAGAGGTACAGTGGCAGCACTGGATGGACAGCTGGACTAAATGCTTAAAAGTTTCTTCCAACCTTGATGATTCGGATTATTGTAGAAGGCCTGGTCCAAATATCTCTTAATATACTTCTCAGCTGAAAAATCCGTAGAGCAATGTCTAATTAGAAAGAAAAGAACCTGCAAGGCAGAAAATCCTGACATATGAAACCCAACCCTCTCTAGATTAGCCCCCTCATTCAGGTAACTGCATTTACTGTTTTCGACACTAACAAGCCCATATGCCTCTCAAGAACAACCAAAAAAATATTACAAATAGAGCACACAGTTATCACAAAATTATGCCCTACAGACAACATACGGACAACTAATGAAGAGGATTGACTCTGAAAAGCAAAAGATAAAGTAAATTTCTTGTACCTAAGATGTCTTATTCTTAAAATCAATTTTAAGATGGAATGTAACGTATCACTTCCTGGAAAGAATTTTGGTAATATATTCAACATTCCTCATTTCAAATTCTTGTTCAGGACTTTTAACAACCTTCTTCATTCAAGCTGTCAAAGCCCAACAGCTTCCTCTGCAATGGCTATTCCTGTCCAAAGAAGTGACTCATATTTTAATCTAATGTACTGAACAGTTGTCTAACAGTGTGGCATTTGCTCCTTACACCATTAATTATCTCTGTATTTTGACTGAAATGGGGCAAAGTCCCACTGGTGTATTTTTCTAGTATGTCTGTCACTCTAGCGTGAAGATACCACCTGCATACTAAAAATCAACATGACTGAGCAACAAAGACAAAACATCTCCTCCCATCCCCCGCATTGATTTGTTCTACTCTGTGGGACAGAGCATCTAATCAGGCATTTTCCAGGATGACAATCACTATTCCGCAATTCTTTTACTGGAAGAGCTTATCAGTTAGACAAGAGACTGTGACATTCCTGGAAACAATGGAACTTCTGTCATTCTTGAGCTCAATGCTCAAGGATTCTCTGACTTACCCTCCCAGTACTGGGAGGTGTTCAGGCTAGATCCTGCCCATGTGTACCATGTGCATCACACAGATAGGCAGCAAGGAAGATAAGACTTCAAGAAATGTGATTTCACCCTGCTACACATTTTTAGTCAAGGATTACTGCCTTAAATCAGATCTTTTCATGGACCAGTGCAAACACTGCTGTAACAGACTCTCTTACATGAACTATTTTCAAAGCTAAAAGAAAGTCAGAAAGCTCTTGTATAAAAATCTACCTTTCAGTCCAAAAGCCATTTCAATACTGCAGTGTTATCTGTTCATGCTGTATTGAAACTTTTTTTTATCATTGCATATTGTAAAATTAATGTTATCATGGGAAAAACTACAAATACATGAATAATAGTAGGAAATATAATTTTAAAATGCTGATTGTAAGGTGCTGTTTTATACAAAAACATAAACTACTTTTAAATTGGATTGAAAAATGCTGCTGTTTGTTGGGGTTTTTTTAAGTCAGAAATTTGACCATTTCTAAACTTGAGGGACAAAATTCAGCTTCCCACTGTTCTTGAGATGATCCTAGATTGCAGTAGCAAGCCATGGAAGGGACAGACATGGATTACTCCCTCAGAACTTTAAATAAATACGTATATGGAGGTATTGAAAGAAGCCATACTACCTTTTAGCCCAGGAAAAAGTGGAAAAAACCCACTCTGGGACCTCTTAAAGCCAGCTGGATATCAGATAGCAGTAACTGCAACCCAAAAAGAACAAGATACAGCTTGGCAACCAGAGACAGATGCTTTAAATGTGGGGCAGAGGGGAACAACAACATACCTCCTATTATTCATCCAGGTGATTTTCCATCCGAATGGAACTTTCTGCCAATTTTCAAAAATAGAGCTTGTCTTTAGACAAACCTCTGACTTCTGTAAACAACAGCATGATTTGGAAAGTAACATAAAAACTAGGAAACTATGAGTTAAACGTTGTTCATGTATTAACAGTCGGTCCTTTTTCTCCATAAGGCTTCCAGAGGCTCCCTGATGGACTGTCATCACCATAAAAATTTCATTTGATTCTGATCTATTTTGGTAAATAATAATACTTTCTTGAAAGTCATTCTAACCTTATCAAAATACGGTGGTAGTGTACTACTGCACCAGAAAACTTCTTAGAGCAAAGAAAATCTAAAACTGTTTTTTCAAAAGGAAGTCTTCCCAGTCCAAAACTCAGGGTTTTTTTCACTTTTGGCATCAAAAGAACAGCCCTCCTTTACTTTACAATATCTCAGGCTACAGCAAAGTTTCCCATTCTAGCTAAAATGTAACACTTTTCAATGGAAGGGAGATATGAAGAGAGTATTACCTGAAATGTAAACATATTAAGGGGTTGGTTTCTTATTTTCTTTCTTCTATTTTAACATCTCCCACAGAGTGAATTATCCCAATATCCTGTAGTATAAACTGCGACAGTTTCTCATAATTTAGCTGTGAATACATTTCTTAACCTCTTTATTTACAGATTTTCCCTCAAATCTACTTGATAAGGAAATGACAACTGAAAAACACTACAGAAAGGGGGAAAATAAATGGCTGAAGTGTAATGCATACACTTATTCTCATATACTTGTGCAGCTATAGTTTGCTGTTCACCTAAGTTTTATTTCCAGGGCAAGTACTACTATTTTTAAAATTACCTCTGTCTGCTAAGACAGAAATGACCTGGTCTCACTTCTAACATGCTCATGAAATTTCACCCAGAAGCAGCATTCAACCATAGCAGAGCCAAATTACTGAAGTTCTCATTACTTTCTAGCTGGTACAGAGTCATGTTGATATATGAGTCCATCACACTCAGCATTGATTTGCAGAGCTCTCTGAATGTCTCTGAGCAGTACAGACCCCTTAAAACATTTTTCCCTTTTCTCTACCATACATTATAAGTCAGGTTGTCAAATCTTACTTAAATTTCTTTGCTACATTTTAAATATCTATCAAGTAAATCATTATGTTTTAGCTACGCATCTTCTTGCCTCTAAAAAGAAAAAAACAACCCAAATCATGGCAACTAAAAGAATAGAGAAACAGCTGATGCAGCAACATAAACCTCTCATGACTGCCATAATGAGGAATGTTAAAGAAAAATATTGCAGATATATTTTGCTGAAGTGTATAGGTTAAGCAAAGACTTTCTTGTGTCCCATTGTAGACATTGCTCATGGAAGCAGTATGGGGGCAAAGGTCAATAAATCCTTCACTAAACTCTTCATGCTCCCTAGTTCTCTCTGAGTAGACTTACACAGAGTAATTACATCATCTGCAGGTAAAACACACACAAAAGAATAAGCCTCCTATTTCTTTTAAGGTCCAGCATCTAAAAAAACACTGCTTTATTGTGTATATTTGTTAACACAACATATTAAATCATAAAATCATTTTTTGACTAAAGTATAGCATGTAAATTCACACAAATAATTAATGCCAGTAAAAGTTCCTTCTAACCGAAACTGCATGAGCTTAATTCTACATAAAACAAGTTAAGATGAATATTCTTCATGGGAGGTAAGGAAACTGCCCCCTCAGCATGTTTACCCAACTTGTGTGCGCCTGCACTACATCTCCAGTAGGTAATCAAATACAAGCACGCCTGTCAAAGGCCAGATGTATTCAGCGACAAACTGCTCTACTCAAGAAGGAAGGTAGCCAGGATTTTCATTTTCTTTTACCTACACCATGCTGAAATAAAATATTAAAAAAAATCAGTACAAAATATCAACATAAATGTTTGCCAGCACTCATTACTATAGCTGGCATATGATGATCCTCAAAAAACAAGGGCCCTAGGCAAACACAAACTACAGGGTCTCCACATGTATTATTGTTTATAATCATTACCACACATGACTTTGCTTATAAGACTTTGCTTCCTTACAATTTTTGGTTACTGACAAAAAGGAGGATGGGGAAGAGAAAAAGAAACTCACTTACAATTCTTCCCACTTGATGAGAAAAACTGGCCTAAATAATATTTACTACTAATTTTAGTATGTCTAAATCTACATTTTATTTCTTGTTATAAGTGGAAGTATCTGCAGTTCAAATGCTTCCTAAAGCACATTCGGGATAGGATCAAAAAGTCTTGCTTAAACAACCTTCTACTTCATCAGTCTTACCTTAAATTGTTTCATGAATATTCCATGCATCAAAGCACAATAAAGCTTAACATTTTTTTCCCTTACTTTCAAAAAATTCCCTCAGCTTTCTCCAGCCAAAAAGCAACTCAAATATTAGTTACTTTATAGTAAGTATCAGCTTTTTCACACCACTTCAGAATTACTGATAAGTATGTTTTATTTAAAGGAACATGATGCAGTAAGAATGAATTCTGAACTGGGCCACTATACTTCATTCAGAAATATCAGTATGGTTAATAAGACTTTTATCAAGAGACATTTAGAATCAGATCTTGAAATACTTTGTTTTTCATAATGTAGGATTCCTGATGAATGATTTTAAAACCATGAGGAATGTTCTATTATATCGAACGGAAATGTGTGTGATCAGTTAATTTACTGAAAGGTCACTCACAAATTAATTATAGCAGCAAGCATTAAAAAACAAATATGCTAAAAACAAACACAACAGGAATTCTGAACCAGCAAGATACAGCTATGCCTGGACTTATAATTATGATGCCACCCTCAAGCTCACTTTTTTATTTATTGCTTTCACAGACATGGAAACTTCTAAATTCTATGACCTGCTTTTCCATCTCACACAGATGAGACTCACTTTCTCTGAACTGGCTTTAACTGGTTCAGACCCTGACTCATCCTTCTCTTTCTGGTCAGTTGAGTGGTAATGCTGTGGCAAGGAAGATGCAACTACGTGGGTAAGGATGGCAAGAAAGGGAAATCAACAGCATCCCCACTTCAGTCTAACTTACACAGTCAGGGACTCACACATTTAGACATAGTTTGCCCCCCCCCCCAAAATCTTTATGATCAGAAGAGGGGAATGCCTCCAGCTCAGTCCTCTAGCCCAGTCTTGGCTATGTCCCATCTCCATCTCCCCCTTTACTCTCTCTAGGCTCTTGCAGTCCTGCAAGTGGAGGATGAGACTTTTCCACTGACTGACACTAGCAACACCCACACCCACACACCATGCTTTGGAGAATGAGGTTTCCCTATCAAGCAATGCTAGCTCAGTTTGGTATAGCACCACCACTTTTCTACTCATTTCCACTTCTGGCAGAGGTAACTGGGGTCCAGGCACATAAAATTCACCAGTTAACACCTTCTTTCTCATCAGCCTGGCCTTTCTAAACCTATGATTCAAAAATTCATAGTGTACTAAGAATTCAGATACAAATATACTGTACTGCTAATTTAGGGTCAGGTACATAAACCCAACAGCCAGGCCAACAGCCAGGCCAGATGTTTGTTTACACAGCACAAGGCAACAGTCCAGTATGTGGTGGGGTCCTTAAGAGTCAAATTTATCAGCAGAATAAAGATTAAGTAATTTTTCCATTACAAACTTCAAGAAATTTTCAGCCCTTCATGACTGTACAGTCACCTATTAAAAAAAGACTTAAAACCAAAGTCGAAGTGACAGCCACAATGGTGATTTGAGTACAGGCTCATATGGAAACGTACAGTGATAATTAATCCCTTGTGAGCAAAAGGTGGTTTAGTCCTATAACAAGATAATTGAAAACTGTCAATTCTGCTCTGATATTATTTTTGGATAGTGATCTAATGTTTAATTATATTCATTTGGTAGCTGACTGGCACTTTTTACAATATCTGCCTTCACCTGAAACCTCTTGAGATTCTTTTCTTATGTGAATGCATTAGAAGTCTAATTGAAAAATGTGCCTTTTAACAGAGTTTCACTTCATTGTTTGAGATTTAGAAATAAGATTGTGAGTGTGGACTATAATGTGCTGTCTCTGCTATATCAAAATCATTGATCTTGTTCGCTAGAAACACACAAATCAATAGAGCAAGTATAGATTGTAATAGACTAGAAATATAGAAGTATATATTTGATTCATGAGAGGAAATAAACAAATTCAGATTGCTCATTACTTTTTTTTGTAACAGAAATAATTTTAATGGCAGGGAGAACACATTCTTTAAATTGTTTACCAAGGACTGATTTCAATAGACGATTTTTCCCACAGAAATGTCACTTTTCTGCTGTTTTTACACAACAGGCTGTATTTCATGCTTCAGAATACCAAACTTTGGCAACAACACAGTTTCTGAAACACCAATAAGAAAAGGAATGAAAATATGGGAAAATAAATAATTACAAATAAAATAATAATATCTGTAAAGAAGCTGGCATGGTTCTGGAGCTTCTTATGAAGAATGAACAAAAATGCTAAAAGGTAAGGAAAACTGAAGCAACAGCTTGGGGGGAAAGAGTCTTATTTTACCTGTTTCTCTCTTTAAAGAGTCAAATGCAGATGAAAGAGGTCTCTGTCCAAAGCGAGGAGGCGCTAATGATAAGGGAGTTATTTCAGCATTTTAAGTGAGTTTTGAATAGTTTGGAAAATGTATAGAACCCTTAGTTTCTCTGTTTTTAACCAAAAAAGCTCACTGATCCTGATCACAAATATAATTTCCTTTACAAAACCTTGTAAAATATTCAAATACTGTGTCAATGTGGCATCTACTTCACTTTCAAAACTTCCCTTTTTTTCTTCAATTGTTTAATTTAAACATATGACCCAAGGAACTAAAAAACGTACAGGATCAACTTATTTTGCTAAGATACCAAAATTTCAAGCTATTATCATTCTACTTCTTTTGTTGACATCCATCATATACTGCTTCTCAATTCCATCACATTTTCCTATGTGCCTTCTCATCAAATGCATTTACATTGACTCATACATTAAAAAAAATCATTTAAATGTTACTAAGTGATGTTGACTGATAATACATAGAGGTACTAAAAGATAGTCCTACATATTTTATGACTATAAATATCAGATATTTGATACAATATGTGATCTTTTGTTAAATACATATTGCCTTCCTTCATAAACAAATATACACAGAGGAATAAATGAATAAAATGGAAAGTATTTAATCAGGAAATGTTTCATGAGAATTACAAACATTGTTGAGAGAGAGGTATTTTTTGGGGTTTTTTATCTTTGGGTGTGCTTTTTTTTGTGGTCCCATTTGTGGTCACATTTTGAGATTTCCTAGTGGAGGGGGAAATTGTTTATACTGAAGTAAAAGTTCCCAATGGTAAATACTCTCTTCTAGAAAAGTTAAGAAATGCTATTTTATCATTGTGTTCACACTATTTCCTTTTGTCTGTTGTTTCCCATTTGCAAGTATTTGAGGAGAGAGGTCCTTATACTATGTATACAGAGTGCTTGGACACAAACTGTGCCTCCTTTACAGGCAGTAACTTTACAGATGTACAGGGGCTAGGATAAGGTTATGAAGTTATTACATCATATGTTTTATATAAACCTGTTATACAGGATTTTCCCCAAACACAATAAAAAAAAATTCAGCAGCATTCCTATGTGACAAGACCTACTAAGCAGAAATGTTATGGTTTAGACAAGTTGTAAATCCGTAACTATAAGGAGTATACTTCCAACAGCTACAATATTATCATTTGATTTGATATTTTTTAATTAAATGGCTTCATGTTTCATTAAATACATTCACAAGTTCATTTAAGTGACTACAAATACCAAACTGTTAGTTCCTCACTTTGTAGTTCAACTGGTAGTTGAAACTACCAGTTTGTTCTGTCAGACTGACTTCTCAACTTTGGATAAGATAGGAAATAGCTGGAACTGCTCTTAAAACGTCTGAGATATCTGGGTCTACACGTGATGTCCAGCCAGCACTTTACTCTGCTTTGGTCTAAAGGAATAGTATCCTGGAGTAGTAAGGCGAGCTCAGTATTTCCCACTTTCAGCATCAGGTTTCATGTCTATAATCTACAATCAGGCAGTGCATGCAAACCCATTAGTAAGCATGTGATCAGCACAGTACAACCTTGTAATAACTCAAAACTTGAAATACTTGGCTAAATCTCACAGCAAGTATAAACTGGCATATTAAGCATTTTTGTCCTCCAGCTCTTTTTTTGTGACTTCTGACCATATTTTAAGTATTCACAATTCTTCAAACACTACCTCCTAAAACATAATTTATTAGAGCACTCTTTCACCAGAAAATCTGAGGCAGGGAGAGGTTATCCTCTGTAGCTGAGGAAACAAAAAGTAAAACTCCATAATGTGTCACAAAAAATACATTTATAATACCCACAAAGCTGGTCATGTCTTGTGGGGATCTGATGAACTTAAGAAAGAATACCAATATGGAAGCATTTGCAATCACTGATTCAGAAGGACAAGCTGAATTGACCTGCATCCATACAACGCACCAACACCAACACTTTAAAATAAACAAATAGTGGAAACTATAAAAGAAGAAACTGTTGATATATAAACAGTTTCCAGCAGACGGTGAATGTATTTGCTCTTGGAAATTCCCATGAGCTAGCTACAGAAAATTGCAGCCCTCCTGCCCAAGAAGACAGCGCAAAGATTTTATGGCCTCTCTTCAGTTCAATAAAAAGACATAACTGGTGTGTTTGAAAGGAATTTTGGTCAGGCACAGTTTAATTACACTGATATTATATATTTGTTCTGTCAGACTGACTTCTGGAAGAACTGAGGGTTGCGATCATTTCCTCAGGCTTGAAGGAAATGAATCAGATGAACATCTTTCACTGGAGCTACTGACCCCCTGTATGAATGCAGCCAGAAGCTGGACCAGATGCAGATGGCTAAGGCTGTTGAGGCAAAACTGAGCTAATGCCAGAAAATTGTGGAAATCAATCAGAACAGTAGGGGATTACTTCAATACTTTTGCTTGCCAGTACTAACAAAATCATTGTAATAAGAGTATGGAGCCTTGCTCAGAGGTAGAGCAATCAAGACACAGTGCTGTGGCTTCTATAAAGGCAAACTTAGTAGGAACACTGGCCAGGTGAAATCAATGCAGAGAATATTGGCTCTGTTACTAAACTGGTGAAACAGGTTTCTAACAGGACAGAAGGAAACCTTTCCCCTCCCTGGAGTAAATACATGGTTGGTCTTTTACGAAAACTCGTAAGTAAATTTTAAAGAGAAATCCCCAGAAAAAGCCTAAGTTTTAATCAAGTGATAAAAGTGTACACAACTGTACCAGGAAAGAACTAAACGGCCTTTCTTTTCATAGAAGATCACATCTAAGGGTCTCATTAATTCTTGAGACACTCCTATTCAAATGCATAGTCATAAGTTGTAAGCACTACCTTTTTGTCTCCTCTGTTCCTATTAAAGAAATACGTAAAAAAAGACAGTTCCAGTTATGTCGATTGCTCTGTTTACCAAAGACTCTCACATCAGGAACAGATTACTGTAACATAATCCAGCCTGACCACACCAGGCCAGCTAAAAGCTGAAGGCAGTGCAGAAAACAGCTGCTTGTTTAACTTTGCTATATGCTGGCAAAATAATCAAGCTTGCCTGTAGATTGGCCCCTAGCTATATATTGTTTCTCAGATGGCATTTACTATTTCAAGCTCTACACAGGTCACCATTTGTTTACCAGCAAACATCCAGCTAACACTCTACTTAATAATTTTTAAAGAAAAAGCATAAATGATCAGGTGTTATCTATGAAAAAGCCTTGATTCCAGAGCTCACTCCTCAGCAGGAGGCACGGCCTGCCAACTTTACAAGATCAAGTCTGCATTTTTTTCTCCTCACATGGGAGGGAATGCTGGCTGCAGGGCTTATTATGAAAATTGGTTAAACATCAAGGGCGAATGTCAAGATTTTCCTTGGGATGTGACATGAAGATGTAGCATACTTTTCAAAAAGTGTCTACAATTTTTGTCTGTTGGATTTTAAAAAGATAATCTCATATATTCCTCACTGAAGTTTCCTTCTCACCTTTTAAAGAAACATTACCATTTCTACCACATCAAAAATCTACTTTTCAAAATCACCTGTATAAAATGACTGCACAGACATAGATTTATGATAACACAAAAAATTTTCTCAGACAATTTGATTATCAGGAAAAACATCAAAAGATTACTTATCTCCGAAACCTCAGCATAAATTTTGTCACCAAGCCACAAGAAAAATGAGGATACTGGTTTTTTGAACTTGCTCTATCTCCCTCTGACAGTCTTGAGTCTATCAAGAAATTCTGCATATTTACTTCCTTCTATGAGGCCAAGATTTGCAAGTTTTAAATAAGCTTTTGTATAATGATCCTTTATCAGTCAGTTTTGTGATTTCCTAATACAAAAGGCTCACATTTGCACAAATCGAAGACTTGCTACCACAATAACTGGAAAATAAGTTACTTAAACAGCATTTTAGCCATTTTCACTTACTGGAAGTGAAAATTTGACTTCATTCCAAATAAAACATTGTAGAGACAACATCTTTATCTAGTCATGCAAGTAAATAGAAAGTTAGTCCTGTCTGAAGGGGTACAGTGAAATTGTGCATGGAGAAACATCTTTTTAATAAAATGTTAATGTCATTGTAAACCCAATATCCAGATCAAGACCATCGATAGTATTTCTATGACTATAAACCCCACAGAAATGTTAGTTTGAAACTCTCCACTCTATGAGACCACCATCTTCCTACTCTTTCCACAGACATATATGACCCAATGGGGAAAAAGCTGGGCACAAGTACACACACACACTCCCCATCTTTGCTTGTCATCAGTAGTCACTCCCCCCACCAGTACCTCAACTAAAACCTTTAAATCCTAGAGAACAGCTTAAGAAGGAATGTATCCCAGTCACCTCTGCTGTGGCACACATGACATTTTGGTAAAGAATTGTCAAGAAAGCACAATGGTCCCAAATCTTTCTGAGGAAGCTATTAAGTTCAAACTTCAGCTTCAGAGTGAGTAGCATACAGCTTCTGACCTCTATGTCCTTTTTAAAGTGTTGTGGTTTTAGTAGTAGG
>VYZT01008500.1:1295-35356 GCA_013400735.1 Pomatostomus ruficeps
CCCTTATACTTTCATTTATGTATATATGTATGATGCAGTCTTCTATAAGTGTTTAAGGACTAATTCAAATTTCATCATATCGCTAAAAAAAGCCCCAAAACAGGCTGCAGGAGGACATTCACCAAGTACAGCCAGGTCACATGGATATCAGAATGACACTGTTGATTTCTGTAAACCAGAAGGTGCTCAGGTCGTTCATTTCTACAGATAACTTGCTGACTGTTCATTGCCAGAGGTATTTTTACTTTTTCCTTTGGGAAAAACTAGCCCATATTATATGGTTAAAATTCAAAACTAAGTAGTAGCTAAGAAATAAATTATCAGCCTGAAAGATACCACTACTGCAGTCATGGTTTGTGTTTTGTTCCACAACTTTTATAATTTTTCCTTTCTCTTTTTTTTTTTTAGATTTTCAAAATAATTCCAGTACTAAGCAACTGTGTTACTTGTGTGAGTGACCCAGAAATTTTCAAGAATCATAATATAATTCAGAATACAACACAGACCCATCCATATCCCATAAAAATGCTGAGATGCTGAAAAGGTGTTGTTTGTCATTTATGGGAGGTGGTGGAAATACACAGAAAGAGAGAGGAAACAACAATTTAAACATATCATAACACAGCTGCTGGGCTATTTTTTAGCTCAACTTAGGTTTTCTTTTTTCCTATGTTTTGATATTCCAAGTACATGGGAACAAGGGGAAAATGTATTTCTGGGTCACCCATTTACCATCAGTTACTTAAATATTATTGAATAAATCCATTTTAAGCAGCTGCAATATTTGCAGTTTTGGCCTCCTACTGTGTTAATTCTCTGATGAATTAACAAAAAACAATAATTAAATAATGTGATTAATGTTTCTCTCCTAATCCTTTGATTTACACTCCTTCCAGAAATAGTTGGGAAAAATCCCAATAGTGAATACAACAATGAATTACATTTCATTTGATTTTAAGGACATGTGCCAATTTGACTAGCCAGGGATAACAGAATCATATTAAATATGCTGTTAAGAAAGTAACGCAGCTTACAGCCCCACAACTTAGTTCCATTAAAGGAAATGAGGAGTAAGCCAAGATGTTTTTAAATGCTATAACAAATGAATAAACAAGCTGGGAACTTAAAAATCAAATGAATTAAGCACCAGAGTATTCAGAATACTAACTACAGCCACCATGCTTTATGAGTCAATGATTCATTTTAAGAACTGTTTGAAAATTACACGCACATATGCTTTTTAATTTAGATTTTTATTAACTCACTATTAGGAGTATGTTGCAGACCAATACAGGAATCAAATTATTTACCATAAAACTTATAAAACAAAAAATTATTAGCATAATTTCAAAAAAGAAAAAAAAAGGGGGATGTGTTACATCTGCACATAATTATATCACTCTGTGTTTCTAGCTCTGGCATAAATGCCACTTTACATTTTAGCCACACCAGCAGTTCCTCTCTCACAAACCAATTCACAGAACATTATCTCAAAGAAGGCCAGAAGGAATAAAATGGTGTGGATGGGGAAGAAGGAGGAGAAATTTCATATTTCTTACTTGTTTTCAAGACTTGATCAAATGAAAGAAAGTGTTTCTGTGAGTGACAGTGAGCCCCAGACACAGCGGCTCTGTGAGGCAGGGAGAAGGTCACATTTACATGCGGGGTTACTCTGATCATTCCGGATGGCTGGAGCACTCTTTTCACAGAGCACTGTGTGTTTAGAGGACAGCACACTGGGAACTTTGTATGGTAAGTTGTGTTACAGGCCTCAAGAAATTCCCAGGCGCTTCTGAAACAGTGTTCAATTATCCTGGCAGCAGAAATCTAACTCAATCAACTGCAGCTTGGATTAGCCATAGAAGGGTATTGTTCTTTTATGGAGAACACAAGGCAAATACTCAAGATGTTCTCTACTGAGGCTACTCATATTACATAACATGCTGGAGTTTTATGTCACTTATCTCTAAAAGTGGCCTTAAAATAATTCTGTACAACGAAACAGTTAATTTGTGCTGTCTTCCCTTCCACAGATAACTATCTTTACCAAACCCACTGACTTCCTTGACATGTAATACATAACACATTCAAGCAATGCGCCTTGCACACAGAGCTCAGAACTGTACGACAAAACACAGAGAGGGGTCCCTGGAGGCCATTTGGAAGCACCCTATCCAACACATGTCCAGCCAAAGCAGGCTGCTCAAGTCCTTGGCCAGGTGAGCTTTGAGCATTTTCCATTATGCAGATTCCACATAGCTCCTGGACACTTGTTCCCATACAGTGAAGCCATATGGTGAAGTCATCCCTAGGCTGAAAATGTTTTTTCAAGAATCTAGGAGTTTTTTGTATTCCAGCTTGTGCCTGTTGCCTACTGCATGATCACTCTGCACCTTGGAGAAGAGGCTGGGCCCATCTCATGAGCAAACACATCGGAGATATGAACCCGGTACACCCAAAGGGGGAACTGTTTTGATGCATCCAAATTTTAGGTCTCAAACAGATACTGGAAGTAGGCTCCAAATGTATTTCCTGAATAAGAGCAATGAACTTTCTGCCACAGGGAATGTGGACAAACCCACAGATGCAGCTGACAGAGCAGCTACCCTTCCTGTTTTTCTGTAACTAGCCACCATCACTTGCCTACAACTGTCTCAGCAGGTGCTACAGAAGGTACGTGATTCTCATGAAGCAAGCTAATTTTTTTTAAAATCTATTTTGGCAAGAGTTTCGTTTTGTTCTATAATGTCTCCTTGACCAGTGTTATTTTCTCACACAGAAAGATCAGTCTGCATAGTGAAATTTACATGAATTTGATGTAAACATTATTGAAGTATTGTATAATCTTTCAGAGAAGTGTTAATAACAGCCCACATATGCTTCAGACATAAAGTCATTTCCTAACTTCTTCAATAAGACAGACAGGAGGAGAAGAGGCATTAACCTTTAAACAGGTTTTTACTGGAAGTGCAAAAAACGTCATTGAAAAGGTACTTTTTTTCTATTCAATACAAGCTTTTCATTGAACTGTCCACAAGAGTGTCACCAATCTGGAGTGACTTGGTGAGATATAGCTGTGTCACACTTTAACTCTTCCTGATCAGGAAGAAAAGAGCCTTTCTTTCAAAATTCAAAGCTGAAAGTTTTTGTAGAGAATATTTAAGATAATTAGCATAAAACTCCAAGCACAAAGCCAGAAACTAACACCTTTAAATAAAACAAACAAAACACTAACAAAATTCTAATAATTACTTTCTATATATATCAAGTACAGGAAAAATTAAAAATGGCAATTCCCTCTTCCCAGTATAGGTTTTCAGAGGAAAGTGGAGAAGAATGTACAAAACGAAGCTGGAAAAAAATATTAACTCCTAAGATAAGAGGAATATAAATGTTCCTGTTGGGCAGTAGTTGAATCATATGGGTTCATTTCTTCAACCTGCCATCTTATACCTGGGATGCCTAAAGCTGACTGTATGCTTAAAACCACAAAATGGTCGTACAAGGTTTTAAGAATGTGTTCCTTCAACAGTATCCCACCTGTGGGCATTGGGTTATGGTTAGGAATGTCATAATTCCGTAATTTATTTTTGCAACAGCAATCTAAAAATATCACATCTGAAATGAAAAGCCTCATTACATCAATAATCAGATCTATTTAAGTAACTGTCCTCATGATTTAAAAAAGATGATTTCTCAGCCTCTTAGTTTGCAAAGCTGCTTTGACTGTGCAAGCAAATGGAGCTCAGAACTCAAAATTTCTTACATAATTTTCTTTACCTGAGAATTTATTTCTGTGTGCTAAATACACTATTTCTAAAGAATGTGAAATCTACCACCAAAAGTAAAATAATATACCCCATATTTCTACATATACTATATATGACATACACTTTTTGAACTATTTATTATGAGAAATAATTAATTCAATGAAACCAGTCTCCTAACCCAGAATGAGGGATTAACGGTAAGTGCACAGCAAGTTCTACTAGACCAATACAATTATTATTGGTAAAAACAAATTTTTAAATTAGAATGTATTATATATTAAGAGGAAAGTTTTAAAAAAGAGGTCATAATTATTTTTTTAAGATTTCAGTAGAGAAGTCATGTTTTTCACATTAATCTCAAGCTTGTTTTTATCAGCTTCCTTTGTTTATTTCAAGGAAGCAATAGTTACCTAGGTATTTCAAGCTATGAAAAATGCAGAGAAAGAAAGCCAGTGAATATCAAGCAGTTTTATGTGAATCAGTCACTAAAACAGATTGCTCCTCTAGAATTTCTTTCTACTGTAAACTCCAAACCCTACTGTAAACTTCTGTAAATAAGAAAATTAATATACTCTTAAAATGAATTCCCATGTAGAAACTTATTTAAGTCTGAATCCCAATACATTTCAACATGCTTTTGTTAAAATTTCCCTAATATGACCTAGCTATTTTAAATACTGCATAGAAACGCCTTTTTAAATGCATTGATGACACACACTTATCAAGCAGTGCCTATTTTTTATTAGACCAGCTCTGTCAGATAAGAGAATGCTAACAGTCACTTCAACCAAAGGCCCTCAGTTCTTACTTTGACTCAGGCATGCTTACAGGAAGAGTAACAGGTTATTTTCCATGAAAGGAATAAGGGACACAAAATATAAATGAATGCATCAGAGTAAACAATGAACAAAAAGAGAAAAACATGCTTATTTAACTCTATATGTATGCATGTGGATAAATACACAGTGTTTATACGGTCTCCATACAGATGGTCTCTCCCTCTGTGGCTTAAGGCTTATTCAGGTTAAGATATATATTAGGTGAGTAACAAACACAGCCATAACACTGGCTTAACATGGACATCAGTTGAGGAATACCAGAAATGGTATCAGCAGCTAGTTACTATGCTTGTCACACAACATCTTTTGGGTACTCAGTTCTTCAAAGAAACAAGTTTATCAGTATCTGGATTCTCATCAGCTTTTCTTAGTATCATTTTTATTTAAAATCCCCTCCCATTCTGTATATTTCAACCACAAATAATGTTCAGATTCAACAGGGTATAAAGCTGACAGATGGCAGACTAATTTAAAAGGAAAACTACCACGTATTTTTCTGTAAAACAACCTCTCATGGGCTAAGTCCTCAAAACACTTCATCAGGCCATATGCTTAAGTGAACACTACTTGTTCATCCAACACAATAATGACTTTTTGTTAAAAGTAAGAATCACCACTTAGCGAATCTGCTGATCTGAAGTATCCTGCATTTGCTGACCTTCAATAGTTTGAGTGAGACTTTAGAAAAGGGATGAGGGCTGATTTCCCATTTAAACTGTGTCCATTTCCCTGAGACTATTGGAATTGTTACTCTAAAGCTGCTGCCACAATATTTTGCTAGGTAATTATTACTTATTGCTACGTAATGGACCCCACATACACATATATACACAGAAAATATGCAAATGGTACGTAAGTACTGTATGGACTCAGAATCACACAATTCCAGGACCATTCCATCACATGATGGATGGTTAGAACATGGCGTTAATAATGCCAAGGTTGCGGGTTTGATCCCCATAAGGGTCATTCACTTAAGAGCTGGACTCATGCTCCTTGTGGGTCCCCTCCAACTCAGAATATTCTGTGATTCCATGACTGAGGTTGGAAGCAACCTCTGAAGGTCACCTGGGCAAATGCCCTGCTCATGCAGGGATACCTACAGTCCAGGATAAGATACAGACAGTGTTTGAGTATCTTCAAGGAAGGAGACTCCACCACCTCTCTGGGTAACCGGCAACAGTGCTCAGTCACCCTCATGGTGAAAAAGTGTTCCCTGATACTCAGAGGGAACCTCCTATCTTTCAGTGTGTGTTATTGCCTCTGGTTCTGCCATTGGGCACCACTAAAAAGTGCCTGTCTCTTTGCATTCTCCCTTCAGGTATTTACTTACATTAATGTTTCCCTGAGCCTTCTCTTCTCCAAGCTAGGCAGTCCCAGTTCTCTTTGCCTTTCCTCAAATGCGATATGCTGATGTCCCTTAATTATCTCAATGTCCCTTTGCTGGACTTTCTCCAGTAGCTCAATATGTCTTGTACTGGGAAGTGCAGAACTACACCCAGTATTTTCCAGGTATGGTCTCAGCAGTGCTGAGTAGAGGGGCAGGATCAATTCCCTCAATCTGCTGGCAACACTCCTCCTCATCAGCCACCTTTGCTGCAATGGCACATTGCTGGCTCACGGTCAACTTGGTGTCCAACAGCCATTGTAATTACCTTTTTTTCTGACCACAGGAAATCAATTGGGTTTTCTTTCCTGTTCAAAAGTGTGCAGCTAGACTCACTGGTGCAGAGACAGATGGCACTGTAATGGAACTTCTAAATTTAAAGGTCTGAATGACAAATGTGCAAAAAATACAGACAAAACTTATTGCTAAGTGACCATTAGAAAACCTAGGATTAGAATATAAAACACTCCATTAGGAAGTGTCTCAGTCACCCCAATACTGATATAAACACATTTCTTCAGTTAAGTCAAAGACAAATTGCCTTCTCTACAAATGTCTGCAGTCAAATTACAGAGGAGCACCTGAATGAGAGTTAATATGCTTATAACACACACTTGTTTGGGAAAAAAATCCAAGTTGTCTCTGCCTAAGCAGTCTACCCTTCTCTTCTTCTATTTAAAAACAAAATTATGTGTATTTATCTATTAGTTAGACTACCATGACATACTGGAATGAGTGATTTTACATTGCTCTAACCATCACAGCACATGACCTGAATGAAAGCATCTCTAATACAGTAATACAATCAGTTCAGAAATGGATGCCAAGATATTGCCAAGAATCTAGATAAACTGACAAGCAGCTGAGTGCTACAAACATCATTTTACTGATAACTTGGAAGATTCAGCACCCGGACATTATATAAGAATTCCCTAGGGAAACCAGACTGGAGCAAGTGTGTCAAGGTGACAAAGTATCACTGCCACACAGTCCACTGAATTATATATTTCTGGAAAAGAAAAAGGACAGGCTGCCTGTCAGATGAACAAGCAAAAAAGAATCTCAAACTTTGTGATTCAGCACAGAGAAAATGGCTCAGGTGATATTTTTTTTGTCCTTTTGTTTTTGTTTTCTTTTAGACATTGCAGTGGTTTTGATTATATTTCTAGTCTTTGCCAATTGATTCCAGCTGCTTCTAGTGAGTTGTAGGTAAGATTCATTATTGAATAGAGAAAATTGATAAATAAAATAGGAAATATGTCTAAAGACTGAGGACTGAAAATCTCATTCATCCATAAACACTGACTCTGGGGTTTATGTTCTGGGTCTGCAGATCTTGAAGGTGTGGCTAAAAGCACCTATTTCATAGCCTTCAAAGGTTTGTAAGTTCTAGTCTTAACCAGCAGAACAGTGTGAGAAAAGACACTAAAAATTCTATTTTCTCCATTGACCTCTCATCTGCAGAAAAAACACATGAATACGTTTAAAGCCATAGAGAACAGCCTCCTCATTGACAACAAAGAGAATTTAACAGGTAGTTCTTCTACTGGATATCAAGATGATGGATTAAAACGGGAAAGAAACAATTACTCTGTCTAGAAATACTGTTATTATAAGCTCAACTAGGTCATATTTTAACTTTGTTACCAGAAGAAATAAGAAGAAAATCTCACAAAATCAAGTGACAATTGTCCTTTTGAGCTAGTTCACATAGATATCCAGTACCTTGCACATAGACGAAAAGCAAAGATGTCGCTCATGACACTCAAAATGCTTTTCTCAATCAGATGTTCTTGTGCTTAGCAGTGGTAGTGCTGCAGGCTTCCAGCCAAGGTTCTCTTCATGTTTTCCTACTTCCCCTATAAACTAAAAAATTTTTTCTCCCTTCTTCGGTTACCTTCCTGACTCCCTTCCTTGAAGAAAAGGAACACAGTTCAGGTAGGCTGATCTAGACTAGTAAGAATCTTTCCTTCCAAATATTCTGTGGTTATGAAACATTACTACTAAGCCCAAAGAGCATGTATGGAACATAAGCATTTAAACATGCCAGGTTTCTACAGAGAGAGATGTGCAGAAATACATACACATATGCACATACGCATTAGTTTATGTGATAGAACTGCACAGAGGACGAAGAACAGCAGGAACAGCAAGGGCAGGTGAGGGAGCCTGAAACACCTTGGCCACTGCTACTAGACACACCACAGCAGTCATCAGGCTACCAGAAGCTCATTCCTGTGCTGCCTGATGGTGCAGGATGAGCCTCAGCAGCCCTATGAGGCCCTGGCGCAGCCACTCCTGGTGCCATAAGCCCAGACCCACACAGATATGCCAAAAGGAGAGGCTCCATGGGTCAGGGCATCCTGTGGGAATGTGAGACACAACAGCCTGTGGGGTGTGCACAGGGGCCATCTCTTCTTGGCTATTCCTGCATCAGTCTGTGTAGTCTGTCCTGTCTCCTCCAATTAAACTCCATTTCTGACAGTTTTTCTGGGCAAGGGCTTACTATTGTGCACACACGTGCATGGAGGTCTCAGTGTCAGTCCTGCCATGGGACCAGGCATCCCATGTGCCCACAGAGCAGAACCTGCACTGAGGATGGGTGTGCAAGTGAGGGTGTGAGGACTAGCAAAGAGCCTGCTGGAGTAGCAGGCAAGTAGGTGAGGTTTCCTGGAAGCCAGGTATGATCCTATGGGCAACAGCAGTCAGTCCTGGCTCTTGGAGGGACAGGGTAGGGACAGGGTAGGCACAGGGTAGCCTTGGCTAGCTGCTGTAAAGACTGTGGCATCTGGGGCTGTTCAGGAGATCTGTCTGTGCGTGCACAGAAATGCACAGAATGTGGAATGACGGAAGCATAAAACTGGGATCCAGGGACAACTGAGTACCTAAATCCAGCTGCTGGAAGGATCCTTGTTGCAGGGTGAATATTGGGTAGATTTGTCTTGTCGGTCTATGCATGAAAGTGACATAACAGATGACCCCACAAGATCAACACAAGTATAGGTTTGAAAACACAGATTTAAATTATCTGAAATTCCTAGGCTTATTCATAGCTGCAAAAGTTAATGGAAGTTGTCTGCACCATGAACATGTGTACTTGTTGAAATTACAGCATTTTAAACATTTGCCAATTAAGGTGATTTTGGTTTGTGTTTTCCACACCAAACAAACAAACAAAACTCACCCAAGAAAGTCAAAAGAAGAAACTGTGTGGAAGACTCATAGATGAAGGCTTTGCAAATAAAATGAGAGCCATGGTCAACTGAAATAATACTAAGCCCTTTGCTGTATTTATAAAGAAATGCAAAAAGATGGTTGGCTTGCTTGGATTTGTCAGGCAACACAAACTTTTAATATCTCTAGTCATTCAGACCTTCAACTAAGATTTATTAACCTGTCAAACAAAAGCAATTTTACAACATATACAACTGCAGTTCATTTCAGAACATTTATTGCTCTGTAAACAGAAAATCCAGATTTTTCTTAAACAATATGTTCCTTTTCTTTGTCTTGAAGCAAGAAGGAAGGCATGGTAGTAAGAGAAATTCTAAGTGAAAAAGAAAGAGAATTTACAAACTTATTTGCACAAATATATAAAAAGAATAAAGTTAGAAATTAAAACAGACTTTTACGGTGCCTATCTCAACTGAAAAAAACCATCCCCCACCTTTGGGCAATATGTATGAGAGAGGAAGGGGAAACAGAAGAGGGGCACAGCTCCATGTTTACTTTGCATATCTTCTGCTATGCAACTCAGCTCAAAAGGCTCTGAGAGATGTTTAGAAAGGAGGGGGTTTATTAGGAGACTGAAACAGAAGGAGCATGATACCTGCCTGGAACATGGTCAGGTTATCCAGTCTTCCTTTATGGAGAGAAACGTGATGCTAGGGAATGGATATTGCTGCCTGGGGATAGAGCCTCATCTAACACCAGCCTGACAAAGGGGAGGAGCCAGAGCTCTGTGTCCCCAGTTCAAACAGTAGCAAGGCTGAGCACTTATCTCCCAGCAGGCCCTAGCACACAAACACACACGTAAATAAATATATATATCTATTTACACAAGGCTAGATGTACAGATCAATGCAGTTATACTCAGCAGTCCCAAGGACCCACAGGGTTGTTCAGCTACCTCTTCTCTAGTGCTCACATGCTTGCACTCAGCCTGGCCACTGGCTCTGCAGATGCCTGGGCTGTGCTCCTCTGACCTGCAGTCCCGGGCTGGGCACTGGCTCCTCATTTTGTCCAGTTGCCAGCACCCAGACCCGTGCTCACTCCAGCTGCTGGCACTATGGACACATGGGTCTCCGCCCAGCTCTAGTTCTGGTTGCTGGCCACATGCACACAGACCACAGACCAGATGCCCTTCAGCCAGGAAGAATTAGAAGTGGAATTTGCTAATACAGGACACATTGCACTGGTAAGGAGCTGTGCATAGCCAGACAAATGTGTCACCTATTTACACATTCAATGTTTTTTATCCTCTTATCCCTCTATTTCCCTGTAATAAATCTTGATCAAACCCCAAATTCTCTTCCTCTGCATTCCATACTGCGTGCCACACTCTAGGCAGCATATCCCCTCAGTCCAAAAAGATTTATCCAGCACTGATTCACCTTGACAGAGCTTCTGGGACAGCCCTGGGAGGGCCCAAACAGACTGTCCTTCCCTCTGAGTCCTTAATCTGGGCTCCTATCTACCTTTGGGACTCTGTGATACCCTGGCCATATGGAGATGGGCACCTGACGGGGTCGTGACTTCTGCGACAGGTGTGGGAGCCATTGGGAAGGTGTGATTTGGGATTCCCCACCTGCTGTCATGTCTCCCAGCTCTTTTGTGGGTCTGCAAACAAGCTTTTAATATAAACCCCAACATCTGCATCCAGTAGCAGATCTTCCCTAGGATCTATCCAATTCTATGCAAGTTTATGCATCACATGCTGCTTGATTCCTGACATGCAAGACCAGGAACCCAAGTAGTTTCTTTCACAGGTCTTTATAACCAGGGCCTGATAAGCCATACACTACGCTAAATATAGAAATCAATAGAAGAAAAAGTGATGATGAAATCAGACATCCTATTTTTCCTTTCTTCTCAATGCTGCTATTATTCCAATGTTCAGTTTGATCCTAAAGCAATACACCACAGCATGTCACAAGCATTATTATGTCTTTATACTGCTGAGTAACTGAAATCCTTTTATTAAAATACAGCATTCTGTGATGGATTTCTTCATTCTTGGACTGACATTGAGCCTCAAGCTCTTACTAGTAATCACTTTACACAAGGCCAGATCACATACTCAACTCAGACAGAGAAGCTAAGGACTCAATTCACAGATTTTTAAAAATGGTGTGAAAGCTGGTGAGACTGAATTGTTCTAGCAAAGAATAGATACTTTTCAAAATTTCTGAGAAAAACTACACTGAAGGCCTTTTCTAAGTACTCAACTTATGGAACATTTTATTCACCATTCATTAGGACTGTATTATTTAAACAAAATCAGAGAAACAAAAAAGTTACTCCACTAAATATTAATCAGCTTAAAGAAAATTAAGGTTGTCATTTACTAATATCAGCTGTAAAGAGGAGCTGTAAATATGAAGGTATCACTAAAACAGTCTTCCACCAGTCTACTCAAAGTCAACAATCATCTTTCAAGCATACTTGCTCTTCAACTGATTGCTAGGATGACAAGAAAAAAAAATCTAATGACAGGAGAAAGGGACAGTTATAAATTGTCCAAATGCTTTAGAATTACTAGTTAACGCAATACTAGAATAGAAGATGAAACTCTGACATCAGAGTTTCTAAAGAAAACTTCTTTACTTTGAGAGACATGCCAAAGTGCACATTTGCAGCTGACTCTTCTTTCCACTATCTTCGTGAGATTTTAAATTTAGACGTAGCATCCTAAATGTTTGAAGAGTTTTTGCTGTAATGTTAGCCCTGTCACATCATCTACCAATCCTCTTGAGACAAAATGCTTAGCCTCAAAAAAGTAAATGCTTTTACTATTTCAGTATATACATCATTAACTTATTGACTATTTCCTCACTCTTCATCTACACTCCCTAAAAAATGCTTGAGAAAACCGTAAGGACAAATGGGCTACTGCACACTATTAACTCTTTGTAATTTATAATGAAGGTATATAGATTACTTAATGCAGTTACCAATTCAAGTTTTCATTTTCACCTTCAAGCCCTATATCATCTTACCCACAATTACTTATGTCGTGCTTTTATTTCCTTCTACTCCCTAGACATCTTCTATCCTTTCACTTAATTGCATTCTTTATCTCTTTCTCCCACTTTCAGCTGTATGTCTTATATCATGCTGACCTCTGTGCCTTGTACAATCTTCATGCCTACATTCTTCATCCTTCACCAGCAGTATATTTAAAAATACACACTTTCAGGAATCATTGGTACATGCTCTTCTTCCTTTCCTTCTTATTGCTGGGCTATTAACTAAAATTTGTCTCACATAAATTGCTTTTGCTCCTTGTTGGACCAGGGCAGCAGAGAACACAGCTGAAAGCAGAGCTGTCTGATTTAGTTCTTATTTCTATCAGGAATGACCTCTGTTAACTCTAACTCTGAGGAGAGCTAAGGGACAATACTTGCTTGCCATCTAAAATAAGAAGTTGGAATCCTATTCATGAAAAAAGACATGATGTTCATTAAATAAATGCCAATCAGTGTGTGTATAGTGGTTAGTTTCTACAAGCTACGTCTGTACTTCTTATTTAGATGTTTACATATATTTCATAGTGCTCCAACAGTTGTCCAGAGGAGGGTCAATCCCTGTGATCCAGTATACATGAATATGATGCTTTTTATCCCCTCATGGTTTAATGTACTTAAATGTTAATATGATGACCACACTGCGCAGTACACAAACATCAGGAAACCAGGAAAGCAGTCCCAGATGCAGTAATGGCCATAGTATGGTAGAGCCATAGCATTATTCCTGACTTCTAGAACACCTCACTACAGGAATTCCACCTTCCCAAACTTCAAACAACTACTCTACACAATACAACTCTTCATGGAATTACCATACGACCATTGTACTAGTTATTACTATAATTGCAAAAATATTATCTTCTGAGGAACATCTTAAAATAACTGCAAATATTTTTTGCTGAAATTGAAGAAAAAAAAATCTTCTCAATGAAAATTTTTGGCCTGGAAATTTAAAAACTCACAAATGATATCAGTCTTCAAATGATGTATCATAGCTAATCTAAAGACTGCAAATGCATTCTACCTCAGATACACCATCATTCTTTGTAAAATGGAAGGTTCTGTTTTAATTTTCTTGGGATAACTGCATTTTTGAAAGTGAAAAGCAGTAAGATAAGTTACATACTATTATGCTTTTTGCCCAGGGCACTTTTTTGAATCAGTAATATTTTGAGTCTGTAATAGTTTTGAAGTTCAGGACAATAGGCAACTTCTAATGTCTCCAGTCTGAACTACAGGATGCAATAATATGTTCTGGAGACAAACTGAAGAGATCACTGTAAGCAGGTTCAGGAGAAAGAGGACAATTTTCTGATGGGGGAAAACACAGATATTTCCAGCAATGGATGAAATCTCATCAACTAGTCTTTGCTAGTCAGCAAAACTTTGAGGCTTTGAAGCAACTAACCTATGAAGTGAAGAAGTTACCAACATCAAAAGCAATTTCCATCACCATGTCACTATCTTAGAAAATAGTTGCAGTTGCATTTTAAAATAATTCTGGTGCTATTCAGGGAAGTATTGACTAGTAATCCTTATCTCTGTACTTGGTAAAATCTGATGATGAACACAAAGTTTTGTAGGTCATCTGGGATAACATCTGTAAGAACTTTGGAATGACAATGTAATCTACTGGGCAGTCAAGTGTCAAATGAAATAAAATGGTCAAGAAATGTGGCAGTTCACATTAGCTGGAAGAAAATAAATGACATATACATTTTCTAACATTTGGTTTAATTAGTGGATATCACTGTAAACAGCTCACTGAAAAATCAGAACTTGAGTGATCAGCTCAGTGAAAACTTAGAGCTTGGGTGACATTGTTTATATTCATAGACATATATAAAATAGTCTTATCTGGAATGATCTATGTACTATATCCCACAGACATTATTCTATGTTAAAATGTTTTTCATAGGAAGGGTCTGAAGAAATGGAATCAGAATGCTTATGAAGAGAAAAAACCCCAACCAACCATATCACTGCTCCCACCCCCACAAAAAATCCCAAACAGAACCCTTTCATGGGTGAGGTTTTGAACATACTCTAATGAGCTTTATTTATGGAGCAAAAAATAAAAAGGGGTGTGACAAGCAGCATTTACAATACTGAGTGCAGATCAATTACTTCTTATCTTTCTCACTCATAACATATAAAAAGCTGACATTGGAATATATGCAGCATATACAGAATTCATTGTCCCAGGCACACATCAGTATCAAGAAAAAACACAGATCCTGTGAAAGGGTTACTATAGTGTATTTTTTGTCTGTTTTTGTTTAAAAACAACTTGATATGGGAGAAACAGAATTTAAGTGGATAAATTAACCCTCTCTAGCTAAAACGTGATTATTAAGCTGTGATTATTAGCTGTCATCAGAGATGGTACTAAATAAGCTGAACGCTGAATCTGAGTATAAACAGCAATTCCTATATTCAGTATCATTTAGACAAAAATGAAAAGCTTTTTTTTAATGAAATAGGAGGGCAGCATTTCTACCACCACTTGGAACTGTATTCTACTTTAAATCAGAATCACTTCATTCTTACTGAAGTTTAACTTGAACCATATGCTTCTTGGCTTTGAATTACGCTATTATTCTAAGATAAAAAGATGCTGAAATGGAAATGTTAAGCATCCTTTTTTAGCAGACAAGTCTTCATGTGTTCAGTTCTTTTGTATAATACAAGGCTTTTTTTCCATATAATACCTATATACCTTCTATCACAATAATAATTAAAAAAATCTCCAGTACTGTTTTATGGAGTACACGTTGTAATCACCTTCTAAGTGCACTTATTTTGTGATGCAGCAATTAGTCTGAGCAAAAAGCTTTGCCCTGTTTAGACTATAAATAATTTACCAGTGTTAATTGATGGTTCTATATGTAGGTTTTCTGCAACCATGCCAAAAAGACAGACTCTCAGAAATTCTTTATCACACAACAGAATAAGAAGAACCCTATATCATGTAATACCAGCTCTCTGAAAATTGCCTACAACCACATCTCCACAAAGAACAAGTAATTTAAACAAACAAACAGCAAAAGAATAAACTCACCATTCCCTAGCCTTAGTGCATTAAAACAACACATAGCTGACTGTAGTCTTTCAAAGGTTTCCAGAGGTTTCCCCATGACAATAATTTACAAAGAAGGAACCAAAAGATATTGCCAACAATGCAATTTCTTCTTTCAGTCTTCATTCTTTGTCCTGAAACTGATGAAAACTATTGTTATAACAAGCTCTGGGTGATTACAAAGGTAACTCCAGACACAGAGAGGATCAGTGCACTAGATCTTATTGAAAGAGGATTTATTCATGCTTGCTATAACTCAAAAGACATTAAAAACATTTTTTGTGAAAATTCTTGTTAATTAATTATTCAACGACTCCTGTTTGGCATCTCTAAGAAAATGCTCAAGGTCTTGAAAGAAAGAAAAGATAACTCAGTGAGCAAGTTATCATAAAACAAGGATTTCCCCCCTCTTTTTTACTACTTACCATGCGTAATTAATATGGGATAATACCCATAATGAATTCCCTAAAACAATTAGCAATGCATCTCCAGTAACCTGCTAATCAGAATATAATGCTTTTTGAATTTGGAGGTGTACCAGTCTCTTTGTGCTTACACACTCACCTCATGCAGAAGCAATGAAGGCTGGAGAGCATAATTTATTACTCTGCATCACATTTCATCAAGTCCCTTAGCAGCTACTTGATACATTATCAAGACAAATGCAAGGAAAAAAAATTTATTTCTCCACCCCACCAAGCAGAGTACCCCAAAGACTAAGAACTAATTATAATCCTTCTTTCCTCTTCCAATCATTAAGATACCTTAAGTGAAAGCAAATCTTGACCAGGTTACTTTTTGTATGGAATTTCAATGACTTTTTTCATCTCCGTAAGACAAATACATCCATAAATAAACATGCACTGCAGTAACAAGGGCAATGTCTGGAACACTTAAAAGTTAAATTACTTGCAAGACTTGCAACATCTCATTTTTCTTCCACAAATATATAATAAAGACTACCAGCATGAGGAGGGGTAGATTGGGAGAGTGGCTGTGTGCATGTGTGAACACACAAGTACACATGGTTCAGAAGAAAAGGGAGGAAGTAAATCAACCATAGGAACTGAAAGCATGATAACTGAAAAAACCCTGAAAACAAACAAACAAACAAACAAAAAAACAGTCTCCTCACTTCAATTATCTTGTAAGTATACAATAGTGGCCTATTATGAATTTAGGGAAAAGATGCCTTTGTAGTGTATAGAACCATATCTAAGCATGTTTTATCTCATATTCAGAGTATTGCTATAGGAAAAGTGATCAGAGGAGGGGGTCCCATGGAGGTGGGGCAGTGCTGTCCTGAGCCAACTTCTTGCTCCACTTTAAGACTTGTGCTCAGTCCTCCCCACTCCAACTCATTACCCTTGTGTAGTGGTTTGGTGGCTTGTTTGTGAGCCAGAACTTTCTGAAGAGTTTTTTGTGGGAGCTGTGGAGTGTACTGTACACAACTAAGGGCTTGTTAGCTGATACTTTTTGTGGAAATGTAAGAATTTAAGGGTGTGTTAGCCAATACCTTTTGAGTGTAAACATTGGGCTGGTTGCCGCAGTTAAGAAGACTGTATAAGAAAAGATAAGAGTTCCCTGACATGTGATCCAGTGCCTTTGTTCCACCTGACAAGAACTTATAACCAACATCGCCCCCTCCACCCGTAGGTTGTGACAAGTAGATCTTCAGAAGTCCTAGATTGTGAGACACGGTGAAACAGCTTACGCTCTTTTCTCTACAGCTGGAAGGCAAGCTTCTTAACAATAGACTTCATCATCCAGCCTGGGAGACACAAGTAAGGGCTACATGCTTAGACTATGTAGCAGCTGAGGAAGGTGCAGGATTCACCCAACAGGCTGTTCAGCAGGTTATCACAATAAAAGTACATTCCACTAGAGTGCTGTATCTTTGCATCCCAAGCTGTAAAGCTTCTAGAAATATTTCAGGATGGAGGTCTTAACACATAAAATTATATTGGTCAGTATCTACCTACTTTAAATTGCTTAATACACAACTTAAAAGTATAATTTATTAATAATTTATTCCTTTACATTTCTCCAGTGTTTGCCTGAAATCAATCACTTCTGCAGCAGAGAGAGGAACCCATAAAAAAGTTACGCTGTTTATTATTTTGCAGTACCCCATAATAGCAGGAATGCAAGAACAAGTCCAGCAACATATAATAAAGAGTCAAAAAACAACTTGCCATCTAGAAACAATTCTTCAGTCATACTGCAGAACAAAAAAAAGTAAAGGCTTCAGGAATTCAGGAAAAAGTTCTAGCCAAGAAACTTTCTGAGCAAAGAGCTGATATATCATGTGGTAACTAGGACAATTCTCAAGGAAGCCTAGATGTTGGGAGACTGAATTTCTCAGGTTCAAAAGTGCAAAAAGATGTTTTCCTCCATTTTTTCAGGAAGTAGTCCATACAGTGGACAAGACAAGAATAAAACTCTCTTCTGACCTACTTTAAAAAGAAAACAGAAGTCTCAGATTGCTGTTATGTTCTCTATGGAGAATTTTTCTTGGCAGTTTAGAAATGTGCTGGAACTACTTCTCCAATTATGCTTCACAAACGACTAACTGCAAGATATTTTTAGTTCCTGATAAAAAGACACAAGCTGTTGAGACTGGGCAATTTTGGATGCATACAAAAAAGAAAAAAAAACCAAAACAAAACAACATTTCTCCAAAACGCTATAAAATCAGAAAAAGGGAGGTTCCTTGGAGTTGGCACCTCATCTTGGTCAGAAGGCAGACAGGTGGAAATGTTTTGTCCTCAAGTCCATAGATACACCCTTTCAGATTTCACCTGCTATTCACTTTCAACACTTCAGGGCATGTTCTACATGATAGGAATAAACTATTTTAGGTACACACAAATGATGGGACATACTTCATTCACTTCTCAATCACTCTATGTAAAACAACAGTGAAACCTATGTAATCTAAATCTACATAATCTAAATTGGTTAAGGGCATGAGCTCTGCCTTTGCTGCAAAACACCTAAACAGGGTGTGTGTACTCAGGAGCAGTGGTTTCAGTCTCTTGTGGCACTGAATCAGTTGCTCAGCCATCCCACCACCTCCCAGGGTGTACCATCCCCACCATGACACACGTGTGCCACAGGAGAATCTTCTCTGCTGTGTTTGAAAGCCGGTCACTGTGCAGCACAGGATGCAAGGCTAACAGGAACACTGCCAGAGTACAACCTTGCAGATGAGGGACAGCAAGAACACATACCCCAGAAACTCTCAAATGTTCCAGACATTCATTCAGTCTAACCACATGGCTACACTGGAGTTGGCATCAACAAAGCAGACAAGGCAAGAAGTTCTTTATTGACTCTAACCAATCAAATGCCTAATTAATTAATGAACTGTAACACATCAGTACAGACAAGAAAGTCCAGCGGCTTCTGAAAAGAAAGACCGAATTCTGCTTTCTATCTCAAAATGCACCTTCAGCCAGAAAGAGTTGTAGAGCAACACTGATCGCTCTTCATGTAGTAGGCAGCCACTGGCATGTGCTGTATCTGCCTCTGTTAGACCATATTGTCTGAGAACAACAGTGATCATTTAAAAAAATCTTTGTCATCTGTCCTCCTGAATGCAGCCTAACACCTTAAAAGTCAGGTATACTCTGACCATTACAATCACAGGATATATCCACTGGAAAACACAAATATCCAACAATATGCTAAAAGAGCTGGTAAGAACAGTGAGTCCAAGGAGATAAGACAGCAGAGTTTGGGTAAATCGGAATGGTTTATACCATAAACAGCTATTTAGAATATTGTTTCAGATAAGAAAAAATTGGTAATGTAGGTCTATGCAAAGAAAGACTAGAAAGCCAAGCTCGAAGAAACAGCCATTGATGTAGATTTGAACTAAGCTGAAAAGTGTCCATGTGTTTTTACATTTAATGATTTTTTTTTTATTCCTAAAATAAAAAAATTGGTGAATTGCAAACATTCAGGAAAGAGTATAAGCCAATTAACTCATAAAATGGAAAAGGGACAGATTTATGGTGACTAAATATGTGATTTCAACAGCAGGGATTCCAATTTACTACTCAGCGCACCATTTAGAACAGATGTTCATGTCTGTAATTTCTGTATTTTAAATAAAGTACTCCTAATACATTCAACCTTTAGCTATATACAATAAGAGAAACATCACTAATTAAATACCTGCTTATCTGGAAACCATAGTAAGTAAAATATATTGACTACACGCATACACTAAAAATGGTGGAGTTGAATGGTAGAAAAAAAATAGAAAAAGTTAAAAAAAATGAAGGCGGTTAATACAAAAAAAGGTTTTAGCGTCCTTTTTTACAAAAGCTCACCATAATGATGGTCACTTTAAGTGCTAAATCAGCCTCCTTTATCCTGTTTTACTTGTACAATGTATAATAAAATTACAAAATACTTGAATGTTATAATGGCCTGAATCTAATGTTCTTTCACTACATCTGTAGCAAAGAAGTCACAGAAAATTTCTCTTTGAACTTCTCTGTTCTATGACAAAATGTCCACTGAGACTCATAAATCCTAGTGCCATTTAATAAGTCTGAAAAAATTTTAATGAGCTCTCTCTAGATTTGGTACAGAGATTATTTGTAACTATGGGATCAATTAATTAATTAGAAATGGAAGAAACTGCAAAGAAATAGTTTTAAATTAAGGCAATGATTTACATCACTTGGAACTTTTTAAATAGAACAGACTGATTCTTCGTAAGAGAGTTATGACCATTTGTATTACTACAATCGATCGCTCTGTTTAAAAAGTGGATCTAAAAGGAGTTATTTGCTTTTAAACTACTACTACTAGGTCCTTTATTTTACAGAAAAGCTATAGGCAAATCAACCAAAATAGTGGCAAGAAATGCCTTAGCCTTCAACACCCTTAAGTAGGAAGTTAATTAATCTGTGTGGTTTTGATGACAAAGTATATTGGAAATATGTATAAATGTTGGCATGTGGATGTCAGAAACCTTCTGATTCAGAGCCATATTTAAAATAAATTTATTTGCATATCATTTTTGTTATTATGAAGCAAAACTTCAAGATAGCATTGAAAAGTTGTAGTTGACATATGTATATATATATATATAATTAGACAAATACACACAAATGGCCTCCTTATTGTAAACTCTTTTAAATCAAAAATTAATATTCTAGTATTTCAAATTCCAAAAGCATGATTTTAAATACTATGAGCACTTTAAATTAAAGTGGAACAGAAAAATATTGTTTAGCAAACGTATTTTTGTTTCCTTATTTTTTTAAGCCCAGATCAAATCTGTGAAATTAATCACTGAATCACAGGATAAGTGAGATTGAAAGGGACCTCCAGAGCTCATCTGGTCCAGTCTTCTCTGTTGCATAGGACTGTGTCCAGACAAATTTTGAGTATCTCCACAACTTCTCTGGGCAAGCTTTGCAAGTGCTTGGCCATCCTCACAGTAAAAAAAGAAGTGTTATTTGTGCTCAGACAGTCTCCTATGTTTGTCTGTGTCCATTGCCTCCAGTTCCGTCACTGGGCACTACTGAAAAAAAGTCTGGCTCTTTCTTCAATTACAGTCTCTCCTCAGGTACTCATACACATTAATAAGATCCTCTTGAGCACTCTCTTCATTACAACCCCACCACTAAAGATGTTAAACAGGGCTGTACCCAGTATTCAGACCCGGGGCACACCACTAATCAGTGGCACCCTACCAGACTTGTGCCACTGATCACAGCCCTCTGGGCCTGGCCACTCAGCTAGTTTTCAAACCAGCTCACTGTCTGATCACCCACATCATACGGGTGAGCGTCATAGGCACTACTGTAGTTCAGGTAGACAACAGCCACTGCTCTCAGCTCTCCACCAGGCCAGTCACTTCATAAAGGAAGTTAATCAATTTTGTCAAGCATGACTTTCCCTTGGTGCAGCCATATTGACTACTCCTGATGGTTTACTTGTCCCTACTGTGCCTAGAAATGGTTTTCAGCATTAGTTGTTCCCTTATCTTTTTCCAGGGATCAAGATGAGGTTGAGCAGCCTATAGTTCCCTGGGTCATCCTTCTTGCCGGGCTTCAAGACAGGAGTGATATTTGTTGTTTTCAGCTTTCAAGCACTTCTCCCAATGGCCATGATAGATCAAAGAGTGTGGAAAGTGGTCTTTCAATGACATCTGCCAGATCCCTCAGCACTTGAGAGTGCATCCCATTAGAGTTCCTGGATTTATTAATGTCCAGTTTGGTTAAGTATTCCTTGACCAGAATCCAAACAGAAATAATACTATGAAAAGTGTTTTTCAATCATCTAAAAAAAATGTATGAAAAAGAACACAGTATTTTGAACATTGTGGCCTGAAATTTCTATAAAATTCAAGAACACATTATTTTTACATATATACAGCTCCAGATGGTTTTCATACAAGTTGCATTTGTGCATTTGAGAGCAGAATTTGGACTATATTTTAAAAAAGTAAATTTTAGTAAAATACAAAATTTTTAGTATTTAATTTCCAGATCATATTTTGATTACCTGACTGATTTACTTAATTGCTATATACTTAATTACTTAATGACTGTTCATTGTTCCTAGTGTTGGAAATTCATATGATGCTTCATGGAGCACGAGATAGTAGACCTAGGCTGAATTTGCAGGGTGTATCTTTTTTGAAATTCCTGTGTTATCATTTTATCATTATGCTTGTTAAGTTCCTAGTTAACTAAAGACTGCAAATCAAAAGGTCAACATTTAAGAAATTTCAAGATGGATATTTATGACATCTTTCAAAGCAGATATCATATCCATTTATATATCACTTTAAATACTGGTCTACTTCCAGAAGTATACCTGCACAGAAATAGCCACTGGTTGATAGGTCACTACAGCTGAATTCTGGATTTGGTTTTCTATGGCTACATCATACTTTTTGCTTAGACCAGCAGCAACGTTTTGAAGCAAACGTGGAAGTTCTCTCTTGTTGCCTGATGGTTTGTCTCACTGGGTAGTCTTGGTATGTACTAGGTTGCTCTAGCAGGAAGCTCCAGTGAAAGTTTTCTCCAGGTGCTCATCAAGCAACCTCCAATGCTTACGAATATATAAAGCTCCAAAGAACCTTAACTCAGCCTGGGATCACAGTAAATCTAATCCAATAGAAAACATTCAAAAAATATACAGCATAGGTGTATGGGCCTAAGCACTACCTATGATGCTTTAACAACCTGTTTTTCTTGAGTCCACTTACTTGTTTATGCAGACATTACCTTTACCTCCTGATACCTGCCTGCAAACTTGCACGTTATTGATTGTTGGCATGAAATCCAAACCTGTAGCTCTATCAGTTCACTTCTTGGGACAAAACATGGCAGATGACACCATTACACTGCAACTGGTCACAAATGTTTTGGATAGTTTTGCATGTATTGTTTTCATTTCCTTCCTCTTGGGAATTCTGGACATATGCAAATTTCCCACACTTTAACTTTTGTGACTTTTGTAGATGCAACAAAAAGAGTTCGGCTGAATTATCTGCGCTAAGGGAATTTGATGCTGTAAGCTTCTTATAAAGAAAAAATACAGATTCAAACATCCATGCTCTCCTTCATGCTCTCCTTCAAAGGAAAGTTAACAAAATTAAAAATACAAAACTACTATAAAAAAATCTGTGACTTTGTTTAACATACCTTTAGAGTGTAAAAATATTAAGTGCAATACAGATGCTAATATTTCTTCATATTTTTTTTTCAATGCTAACACAACTAAAGGAACAAATACAAGTATCTACACAGTGTCACTGGTTCACTGGTTTTGTTGCTTGCTTTTGGGTTTTTTTAATGTTTTTGTTCTTTTTAAGTATTACCACCTTGTGACTTTTCTGAAATAGAACCACATAAACTAAGAGTTTTGGGAAAGCTGTCCTTCTGCTCCTCACATGAAATTATAGTTTAATTTGCCATTAACACAGTTGACATTCCATTTCCTTGGTTATGTACATTTGGTGTATCATTTCTGAACATGCAATCTTACAAATGAAATAGATTCACATATACAGAACATCAAGAGAAATTGCAACAGAAAAAAAAATCAAACCAAATTAAAACTCAAACCCAGTTTGGTTAATTCTGTTCAACAGTAAACCACAATGCATCAAACTTAATTCACTTTGTATTACCAGGCAATGAAAATACCATTTAGACTCTAGGTGAGAACTTGAAGTATGAAAGGCTGGGGAATCTTAGCTAATCATTTTGTATGTATTTGTGTAGCCTTTTCCCCGCAATAATTCTTCTGAGAGAACAGTAATCACAGTCTAATCTACCTAGATTTTTTCCTTAAAATTAGTATGTAATGCATTTTTCTACAGTAATGAAACTCCAAAACTTCAGAACTTATGTTTCATTTGGGACAGAGAAGAAGCGACAAAAATAATCCAAGGATAAAGGTAATTTGATTTAAAATAAAAATGAAGACATTATTTTAACTAACTCTCAGTTTATGTGAAATATTCTCCCCACAGATTTCTATTTCAGAATAAAGTTTGAAAAGTTACATATAAGACAGGAAAACTAAAAACATCTACCGTTTGAGAAAGATTGCTCCAACTGATAGTTTTAAATTGGAAACAAGAACTATGATCTCAGAGATTTAGACTGCTAGTGGAAAGATGCAGCTTAGGAAAAAGATGTCCTCTTCACAAAGAACTATATTTAACGTTTCGACACTTAAGAGGTAAATCAGCCACGAATGTATGAGAAATAAACTGACCTATGTTTCAATATGTTCACTGTTTTCAAACTTTGAACAGTGAAGTTAAGCTTGCAGATTTATGTATACAGCAGAAAATCATTACACTTTCCTCTTACTGCATGCCACCAGTTAGCAAATCAGAACAAGCTGCATAACAAACTCTAGATGGAGTGGAGGGAAATTTCTCTCTTTGACAGAAAAACACCTTTGAAAACAGGGCTTGCTGATTTTTATAATGTTTATATTAATCTAAGTATTTATCACATTAAAAAAAAATCCAAATACAGTCCAAACAGAAAATTCCTAAATTTAATTTGTGCCCTCCCCCTCTTACCTTCTCTGGTGCTGCAGGAGGGTGAAATCTCTTTGCACAAATCAAAAATGGATCAGGATGTGGCTTGCCACGCTTCAATTCAGGGTCATCTCCCAACACAATATGATGAAAAAGACCAAATAAGTCTTTGTGTCTGGTTGTTTTAATCTGAAATGTCCCTTCACTCGAACTGCTGGCAACAGCAATGGGTATGTTGTGTTTGTGTAAATGATGGATCAGCTTATTGACCCCTGCAAGACAAATACATACATTTTAGGTTTTATATATATGCATGTAAGTTGGTATATGTATTAATTTTATATGCAATTATGAAGTATTTAGCAATACTTCAACAATGCTGTCTTACTGAATAATAATAAACCTATTTCAAACAGTCAGTGTAGAAGAAAATTCTTGCTACAATTCTTGCTGAAACGTTCCTTCTACACTCAAAAATCATGGAACATTCTGTAAGTTATATATATACTACTTCTGTTATCAAACAATGCTTTTCTCAAAATATGTCAAAAATATGATTAACGTCACTACATAATGAGACCTGCTAGAAAATCATTAAGCAGCGTTCCCACATTATGTAAGTTTATTAGTTGAAACTCTGAGAGTTTGGGAGAACATTTTATTTCATATACAGTTATGCTCCTGGGAAAAAAATCAAAGAAATATACCCTTCTCACTGGACTGCAGAGTTTTAATTTCTGAAGCAGGTATCCAGCTGGCTCAAAACAGCCCCTAAGAGAGCTCAGTTTCTCTCTTTTGCAATTACAAAAGCAAGGAAGACTGGGCAGAGGAGAACAGCTGTCAGTCACAGTTGTTAATACCAGAGCTTTATCTATTGATGCTGTGAACCTAGAGTAATGAACACCTCAAGCCTAATGGGTAGAAGCTTCAATCTGATCCAGTCTTCTAGGGAAGGTTAATGCAGTGAACAGTGAAAACACAACAGCCTGTGTAAGAGGGAAACATACTTTGTTATTCAGTGCAAGTTTTGAGTTTTCTGTGATGGTGTTTTAATGCTCCTTTGCTGAAGCACTGTAAATGCTGGAAACCTCTCCCAGGCAAAACAATTAGCATTATCTAATGAAGAGCAAGCGTGGATGTCTGGTCTTTATCAATTCACAAGAGAAAATCCTCCATACCTGCAAAATCATTTCAGCTGTGCTTCTCTGCATTAATCCCAGCTGTACTGGACACAGGATATTAGTTTCAGGTAGTTTAGGTTCAAGTACACTACAGCTGACTTTTGGCTTTTTGAAACAACTTAAGCACTATTCTCTTTTCATCTTCCAACTACATGAATTCTTATCCTATTTTTCATGCCTGGTTATACTAAAATAATCTTATTCCCTTCTTCCTGATTCACTGGCATAGTTATGTCTGGTCTCTGCTCCCTTAAACCATTCCAACTCCTCCTTTGCTACGTCAGCATCTCTGATTTGTATTTCCCTTGTGATCCAGCCATTCAATTCTACTAACAACCACCTTACCTGCCACACACTTTTCTCAGGGATAGTCATAAGCCCAACTTTGAGAAGGTGTAAGTACTACTGATAATAAAGCGTGTAGATTAATGAATAGGTAGAGTAACTAAACTACCTATCTGGAAATAGGACTTGTAGGTATGACTCTGCAAATTTCTCATTTATTCTCCAGAATCTAATCAAACAATTAGTAACTGACATTTCCAGCTCCATGCTTGTATTTGAAGATGGCCTTTAAACTTGACATACATGCACTTCTGTGATGTTAGATTTTGAGCTGGAGAGAAACAGCAAGTGATATTGCTCCTCTAGGGTCAATACATCAGTCATTTAAAAGCCTTCCTATGCTCCCTTAAGTGGTTATTCTAAGCAAGTGCATTTTTTCCCAAATGATGCTACTATGTGCTCTCACTGAGATATGATGTTAAATACAAGCCAACTTTTTATTCCAGATAGTTTATATCTTCATTCTGAATCATGTGAAGTAAGTCTATATTAAATTAATGGAATACTAAGATTCCTTCATGTAAAGCAGTAGTATAAATGTCTCTTCCCTAAAATAAAATGTAATCATTCTAAGGAACTTGATAAACTGTAATGTTTAGCAAGGCTAGCATACATAAGGGTAGTAATATAAAGAAGTCCAAAGACTACACAAGCAGAAGACTTATTCCTATCTGCTATGTCCTTGCTATTATACGGTCAGTTTTATCTAAAGTTGTGCTCTTTTCAAAAAGCTAATTTTCTTCAGTCCCACTGCATCACAGCTTCAGTTCATCTCTCACTGGGTTTGTTTATCCTACCTTTCTACTGGAGGTAGCCAGCCACAGAAAAGCACTGTTGCAGAAAGGTTATTTCTTCAGGGTTCTCTCTTGTATTCCCTGAGCATGTCATGATTTCAGTGTGTAAATGTGTATGCATATGTGTTTGATTTCTCCTATTGGCTTCCTTCACAAAAAGGGAGCTAAAATGCAGTTTTCCCTAATATCCTCAGAGATAAAATATTTACATTATTCAGAAAATGCACTTTAATAAGAAATGCCATTTTTAAAAATATTATTTGCATATGTGTAAATAGAGCAAGATTAAAAAAAAATGCAGGGGGCAAATCAGTTGCCCAGAAAAAAAATTAAACTGCATTTGGAAGAGTAGTTTGCATAACTTGACAAGCTCAAAACAGTAGCAGCTGAAAAATATTTTCATTCCAGGTTTGCTTTCCTCTTTGTAAAAGCTACAGATCAGGAAAATCCATTTTTGTTTGCATCAATTACCACTAGTTTACCTCTAGACACTTGGCCACCACATCAAATTACTGACACAATTATTGTACTAATTCAGTATATAATTTTTCATTAAGAAGATATCTTTCTTAGTACCCTTCTAATGCTTTTTTTTTTTTTTTAAAGAAAACATCAACAAAAGGGGAATTGAGGAACTGCTTCAAAGATCTGTAAGAAACTTCCCCTGGCAAATACTGTGTCATTATACCTTCTAGACCTACAAAGATTTTCCAGTCAAATGACAATCAAAACCAAGCAATTCAAAACTCAATGACTATGAAGAAGTACACTGAAAATTCCCATGATCTCAGTAACTTCTAACTTACTTGTAGCTACCATGTAAGGGATCAAGGCCCATCCATCCCAGAGGGACCCCTCTGCTAGACTTCCTGGGACTACCCTCCACCTCTCCTACTGAAAGCTTGGTGATATATAGCAAAAATAAAAATTAATGAAAGATCAAAAGAAATAAGGATCTCTGTTTTTCCAGCGTAAGAATATGCTCCAAATGGGGCATACAGGCAATAAATATCTGTTGTGGTTTTAGTAGTGGGGAGGGGCATAAAGATGGCTCCTGTGAGAAGCCCCTGGAATTCTTCACCATTTCCAGCAGAGCCAATCTCTGATGGCTCTGAAGATGATGGACATGCCACTGGCCAAGCCTGGGCCAATTGGAAAGGTCGGTTACGCCTCTGTGATGACATATTTAAGGAAAAATCAAAACAAAGTGCGCACACAGCTGCTTGTAGTTAAAGAAGGAGGAGGATGTGAGAACATGTGAGGGGAAACAACATGGAGACACCAAGGTCAGTAGAGAAGGAGGGGGAGGAGGTGCTCCAGGCAGTGGAACTGAGATTCCTCTGCAGGCCGTGGTGAGCCCATGGTGAGGCGGGGTGTCCCCCCTGCAGTCCATGGGGTCCATGAGGGATGCAGAGATCCACCCACAGTCCATGGGTGAGGTGCCAACGTTGGAGCGGGGAGATAGATGCCAGAAGCCGCAGCAGCCATGGATGCCAGAAGAAGCCACAGTAGCCGTAGATGCCCGGAGAAGCCGTAGCAGTTGCAGTCCAGTGAGAGACACAGACTGAGATAAAAGTCCCGCAGTTTGTGGAGGAGGTGACCACGCTGGAGCAGGTGGATGCTGCAGGAAGCTGCAGTCCAGGTGGGAGACCCGGTTGGAGAGAGAGGGGCCCCCTGCTTCTATGCTGGAGCAGTTTGTTCTTGGAGGACTGCACCCCGTGGATGAGTAAACCCACACCATAGAAGTTCACAGAGAACTCCCTCTCATGGGAGGGACCCCACGGCAAAGCAGAAGAAGAACTCCTCTCCCTAAGCAGGGGAAGAAGATCCTGGAAATGGACTGACCTGAACCCCCACACCCTGCCCCCCTCGCACTGTTGGTGGGAGGGAGGGAGGGGTGGGGAGTGAAAAGAAGGGTGTCTTTTAAAGGTTTAGTTTTACTTCTCATATCCTCCTTCTAACTCTGGTAGTAATAAATTTCACTTTACAACTTAAATAAACCTTTTTTGTCCTTGGAACGTTTTCTCCCAGTTCCTTATCTCAACTCATAGACCCTTGTGTTAATTTTTTTCCCCCTCTTTTTAGACTGTTCAGCTTGGGTTTTTTTCCCATCCAGAAAATCAGACCGTCTCCGGAGGAGACAGTCGGCGGGACCCTCGCCAGGAGCTGCCAGACCCCCCTAGCCCAGCCGGGCTGAACCTTCAGGAAGAGCTAAACCAAAAAAAAGAAAGACTCTAAAATCCACCATCTTTCTCCATAGCAGAGAAAGTTAGCTATCTAATATTATTCATTTTTTTTCCCTTGTGACTGTGTGCACCTTACTTATTAAATAAGCAATTCTTTTTTTCACTTTCCTCCAAGAAAATTTTATTTTCAAACGTTAGCTGAGGGGAGGGGCTGAAATTCTGCCTTTTCGAGGAGACACCTTTTCGGGAGTGTCCTCCCAAATTTGTCTCAAACCAGGACAATAACTTATGCACACAAGCAATAAGTATCTTATGCAGAACAACATAAATTCTTCAAGTAACTATAAAAAAAAATTAGGAATAAATATACCACATTGCTATTCTTTATTTCAAAATGTACTCTTGTTTTCAGATAGTCAAAGAAGTAAGTACTGTATCTTTATGCTATCTTTTTAAATAAGAAGTTTTAGATCAGACACAGAAACTTAATATATACTAACTACAATAGTTAAACACCAGTTACTATTGCACATAAAAATAGGTGAAAAGAATTGTAAGCTGAGTTTTGTTACAGAAGCTGCAAAGAAGGATCAACTTTAAATGTCAGCATCTTTAAAACACAATTAATCACAAATGTCAATGAAGTTATCAACTTTGAGAAAAGAAAAAGAAAACAAATTAAACCAACAAAAAGGACCGATTTCTTCTGAGACCACAGACACATTTAAAAGAAAGAAATTGGCTCTTTTGTTCTGAAAATTGCAGAAAAGCATATATATAATATTTTTTTGAAAAAGGAACTTTTATTCCTCCATTAGACTCCAGATGTGGTGTTGTTCTCTTTAGATTCAGCTGATATCATGGTGACTAATACACTGGATCAACAAACTAAAAATAAGACTTATACCAAACAACAAAACCCTTGGGCTAGCTGTCACATTTTCCTTCTCATCAACCAATACAAACATGTACAGCAAGAGTTCAGGAAACCAAATAATGTTACACTAAAATGATCTAATGAGAATCCCTATCTAATTAGTTACATGCTATTACAACACTGTTCTCTACATTATTTCTTTCAAGCTATCACATTTTATAATCAAATGACATTATTCATCATGAAGTGAAAATTAACAAGATGAAACTCCTGAAAGCTAACTCAAATTGATGGAAAGCAAATTTTATTTTTATTTTTCTTTTAACTTTATACAAACATGATCTCTGTGTCATGCACAATGCTTCAGAACAGTGAACAGCACATGCATTTTTGCTACATTTTATTTGATATAATTTCAAATTTTTGTACCATCACTTTTCTGGTATTTATCTATCCCTGAACAAAACACTGTTCTTAAATTGTATCATCTAGGAGATGTCCAGATTCAGATTTGTTTCTTCTGAAATGCTTCCAGATAAAGAAATACTATAAAGCTCTTCTACTTTTTTCAAATATTAGTCTCCAACCAAACTTTTGTCTATGAACATCTTACAGTAGTGTATAAGAATGTTTTCCAAGATAAACAAGAATGTGATCTCCATGATAAGTTGGGAAAACACGTGAGATAAGAAAGAGAATTATACAAGTCGTTTCAGGACTGAACCTTAATTTCAGTTTCCTCCGTTCCCCAATTGAACGATATCTGGTGTTTATACTTCTGCATGCAGTTGATTCAGTTGAAGGCATAACAACACCATCATACAGACAATCACACAGCAAGATCTGACAGTACTTTAGCCTGAAAATCCACTGTCTGATAGTCTTATAAACACAGCCAAAGTCCTACAGTCTTCCAGCTTCAGGAAAACAGCTGGTTTGTGTACTGTCAGCACAGAGTACAGGAGCAAGGTCACATAAGTGCTCAGACCTACACAGACAGCCCCCCTGTCTTCTCTAATGCCTCAATCCTAAAAAGATGAACATAAGCTATGTAAGAAAAAGCCCTAAAAATGAACAGAATTTCACAAGACCTTCTCTCAAGAAAACATATACATTAAAAATAGGACCATAGTAAGTTAAACTCCTAGAATTTATAAGGTAGATTCTATGAAAATTCAAAATTACATTACAGGACCTCCCACCTGTCTGAGAAGGCCTCAAAGAAACAGACAGTGGTATTTTCAGTTGCATATCCTTTCACAAATACCACAGTGTACTATACCCCTCTTGCCACTGTTTAGTTCTTCCCTGAGTGGCATCTAGGTACCAATTACATCTTATTTCTGATTAATAGTATTTTATCCATTATGCAATCCAAAAAAGAAAACCAAGAAATCAACAGGCAATAGGGGAACAGAAAATGTGTGTGTGTATTGGTGCTCTTAGTTTATCTGAAAGCTAACTTGTTCTGCCAGGAAGGCCATATAGCAGACACATCCACATTTTCCTATCCTTAAACAAAATCCAAACAGCTCACAGAGCTTTCAGATCTGCCCCAACCATCATACATAATATTCCTTTATAGTTTATAACGAATTTAGCTGAAGTGTTAACCAACTAAAAAACACTTTGAGCAGGCTGGAAGAGAGAACCATCATATACAGTAATACCTCATATTCTTACAAATTATTATTGTCCTTATTAAAGCAATTACAGTGCCAGACATCAAATAACCTAAGAAACAGTATAACATAGGATTACTTTAGTTCAAGATTGTCAATAATGATGATGATAATAATAATACCCATACAAACAAAACACTATAAATTCAGTATATTTCTTAAACTAATTAAATGCAAGCATCAAGTAGTCAATGAGTTCAGGTTATATTGTGAGGTTTCCATTGGTTCTGTGTATTCTTCTTCAGATTCAAGCGGAAGTTCAAGTTAAATTATTACAGAATGCTAAAGGCTACATGTATGGAAACAATAAAATGTTTGGTTAGACTCAGTGTGATTATTCTGTGTCCTTCTCTTCATGTTTTTTTTTAGAAAGTAAACACATGCGAACTCTTGACTCAAAATAGAAAACAGGTATTTTAAAACTGATAGGAAGATGACTTACTATGTTCAAAAGCTTCTCCACACTTTAATTAATTTAATAAAAAATACTACCTCTTATTTCACAGAATAAGCTGAGTTGGAAGGGTTCCACAAGGATCATCAAGTCCAACAACCTTCACTCACATAGGTCCCAAATCATTATGATTAAAGTAACTTTAGTGCTACCTACTGCTGCTGCTGTGTATCCTTTGACATAGTTTTGGGGACTACAAAAATGCTTTAGCAAAAGTGAGTTATTTAGGAGATTTTACAGATTGTCTTATCCCTCTCCCTGGGTAGTTACTAGTTATTTGGTACTTGATACAGTTACATTCCTGTGCTATGTTTGTTTCTCTGTATTTTATAATCACAATATGCAATTTGGTCACCAGTTAATTTTAATTGCTGGAAAGATACTCATTCTCCTGATTTCAATAAGCCATACAGACCATTTTCCTTTGTACTATGTAATAATGAGTACTATTAGTCACATTTATTTTATTGCCAACTGTAATTATAAGCCAAAGGAAAAATTTTCTCCTCAAACTTTTTGATAAGAAATGTGGTGTTTTGAAAAAAAAGTAAGGTAGGCTATGGAAATATGTTACAAAGTTCTTTTTAACAGAGAACAAAAACTGTATTTCATTGGTATGGCACTCCCCAGGCAGGCCTGCTAGGCCGAGGGCCTGAAGGAGAGCCACACAAGAACACACACACAGACGCAGCAGGAGAGAGAGCAGGAAGAGAGAGGGGGCAGAGCCCTCCGACTTTATTTATATGTTTTCACACATCACCGTGGATTGGAGGTAGAAATCACCACCTCCTATAATCCACTTGGTCAAAGTATTTGTCAATCATATTTCTCCATCCAGTATACCGGAATTCGTAAACACAGATACAATTTAGGAAAACATAGATAATAGAGAGAAAACAAGTCATGGCCATGAGAGAGAATATCTAACAAGAAAACACTGAACACTGCAAAGTCAAGGCAACACATTGGCAACCAGATCTTTCCCTCTGTATATTTTATTGTATCTATATATGCTTATGCTTTCTTGGGAGGGGTAGTTGAGGGTGGTATAACTTATTTAATCTGAACTACTTACTCTTATTCAAAAACAAAATAATTTTTATTTTTATTTTCATATAATGTTTGACTAGTCTGTTAATCTGCTAGCTCTTTTATCTTGTCTCCCTTTTTCTTTGCTGACCTACGTGTATGGTTTGTTTCTCTTTCCCTGCTATAATTTTGGTGTTTGTCTACACCATGTAGCCCATCCTCATATAACTACACTTGCTAAGTCTTGTAGCTGAGATGCAGCATATTCTGAAGAAGAAACAACATGGCCACAAACATTTTAAAAGAACACTGTCTTAATCAACAGATTTTCAGACTTGTGCACTGAAATATTTTTTGGAAGAACTATACTGGTAACCTACTCTTTCTTCACGTAGTTTGTGCACAAATTCATCAAATGTTTTGTGTTGGAAAGGACCTTAAAGATCATCTAGTTCCAACCCCCCTGCCATGGGCAGGGACAACTTTTGCTAGGTCAAGTTGCTCAAAGCCACATTCAGCCTGGCCTTAAACACTTCCAGGGACGGGACATTCACAGCTTCTCTGGGCAACCTTTTCCTGTGCCTCACCATTCTCACAGAAAAGAATTTCTTCCTAATATCTAAACTAAACCTACTCCCTTTCAGCTTGAAGCCATTCCCCCTTGTTCTGTCACTACATGCCCTTGTAAAAAGTCCTTCTCCAGCTTTCTTGTGAGATCATGTGATGGATTTGTCTTTTGACCAGTGTGATTGAGAGGTGGTAATTTCTACTTCCAATCCACAGTGATTTCTAAGAACATATAAATAAAGGTCAGAGGGTTCTGCCCCCTCCTTTTGCTCTCTCTCTTTTGAACCCTCCTTTAGCTCTCTCATTTAGCTCTCTCTTTTAGCTCTCCTTTTTAACTCCTCAACCTAGTTCAAGTACGTGTGTTTGTGTCCATACAGTGCAGAGACATCGACACTGGAAGGCACTTTTAACGTCTCCCTTGAGTCTTCTCTTCCCCAGGCTGAACAACCCCTATTCTCTGTAAGTCTGTCTTCAAGGAAAGATATATCATCCCTCTGATCAGCTTTGTGGTCCTCCTCTGAACTCGTTCCAACAGGTGCACATCCTTCTTATGCTGGGTGACCCACAGCAGCACTCCAGGTGGGGTCTC